>OY992514.1:18252681-18664255 GCA_963921215.1 Scoparia ambigualis
TGCATAGAGCGGCGATGGGCTAACCACCTGTCACGCTAAGCACATGTGTAGTCGCTATTTGGTGAAAAGTGGACTATGGCAGAGGACTGCTTAGCGGTCCTCATTGCCTTGCCTCCGACTAACCCTTCGGGGATAAAAGACGTGAATATATGTATGTATTTAGGGTGGATTGGTAGAGAGCTTAGACGGGGTAGTGGTGCGAGAAAACTGTTATGAAAGCTTTCTAACTCTATCAAAGCTAAACAAGTTTCGTAGTTGAGACGATGCTGCAACAAACTCCGGAGCCCTTTCAGCTAGACCTTTTCTGTTGCAGAGACGGGACACCATCATAAACAAACACGATTTAATTTGCAGTGCGACCAGGGGGGTGATCACGCTAAATAATCTCAACCAAACTTCGTATAGCGCCAACGTATATATAATAGAAAGATGATTAGTAAATAACTAAGTAATTTATATGTTTTTTTTCCACACAGTGTAATGTGATGACGATATTATAGTCTCGGGTTCGGCGGTAAATAAAAATTGAATCGAGTTTAGAAAGCAAATTCTATATTCTGTATTCGGAAGGGGTTTCGAAAATAGACTTATTTTTCATTTTAGGCAACCTGGTTTAGAATAAAGAAAAATAAGTATCTGGTTTCGAAAGTGGCCGAAGCGTGTGTGTCAAACGACCCCTCAGCTGGCAACGTCCCGATTCGGGACGCGTCAAGTAAGTGCGCGTCGGCACGCGACCCGAATCGGGACGCCAAGCGACCCAAATCGGAACGGTCATTTTAGCGTCAAACGAGCGGTTGCACTCTTTTTTATCCTTGTCGCACCTATGTAATCTTAAAAAAGATAGAGTAGGCTAGCATTCAAGCGTATAATACGACCAAGTTTAGTAACATTTTATCATTCAAATTCGATATTGAAGTCAGTTCGCGTTAGCGCCGCGTGAGCGTCGCGCCAGTCAGTCAGTAACGACAATTCGTGGGTGTGTTTTGTGTAATTTTGCAGTGATTAAAGTGTTTGAATCTCATAATTCATTAAACTACGATGACTCAGTAAGTAATCTACCTCTCAATACTTTTTGTTTGTTGTTCTGTGTGTGTTTTTTTCAATATTTCATCAATCTAAAATACGTAGTCAATGGCGACCCGATTCGGGATCGCGGATTTATTAGCTCTTATCTCGGTAACAGTAAGAGCTAAAATTGACATTTGTTATTTTTTTTTTGCCGTGAGTTATTTTTTTAAATACTAAATATTAAATATCGAACGAAATGTGTTTGGAAGCATGTTTTTTTATAGTTTTAAGTTGTAGATAATACGTCTAAGATTAAAATAGGACAAAAAGTATCTGTTCAAATTGTTCTAGTTAAAAAATATACCTGATATTACCCAACTGCACCTTATTTTTTTACTTTCTTTAAATATACGCTAGAAACTATGCAATGTTTTTACAAATTATGAATGGGTTTATATGCTATATTATGGGAAATATTATGTAGAATCCAAATATATATAGAAGTTGGTAAATTTTCTAACAAATTATCGAGTAATCTCCAAAAGAATGCATCTGTTCCCGACCCGCGAGAGGCCCAGCGGTGAGGTAAGCCAGACGCGGGAATCGGCGCGCAGGGGCGCAGGCAGCTGAGAGGGAAGAGGTCTAACGGCTCAGGTTCAGTTGTGGTCTGGTTGAGATTATTTAGCGTGATCGCCCCCAGTTGCCGCTACCGCACAATGCAACCGCCATTTTGAATAGAGACAGTGTCCCGTGCTGCGCAGCGCCTAAAGGCCTCCAGATGGTTGGAGAAATTTAAAGGTTGGAAATGGGAAACAGTCGGCGAAGTTCTAGGTTTTTATCAAATTGGGAATTCAGCATTGCAGAAGTAGCTGTACAGAACTTTTCTAATCGATAACCTAATTATTCCTATACAGTCATAACATAAAATTCAAAATTTATTGAATTTGAGTAATTTAACTATGGTAGGTTGACAAGCTGGCGCCTGTATACAGTATCCCAACTAAGTCGCTTTAAAATAACAGAATCCCCTGAAAACCCTGAACGGATAATAATAAGTAATTTAAATTATTAATCTTACATTCATGATTTCTCTTGAGAATGATGTTTCAGCCCAGTTGTCAGATTTATTTAGATTGTCGTTTTTATTACAATGCTCCTTTTCATTCGAACTGAAAGAAAATATGTTATGATTAGTAAAAAACGATTACAACATGTTCTAAATTAACAATAAATCACGTAAAAGTTTAGCAGTACATTCTCCAGCGTAACTGTGGTCTTTTAAAAATATAGTAGTAATAGGTATTTGATATTTGCCCCGTGATATCTCAAAAAGAAGAAAAAAATCTTCACACTCTAATTATTACTCTCGGTACTATTTGAGTATTCTCCCGATTTTCGTACAACTGTTGGAATTAGACGTCATGTTATCATTAATACATGTCACGTCATGCCAACATTCGATAACGAACGGTTAATTAAATAATATACAATAAAAATAACTTTTACTTTCTATAAAGATCAATAATAATAATAAGTAAACTTATGATGATGCATTGCTCATAGGTATGGTATTAAAACAAAAATTTAAGCAACAATTTGATCGTAAAAAAATGGGTCGCCTTAAGGTATGATTCCGAACTCCGCTGCACGCAGCAGTGCTAGCATTACTGGGCGCCATAATTATTCTCTATATTTTTATATCCTCTCAACTGGCCAGCGACCCGATTCGGGACGCGTCAAGTAAATGCGCGTCTGACAACCTACCCGAATCGGGATGCTCATTTTAGCGGCAAATGTGCGGGTCGTTCAACCCGATCCTACTTTTTTATCCTTGTCGCACCTATGTAATCTTAAAAAAGATAGAGTAGGCTAGCATTCAAGCGTATAATACGACCAAGTTTAGTAACATTTTATCATTCAAATTCGATATTGAAGTTCAGTCTTCGCGTTAGCGCCGCGTGAGCGTCGCGCGAGTCAACTAACGACAATTCGTGGGTGTGTTTTGTGTAATTTTGCAGTGATTGAAGTGATTGAATCTCATAATTCATTAAACTACGATGACTCAGTAAGTAGTCTACCTCTCAATACTTTTTGTTTGTTGTTCTGTGTGTGTTTTTTTCAATATTTCATCAATCTAAAATACGTAGTCAATTGGCGTCCCGATTCGGGTCGCGGATTTATTAGCTCTTATCTCGGTAACAATAAGAGCTAAAATTGACATTTGTTATTTTTTTTTGCCGTGAGTTATTATTTTAAATACTAAATATTAAATATCAAACGAAATGTGTTTGGAAGCATGTTTTTTATAGTTTTAAGTTGTAGATAATACGTCTAAGATTAAAATAGGACAAAAAGTATCTGTTCAAATTGTTCTAGTTAAAAAATATACCTGATATTACCCAACTGCACCTTATTTTTTTACTTTCTTTAAATATACGCTAGAAACTATGCAATGTTTTTACAAATTATGAATGGGTTTATATGCTATATTATGGGAAATATTATGTAGAATCCAAATGATATAGAAGTTTGTAAATTTTCTAACAAATTATCGAGTAATCTCCAAAAGAATGCATCTGTTCCCAACCCGCGAGAGGCCCAGCGGGGAGGTAAGCCAGACGCGGGAATCGGCGCGCGGGGGCGCAGCCAGCTGAGAGAGATTAGGTACACTCCGAGCTACGCAGCAATGTCGCGGCAGCAATGCAATATAGTGCAGCGGAGTTCGGAATCATACCTTTACATTACGTTAATAGCAATGACGCTACTGCAAAGACTGAACATTAAAGTAGAACTTGCATTTGAAACTAGTGGCTACTGGACCACTGTCCACTATAGACTAAGTATAGTTCGTTCGCGTTAAGAATCTCGTCATACTTGTCCGCCGTTCTAGCCACGCCTCCTATCCAATCAAATCGTACCTAATTAGAAAGTCGAGTTCACAGTGACCAGTTGAAAGCATACTTTTTTGAATTAAATAAAACATAGAACTTTTTTTAGTACTTTAAGCAATGTGATTTGAATACGACTCTGGACATTATAGTACAAAAAACAGCAACTGCATGCGGTGTTATCCGAGAGAACAGTTTATAATATTTTGAGAGAACAAAATGAAACTAATACATTAAAATAGCCAGTGAAAAAGGGAGACCGCCTGTCAACAATTGATAAATTCGATGAATTAGAATGTGATGTAAGGACAAGTACCTTCCATAATATATTTAATTTAATTTTAGATAGGTAAGTGTATTTTTATAAATCCATTATAATTCATCTTTAAAAATATAATTTGTATTATGAACAGCACGGTGAATACACCCAGCAGTTCACTGATGATGTCACTGCATTCCTAACGCGAACGAACTGTACGCCCTAATTTTTTACTCATTTTAATAAAATTAAGGTTGATTTCCACCTATGAAACTGAACAACTTTCCCCAAGAAACCTATGTGCAAAAATGACAAAAAAATTTCGACCTCCCTGATCTGACTGTTCGATCTGCTGATAACAATGTATGGGAGGTCGAATTATTTTTGTCATTTTTGCATATAAAAGTTGTTCAGTTTCATGAGTGGAACTCACCCTTAATTTTATTAAAACGAATAAGGAATGAGGGTGTCTAAGCTGTGCGAGCGAGGTAACTAACGGTGAACGTTAAAGTACGGTACGGAGAAGGGATTCTTTCTGTTTTAATTGTCCTAATTGTATTGTATTGTACTGAATAAATTGTACTTGTAGCATACCTACTACGTACATAGATCAACACATCGTACTCCGCATCGTCCGGCATTCATATCACACTGGTGAAGCAAACCTCAAACGTTAGCTATTTACGTAATTTCTCATACGCTAGGTTAAAGTGATTTTGTTTGTTTTTACCTACCTACATATTTTGTATTCTTGTGTTGTATGAAATGGCTGTATATTGTGTCCCTGTCTAACAATGATATAAAAGAACTATCGAATTTCAATAAATGATGGGAAACTAATCGACTTTTATTCAATCTACACCCACTACATTGGTGTCCCCGACGACCAAACCATGGACGGCAACCTAGGAGCCAAGACCTCAGATGAGCCCAAGCTTACAGTTTCACCGACGGTGATTCCCATAACGCAAGAACCATCCGAACTATCTGGAGTATCCGTTGGACTTCGACCACCCATATGGCGAGACAAACTTCGTGGCTGGTTCGCCCATTTCGAAGCCATCACGTCCTCGCAGAAGAAAGGCGACCAAGCCATGTACGAGCTCGTGTTGGGCCAGTTAGAACGCCAAGACGTCGACAAAATTTACGACATATTATTGCAACCACCAGAGAAAAACAAGTATCAAGCTATCAAGAGACGCCTGCTTGAAATTTACGAAGATTCGGCGCAAAAGAATGTACAGCGCGTCATTGCCGGAATGGAGCTCGGTGATCTTAAGCCGTCACAGCTACTACGTCGAATGCAAAACCTAGCCGGCGATCATCTATCCGAAATTACGTTACGTGGGATGTGGCTGAATCAGTTACCTGCCTACATCAGTTCTATAATAGCTATCAGTGAAAAGTCAAGTCTCACTGAGGTAGCACTCATGGCCGATAAAATGATGGACCAGCAGTCACACCGCGAGATATCAGTCGTTAATCACCGATATCAAGCTCCAACCACTTCACAAGCCGAAACATTCGCTGTCGATCATTATCAGACGCCCACTGCAACAACAAGCTGGACTTAAATCTACGTCGCTCTTTTAAGTGGAAGTTCGTCATAACCAAAGTCAGCAAGCCCATCATCGGTACCGACTTTTAAGGACACAACAAGCTACACGTGGACGTCGCTGGAAGATGCTTCATTGACAAAGTTACGAACCTATCAGTGAAGACTTCAATCTGCAACCACCCTACACCCACCATTCGAACCATTGATGACAACCAAAAGTACCACGACATCCTTGCTGAATATCCTGATATAGTACGAATGTCTTCCATGAAGGAAACACCCAAGCACTGCGTCGAACATTACATAGAAACAAGTGGACTACCGTAATTCGGCAAAGCGCGATCTATAACACCACATCGCTATGCACCTGCAAAGAAAGAATTTGTAGTGATGATGGACCAGGGCCTATGCCGGTCAAGCAAAAGCCCATGGGCCAGCCCTTTGCACATCGTACCGAAGAAGAACGGCGACATTCGAGTCTGCGGCGATTACAGAAGGCTTAATTCTGTCACAAAACCTGACCGATATCCAGTACCACGCTTGAAAGACTTCACCTAGCTATGTGGAAAGAAGATCTTCTCTACAATTGATTTAAATAGAGCTTATAAACAGCTACCAGTGTTCAGTAAGCACATAGAGAAGACGGCCATCATTACACCGTTTGGCCTGTACGAGTTTCCCAGAATGTGTCCGGGTTTGAAGAATGCTGGACAGACTTTCCAAAGATACATTCATCAAGTGCTGCATGGGCTAGATTACGCTTATCCGTTCGTTGATGACGTCATAATTGGGTCAGAATCCGAATCAGACCATATAGAACACCTACGCTCCGTTCTAAGTAAATTGAACGACTATGGCATCACTAACAACCCATCGAAATGCGTGCTGGGTATAGAAGAAGTCAAGTTCTTGGGCTACACAGTATCACAGGACGGGATCAAACCACCCGAAGATAAAGTCAAAGCAATCACCTCCTATCCGAAGCCTGTCACCATAGAAGTATTACGAAGATTCATTGGAACCGTTAACTTCTACCGAGACGCAATCCCAGGAGCTGCTGAAATACAAGCGCCGTTGAACGCATACTTGCACAACAGTAAACGCAAAGATAAGACTCAAATTCTATGGACCGAAAAAGCAACAAAAGCTTTTGAAGCGTGTAAAATAAGCTTACAGAACGCTGCTTTACTCGCTCACCCCGCAACTAACGCAACGATGCTTCAAACAGCTGCGCAGAAGCAGTTTTGCAACAATTCATAAATAACAAGTATCAGCCACTTGGTTATTTCACGAAGAAACTAACAGACGCCCAACAGAAGTATTCTACCTACGACCGAGAATTGTTATCTATATAAATGGCAGTTAAACATTTTCGGAAGATGTTCGAAGGAAGACCACTGATAATATTATATACAGATCACAAACCAATCACCTATGCGTTACATAAGAAATCGTCCGCCAATGAAACACCACGCCGTGTTCGCCAACTTTCTTTCATAAGTGAGTTTACAAACGACATACGCCATATCAGCGGGAAGGATAACGTCGTTGCGGACTCACTTTCACGAATCGAAACAATAACCTGCACCACTACCCTCGACTATGAGAAAATCGCTGCCGCGCAAGAAACAGATAGCACTATCCGCAAACTCAAGCTACAAACCAACCTGCACTTGAAACAAATAGAGGTACCGAATTGTAACAGCAAAATCTACTGTGAAACTTCGACCACGAACATCAGACCATATTTACCTAATGACTTTCGCCGTATAGCATTCAACGCCGTACACAACTTAAGCCACCCCGGAGTACGAACTACAAGAAAAATTTTTTTGGCCTTCAATGAACACTGATGTCAGCAATTGGGCAAGATCGTGTATACCGTGTCAGCAGTCAAAAATACATAGACATACAAGTAGCAGCTACTATCAGTTTCAAGCAACCGATAGATTTCAACATTTAAATGTCGATATTTGTGGACCCCTAGCACCATCGCGGGATAACCACAGATACCTGCTGACTATTATCGACAGGAAAACACGATGGCCAGAAGCTATACCGCTGCACGACATAACAGCTGAAACAGTCGCTCGAAACATATACGAAGGCTGGATTGCACGATTCGGCTGCCCTACGACCATAACTAGCGACCAGGGACGGCAGTTCGAAAGCCAGTCATTCACCTCCCTCACAAAACATCTTGGTATTGGGAAAACTAGAACTACGGCTTACCACCCGCAGTGCAATGTGATCGTAGAACGTTGGCACAGAACGCTAAAATCAGCGCTAATGGCGACCCTTAGCACCCGACGTACCAAATATTGGGACTACGCGCAGCAACAAGAAATGACACTGGTGTAAGCGCAGCACAGCTCACATACGGCTGTAGTATGAGACTGCCAGGAGATTTTTTCAACACAACACCGGTGACGTCACAGTTGGACTATACCTACGTCGATCAACTACGAATATAAGGCAACAGAGCAGAAGCAACACAACACAAAGATGTTCGTACACGCGGATCTAAAGTCATGTGGAAGTGTATTTCTTCGTGTCGACGCAAGCCGCAAGTCACTGCAAGCCCCATATGAAGGACCCTACCCAGTCCTAAGCCGCGATAACAAAGTATTTCGACTGCAATTACCCGGACGAGAAGCGAACGTTTCAATTGACAGGTTGAAGCCTGCTTATACACTAAAAGGAAGCTATGCAAGATCACTGCAACACTACCAAAATCACAAGATATGGTCGAACCGTTAAGCCTGTGTTACGCTTCGCTTGAGGAGGAGCTACGTAGCATACCTACTACGTACATAGATCTACACATCGTACTCCGCATCGTCCGGCATTCATATCACACTGGTGAAGCAAACCTCAAATGTGTAGCTATTTACGTTAATAATTTCTCATGCGCTAGGTTAAAGTGATTTTGTTTGTTTTTACCTACCTACATATTTTGTATTTCTTGTGTTGTATGAAATGGCTGTATATTGTGTCCCTGCCTAACAATGATATAAAAGAACTATCGAATTTCAATAAATGATGAAAAACTAATAGACTTTCATTCAGTCTACACCCACTACATACTTATCTTATGATATCTTATTGAACCGTGTGGTATACAAGCTCACTATAAGAATACTACCAACCCATCTCTTCTCATAGGTGACGTAAAAGGCGACTAACGAACTAAAGACTGCACATATATCCAATAGCAAAGAGCGACGATGGGCTCACCACCTATCACGCTGAGCAGATGTGCAGTTATTATTTGGTGAAACTGATATTATCCCCAAAGGGTTAGTCAGAGACTAGGCAATGAGGACCGCAATATCAGTCCTGTGACATAGTCCACGCCTACTAAATGCGGGTAGATGATCACAAAAGCCTCAATCATTAAAATCAAGTCATCGTTACAATTGTAATGGCTTGATCACCACGCTTACTAAATGCGGGTAGATGATCACAAAAGCCTCAATCATTGAAATCGAGTCACCGTTACAATTGTATTGGCTTGATCACCACGCTTACTAAATGCGGGTAGATGATCACAAAAGCCTCAATCATTGAAATCGAGTCATCGTTACAATTGTATTGGCTTGATCACCACGCTTACTAATTGCGGGTAGATGATCACAAAAGCCTCAATCATTGAAATCAAGTCATCGTTACAATTGTATTGGCGTGATCACCACGCTCACTAAATGCGGGTAGATAATCACAAAAGTCTCAATCATTGAAATCGAGCCATCGTTACAATTGTATTGGCTTGATCACCACGCTTACTAAATGCGGGTAGATGATCACAAAAGTCTCAATCATTGAAATCGAGTCATCGTTACAATTGTATTGGCTTGATCACCACGCTTTCTAAATGCGGGCATATGATCACAAAAGTCTCAATCATTGAAATCAAGTCATTGTTACAATTGTATTGGCTTGATCACCACGCTTACTAAATGCGGGTAGATGATCACAAAAGTCTCAATCATTGGAATCAAGTCATTATTACAATTGTATTGGCTTGATCACCACGCTTTCTAAATGCGGGCATATGATCACAAAAGTCTCAATCATTGAAATCAAGTCATCGTTACAATTGTATTAGCTTGATCACCACGCTTACTAAATGTGGGTTAATGAACACAAGTAGAAAAACCCGAAACACTTTGTCCGTCCTGGGAATTGAACCCAGAACATCCGGATACCGGAACGAGTATCTGTCAATAGACAACCGATGCGAGAATGGATATATCACATAAAAAAGACTATGGCGAGCCGGGTAGGTTTTCTACGATACTGACAAACTTCTTTTGATTTATTTACTCCCATACAATTATTGTTCATACATGCTCAGACTTCATAACTATCAATTTTGATAGTAATTCGTAATACTTACTTGACATTTTTTGCGTTGATAACGCTCAAATATCTTTTAAAATATTAAAACGTAGAAAAAATGTCTACCTCTGGGAGAATTCGGACCCAAGTTCTCCCCGCATACCGGGCGGCTGCGTTCACCACTCCACCACAGGTTGGTTATACCTGTTAATTTTTTAAAAGCTTTTGACGTTTTTATAGCAACAGTATCTCTTCCCTTGGGTGTCGTAAAAGGCGACAAACGGACTAAAGACTGCACATACATCCAACAGCATATAGCGGCGATGGGCTCACCACCTAGAGTATGGCCAACGAAAGCTGAACCAGGAAAACGCGGCAATTTAAAAAAAAACATGACAGGGTACCACAGGGTCACTCACACAGCTGCAATTTCTCAGATAAAATTTCAATTTGACATACGACATGACACCTCAGATAGACACACATAGAGACAAAGTGTTGCCAATCAAATAACTACGAGGTTCAACTTTCGTTGGCCAGACTCTATCTGTAGCTGTAGCCAGTTGTATTTTGGTGAAACGGTGAAACCATGGCAATGGACTGCTTCTGCGGTCCCCATTGCCTAGTCTCTGGCTAACCCTTTGGGGATAATAGCAGGGGGGTGACACTCCGCAGTTTAGGCACGTTCGGCCGGCGCGCCTCCCAGGCAGGCCGCCTAGCCGTATGGCAGTAAAGTTTGCCGCGACCCGACGCATCGAACACCGAGCGCCGTGTCGCTTAACTCGTAATCCCTGCGCGCGCGCGTAAACCCTACGCTCTGTGACGTCATCATGACGTGAAATCGATATCGAGTTAGCGTTGCTTTACGGAATATGAACGCTCGGGTCACACGATAAGTTTCAATTTCGCGTGAAAATCGTTGGAGAATGAACCTTCTGGATGGTAGTAGGGTAGACCGGGTACAAAAGTACCACGGGGCAATAGTACCATTGCCAATATTTCCAAATACAAACAACTTTTGCACGTGTGTATAGCGTCACTACATGTGCTCCATGCGTCCCCCGCGCACCAGTCGGCGGCGCTCGCGCTGGAAAACTGACGTGTACACAGGGGATTTTTTGTTTTCGGACAGTCACAGTAAGTATTCTCGTTAAATGTTTTAGTCTGTAATTCACATTAAACTCAGTATGTTATCAAATTATTGCTTTCACTAGTTTATTTAGACTTCAGTCTTTGTAAGAGTGAGAAATTATAGATATTCATTGAGAAAATGCCGTGATTTTTAGGTTAATATTCAAACTGTCTACTTGGAACAATTGTACCAGTAACGGTGGGGACAATTGTAGCGGTATAATTAACCCCGTGGTAGAATTAACCCCGATGTTGTATTAGTTATGACTTATGATTAATTAGAATGAGTTAGAATTAATTATGATGATTGATTTTAGTCAAATACTAATTTGGACATTTTGTTTTAGATGCCACGGCGAAGACCTAAGTTAACGGATCGAGGCTCTAAAGACCTGTTACTTTATGAACAGGCATTTCAAGAAGTTCAAAATGGGCGGTCTGTTCGGGCTTAAATGCTAAAAATAAAGTACAGTACAGTATAATATTAAGTACTCTCTGTCAGGGTCAATTGTACCTACATACAAATAAATAGTTTTTGATTTATGTGATTTTAATGAATGATATTAAGATAATTATATACTTAAAAGTAGTGTTTGAGCCAAAGGAATAGTATATTATGTAAGAGTTGACTACTTTTAGATATTGGGGAAGAAAAGTCTGTTTTTATTTTAAGTATTTTTTTTTTAACTTTCTTGACTGATTACTTTAAATATTTTGGTTTCTAAAAGCATAGACTGAAAGTGTATATCTTTGTTACAACGTAAAATTACCAAACATATTTTTGGTACAATTAACCCGTAGTAGGGGTCTATTGTAACATATGGTATCGTTCTGTTCAGATATGATTTTCATTGACTTTTCGGTACCGTAGGTTTTCTCTAAATCCACACATTTGCAGCTTAATAGTTTAGGTATTAATATTTAAATAAAAAATTAAATATATTTCGGTAGATTTGTCACTATCAACCAATGTTTCAAAAATGGTACTATTGTCCCCGGTCTACCCTACTATTAGTTATTCTGTGATAATAGTCGTGAATACATGAATGTAAGTATCTAATATGTTAACCCTTATGGCATATTTTGTACTGGAAATGTTTTAGCATATCCCTCACATCAATCTTCATCAAGCTCATTTCTTCATCAACTCGCCTCTTCTCCTAGTCTCTCGCTTGATCTGAGTTTTCGCTCATGGACGTGGTCACCATATGGAGTGAAAAAGAGCAAGAGCGATAGATACGTTATAAGAACGGCCGAATAGATAGAAATAGCCAATGGAGGATCTTATTAGGATAGGATAGGATATGCTGGCTGGATAAATATCTTTGTTTGGAAGGGCCTCCAAATTCTTGAGGATTACTTTTAAGTTATATTTTCTGATTATTCCAAGCGTCAACTAAGTCTTGGCACGATAGTCACGCGATATTTTCGGTTTCGGATTTCGGCATGTCAATGTCAGGTGAATGAAATGTACTGTTTAGCAACACCTAAATTCAACTTAGTACCTAAGTACATTACTTGTTTGTAACTATTTTTAAATCTATAGTCAAAAACAAATAAACTACAATGTATTGTGAATTGCATAATTTTGTTACCTATAAGTAGTATGTTTGAGATATCAAGGGGGTAAAACATGAAGATACAAATAATATGTTAAAATAAAAACTCACAGTTACGCTAGAAGAATGAAAAACCAAATCACTTGCAAAACATTTATTTTACAAAAAAAAACTATAGAAAAGTTAATTATCACAGACGTCAAAACTTAAATATAACAATTATTACATAAATAATATTGTTGTCGACCTGAAAAGAACTCATTAAGGGTGCTTATAATATAAAAGTCCTTTCTATCCATCATACACTTAATTAAGTAGTACCTAATTAATATATAACTAAAACAATATATTATTAAAATTATAAACAAATAATTAGAAGACTGACCAGAAAAAAAAGAATAAAACTAATTATGAATGAGGTCGTTATTATTAACTCATTTAAATTAAAGTATGAATTAATCAAGTTTGTTAAAGTATGCATGCTTTGTTACGTTTCTTGTCAGCCTTCAACATGAAAAATGTGGTATTGTCAAACAATATTACAATAAATTAATTGTACATAATAAGTGGCATTATACAGACATTTATAATTCGTCTGTATCATCTGATGTAAGTACCGCCGGCAACAAAACTTTAACATAATTAGCTACTTTTGTTGCCGACTATATAATTGCTTTTATTGCATCATTTTTAAGTAGAAGATATTTCAGTTATAGACATAGATGATTTTAATTAATATTATAAAGATCTAGTGTCATTTATTATATGTAAGAAATATTTCAATTTTATTTACAAAAAAATGACATAAATTATTATAAAAAGAATGAAGCTTATTGTAGATAAAACTGTTATTCAACTACGGTATGGCAAAATAGTCAATAAAACTTGGGTCACCGAATAAGCTAAATGAACTTAAATCAAAAGTGTTATAAAATGGCAAAACATTTCAACTTTTATCAAATAGTACAGCTAGCATCAAATTAGTCAAACAGATCTTTTGAGTTTCAAAATCTTCACTTTAGTTCTATTCGTAAGATTCCCGAAGTTGTGATATTAAACAAAGTAAATAAGTTCAATGTGTATGTTAAAAACTGCGTGTACTTTTGTTAATAACTTAATAATAAAATAACGAGTGTTTGTAACAATGTACTTAATTTAATTAAAAACGTAATCTGTACTTCCACATCCTTATATCGATTCTTTCATCAATCTTATATCGATTTTATCTCACTGAAGTTATATACTTAATCTAAAGCTAATCTAAACAGTTCATTCAATCAAGTAAGGTCTGGCTTTAAAGCACATTAAGAGCGTTCACGCATTTCGTTTTTCCATACAAACTTTCAAGTAAAATACAGAGATCTAAAAAGTTTGTTAAAACATTTTCAAAAAACGTTTATTTAGATGCGCTATTGCAATTTTAAATAAACTGTCTACAGTTAAATAAACGTCTTTTACATCAATGTATTTTACTTAAGTATTAAAAGTTTCATTAAAGTGGCTTATTGGTTTGTAAAATTTTGAACTTGGAAGTTTGCATGGGAAACCGAAATGCGCAAACCCTTATGATTAAAAATGTCTTATGATTAGACAATGAACTAACAAGGTATGATATTAAACGCACTTTAAAACTTGTACGTTTTAATAAAAAAAGTGTTTAACAGGGTTTAATGCAAACTGCTTAGATTTATACCATGGTATAGGTATCTTAGGCATATTTTTTCATGTATTCAACGTTATGGAGGAGTTAAAGAATGTTGTTTGTAGCATTAATTGAATAAATAAAGTGAGGGTATATGAAGACCATTAGCCCTAGCATGCGCAACAAGAGATATGTCGCGGACGATATTCTCTCTTCCTTTGATGGCGGTAACGACAAACTATCTCGGTTATAGTTGTCAAAACTCGATAAAATTATGTTGCATGTAGGGTTCGTAGACAAAAATACCACAGACAAGCAAAAAGCACTATTATGTTTATTTTTGACATATCGTGTATAGACGTAAAACGAGAAAACGGGTGGAGAAAATTTTCTCGTGTTGCGCATGCTAGGTCTACAGAGGCGCAACAGCAGTCATTCCGTATCCAAAGACGGTCAAACGTCGGGTACCCAGTACAGACGCCAGCACTACAACCTACAACAAAATGTCAAATTTCTTCAATACATTTTGAACTTTATCACTAGGTTATAAGGATCAATATCGATTTGAGAAATTTGACAGTTTTGGATGGGTTGATCTACAGGCGTGTGTACAGTCACGAGCATAAATATGTATACACTTTGTATTTAGAGTTACAATTGTTTACATATTTTTCCTGGTAACTGTACATATTCAACAACAAAAATGGTAAATATAATACTATGTCTAGATTACTAAGGTCGGATTCGACCAAGCTGGAATAAGGTCTTATACCTAGATTAAACGCCGAATTTGTATAGACTAATCTCGGAGTAAGTCTTATTCCAGTTTGGTCGAATCCACCCTAAACAGTTTATGTTAAACTCTGTTAAAAAATTTATTTACCTACAACCAACGCATTAAAAATTCAATAGTCTTATGGTATATTCAAATAATGAACTCCTGGTACATTTTAAGTAGTCTACTGATTAAGCTATAAAGTACTTAATACTTTTTAAAATTGGCAATTTTGGGAGTAGCTACGGTACTCTACAGTATTATTAAACTCTTTGAATCAGTCCAGTATAATTGTCTTTTATGCTCTGAGTGGAAGACTGCGACTATCTTATTGTTTTATTGCGTTAATTTTCTTATAGTATTCTTATTAGTAGCAATGCCAACATCAAAGCAACCTGAGTAGTGAAAACTAGTGAAGCCGCACGCTTTCGTAGCGGCAAATGACTCAACATCTAGTTACGAGCTATTGTGAAATTTCACACTCGTTCATATCGAGAATTGGCCATTCAAGTAGCATGTTGGGTAAACGCTGCACCGTGGGAAACTACCAGTAAAGAGGGTAATAATATACCATTTACTCGCTTTTAAAGTAAGTTTAGTTAAAAAGGAATTTTGTGAGAAGTATGGATCGAATGAAAATGTAGTGACAAAAATTGAGAATTATATAGTAAATAAATAATAAGTTAAAAAAGATTTGGACGAATGAAAGTACTTATGAATTGAGTTAATTGAATAAATATATTTTGAGTTTGAGTTTGAATTTAATAAGGAATTTTGTGAGAAGTGTGAAATGAATAATGATGATAATTCTTTAAAAACGGAGTTAAAAACAGTTCTAGATACAAATGTACAAATCGCGGCAATCACTTAATACTTAGGTATGACTGCAGTACACATAATGCATTTGTAAATAACGCTTGTGTTATGTACTCGGCAGCTAAATGCAAACAAACCGGTTCCACTACGTTAACTTTGGCCCACATATAAACCGTGCCATTACCAAGGACTTCTACAAGGTACACTGACTATAATCAGTTAATGTCTTAGTTCGTTTGTTAGTTACTTTTAACTTTATCATAAAAGGTTTTTACAAGATCAATAGCGCGAGTAAAACCTCTGATGTTGCAAACGTTTTTAGGCTACGAACCGCTTAAAATTTAGGCAGCGCAGGTCGTATGCCTTATTTAAGTATTCCCACATATGTGCTTTAGACATGCTGAGATTAGATCGTTATTAATTCGATGCGAGTTGGTTCCTTTTAAAGTCGGCCATCTTAAGGTAAAAACCGGACCATAAAATGGCTTTCGACCGAAGCTCTAAAATTTACAAAATTTGTTAAAACTTGTCATTGCACCAACAAGCTTTCAAATATTCGACAAATTAATAAATTCAACTACAACCGATTAAATGTAAATTATTTCAAAAAGTGTAACAAATACTTTCGCTATAAAATCAGTCTCTAGTACAGTAGGCACTCAATGATATAAATTCGCTTCTAAATTTATAACACTTTATTAATTAAGCAGCAGTACATTTCTAAAAAAGGATTTACTCTTTCAAGTTTTAGTTGTTTGGTTTGACATCTATTGTAGTAGCTTTTGCATTTTGCAAATTTTAAAACATCATTATAATCATTTCAGTCAACCTAAGTTGTGCTGCTAACTTTAAACTTTACGATAGTAAAGTTTGATTGCCGATTTGTGTACTTAAGTGTATTGATTACAAGAAAAAATCAAAAACAACATATTTCATTATCAACCTTAATAGAATACAGTAAGAATCATTACAGCGTAGCAATGTTAAACTTGTCATTTTCTTGTACAAGTTTCAAATAGTTATTATGCGTAATACACAACTCTGGACAGGGCACATCAAACAGTATTTCATCACAAAGGCATTATAATAACAGAGGTATACTAATTACAATAATGTACAGTCATTATGATAATAATAATATACGTAATTTTAGATGTAAACATTGGCACGAGCCGGTTCACTCACTTTTGTTGTTAAATGTACTAAATATGTTAATACCACGATTTTTTTAATGTACTAACTATTTTAATACCACGAGGGTGATTATTTACTTTATAATTATAGCTTGTAGCAAGAGTCACTAAATTAGAGTAGTGCTTAACATTAAAACATCATTGCATCTCTGTCAATAGTTTGAAACTGTAGGAGACAGAACAAAAATTAGTCTAGACCTCAGTCTAGACTAATTTCTCAAGAGACCCGCATCTTCTGGCAATCTGGGTCATGTGTCTTATTTCGGTTGTATACTCAATAAAAATAGTTAATAATGTAATATTTTATTTTATTTAATTTTAAGAGTGCTTAAAGTTAAGTCGGCGGATCCGGAGTGCAAAATAAATTAACAAATTTTGTTTGTTTGCATTAAAATTTAACCTATATTAACAAATGTTTGTACACGCATCACTTCAGAAAGGATGCACCTGTTTGGCTAATTCTTTTTTTGTTGTATTTGTACCTAATTGTCAGGACAAATTTTTGGAAATTTGTCACCGGTACCGGGTACGGGGTCCATGCGGACATAGTCGCGGGCGGGCCGCTAGTTTGTAATAGGTCAAGTATCATAGGACCGCCGGCGGTCGCGAAACAATTGATTTTCAATTGTGTCTGGTTTTACGGTGCTCAAGGGGTTAATAAAGAATACATCTACGATAGCCTGTGCAACATGGCCCGGATTGCCAGAAGGCGCTGTTTTTCATTTTCAAAATTGAAATTATATACAAATATACTTACATACAATTATTACATATTTATCAACAGAAACCTTCGATCAACAATACCAACTAGATAACGCGTCACGTAATAATCAAAGCTAAATTCTGTCCACGTGAATAAAATACTTTTTCAAAGCAATAAATTACTTCTGTCAATTAAAAAATGATAGACGTCAATAACATTTAGTGGTGAAATCAATCTTAAGAGGCAATCCTTGCGAGAAAATAAGAGCTCACTTCTCAAGTGCGCTCTTATTTACCGAGACACATTTTTAGCGCCGACGTGACTTCTAGTTGTATTGTTGATCGAAGACAGAAACAATGAATTAAATCTGCTTAGCGCTTATCGTCATTAGTAACTTCATACAAGCCAAGTCACAACAGAAATGCTTCATTTTCTTAACATTTACAAAATGTAGGTCACACAAAACGCGAATACGGGCTTGCCCATAACAATGCAGCTACAACTCAGAACGAATCACCCGTATCCACAATATTGAAGCAGATAATATCAATGCCGTCTGAATAGGTACTAATCTTACTAGGTCATAAGTACCAATTAGTACTTAACTACTTAGCTTTATGCCGTGCCAACCTGCAGCATAATTGTCTATCGATATAACTGGCGCCGTGGAAAATCCACCACATCTGTTATTATTTGATGTGTTAGTTGCCATATTGGACTCGGTGCAGTCTCAAGCAAAAGTGATGGTTGGAGAAAGGAGAATGACCTTTTTACTATGGCAGTTGGGCTAGTTTTTTAGCTAGCAAGCGTAACACAGCGCTTTAATGAAATAAATAGTAATCAATAGCAGCAATGCTCTGAATTATGAAGAAAAAATTACATTTCAATATCATGCGGGAGTTTAAATCTATCTTCATTTTTAGCTTAAGACTTTTTAGAGATTTTGAGGTTATGACAACTGTTATCGTATGACTATCAGTTCAGTTCAGTATTTATTTATCACTTGACTCTTAACGCGGCGTTCTATAGAAAATGTTACTTTCATCTTCAATTTAATTTCAATGCAAAATTATAAATTTGCTAAATATTAATAGAAAAATATATTTGCCTTATTGCGATTAAATGAATTTATGAATTAGAAAAAACTGTATCGTGTTCAGTATCTCATACTTTTGCCGATGACTGTACTTACAAATGGCGATGTACTAAGTATTCAAGTAGGTCATTCATAATAGTACTCATGGTATGACTGACTAATACTAGGCTTAAGTAACTTCGGCAACACTATACTCGTATCTTCCACGTTATTTCTTATCCCTGTTATTAATTAACTTCGACTTATGCTCGACCAGGGTTTAAACTGAAGCTGTCTCTATCTGTCTTTATTTAGAAAAACGAGGCAGCGTCCGTTTAAACCCTAAAATTTTAGGTCACGTTTTTTAATAACTGGGGATATGTTTTACAGGATGCGTCAGTAGCTCCATCTACGCAACGTTTTACGCATTAAACACTTTGTTACCACAAACAATTGACTGAAATCCAAGATGGCCGCGTCCCGCGAGACAAGCTTCATTTCTCCAGAGTTCCCGTAACCAGTCTTCCAAAATTTCTCTCAATAAAACCTGTAACGATTCAAATGCAGAGGAAGAAAAATATACATTCTAGCGTATAGTGCCCACACCTTGAACCACCGCAGTCAGAGTATTCCTCTTGCGTGTGAGACGTATCAGTCTCTATGTCTGAGAGGTGAGGGTACAAACTCGGCTGCGACGTTATAACTCCATTGGATTGCGGCTCCTTTTTAGTGTTGTTCACTTTTATCCTCTTTACGTCTTCTAGTACTGATAGCACTACTGGCGAGTCGTTTGATTGTGAACCTGAAAAAGACGATTTGGTTTTTTAGTATATCAGTTTAAAAATAACTAAAATAAGTTATATATCACGATAACGATAGCTTTACTTTTATTCCACATGTAAGTGAGATAAAGAAGGCACACTTTACTAGGAATCTTTAACTGCTAAGGGATCTACTGGCAACTTTATCTTTAATATATTTAAGGGTATTAGATGATGGCGGCCAGAGAAGGACAGCTTATAGAACAAGCTCTATCACCAAACATACCGCTAGGATTCGAACCTGGGACAGCTGGATCAAAACTCTAGTGCGTTCACTATCTCACAACTTTGGTAAGATTGTCACAATCATCATCATCAGCCAGAAGACGTCCACTGCTGGACAAAGGCCTCCCCCAAAGGATCTCCACCACGACCGGTCCTGTGCTGCTTGCATCCAGCGGCTACCCGCGACCTTCACCAGATCGTCGGACCACCTTGTTGGAGGCCTGCCCACACTGCGTCTTCCGGTGCGCGGTCGCCACTCGAGAACCGTTCTGCCCCAACGGCCATCGGTTCTACGGGCGATGTGCCCTGTGAGCTTGGCGACTCTTTGGGCTATGTCGGTTACTTTAGTTCGTCTACGAATCTCCTCATTTCTGATTCGATCACGTAGAGAAACCCCGAGCATAGCCCTCTCCATTGCTCTTTGCGTGACTTTGAGCCTGCTTATAAGGCCCATAGTGAGCGACCACGTTTCGGTACCGTATGTCATCACTGACAACACACACTGGTCGAAGACTTTCGTCTTGAGACACTGCGGTATTTTGGACGAGAAGATATTACGTAGCTTACCGAACGCCGCCCAGCCGAGTTGGATTCGACAATTGACCTCTTTCTTAAAGTTGGACCTACCTAGTTGGACTGTTTGTCCCAGGTATACATATTCGTCAACAACTTCAAGAGCAGAGTCTCCAACCTTCAGAGGAGTGGGTACGACACGTGAGTTAGACATGATTTTCGTCTTCTCCATGTTCATTTTAAGGCCCACTTGTTGAGAGACTCTGTTGAGATCACCGAGCATTGTGCCGAGTTCCTCCAGGGTCTCAGCCATGACTACTATATCGTCGGCAAATCGAAGGTGACTGATGTACACGCCGTTAATATTGATGCCGAGTCCTCTCCAGTCCAGAAGCTTAAACACGTTCTCCAATGCAGCAGTGAAGAGTTTCGGAGAAATGACATCTCCTTGTCTCACTCCACGCTGCAGCTGGACTGGCTTCGAGCTCTGGTCCTGAAGACAAACTGTCATAGTGGCGTTTTCGTACAAACACTTCAACACTTCGATGTACCGGTAGTCAATTTGGCACCGCTGGAGAGACTGTAGCACGGCCCATGTTTCGATCGAATCAAAGGCTTTCTCATAGTCCACAAACGCTAAGCAAAGAGGCCGGTTATACTCTTCGGTCTTCTGTATAACCTGCCGCAGCGTATGAATGTGGTCTATGGTGCTAAAGCCTTTTCGGAATCCGGCTTGTTCGATAGGCTGGAAGTCATCAAACCTGCGTGCGAGACGATTAGTTATAACTCTCGAGAACAGCTTATAAACGTGACTTAGAAGTGATATGGGTCTGTAGTTCCTCAGTAGGGCCTTGTTGCCCTTCTTAAAGAACAACACAACCACACTTTCATGCCAGCACGCTTCTGGCGTTCTACCTCCGAGTACGACGGAATTAAATAGTCTCTGAAGAGCTGCGAGTACCGGTCTTCCGCCTGCTTTCAGAAGCTCAGCCGTAATTCCGTCAGCACCCGATGCCTTGCTGTTCTTAAGCTGCTTGAGAGCCATACCAATCTCGCACAGGCTGATGTCCGGGATATCTTCGGTGTAGTGTCGGGTTAGCTTAGCTCTAGGGTCTGTAGCTAAGCTTTGTACAGGTGGCCGCGTGGATGTGTATAGCTGTCCATAGAACTTCTCGACCTCTCCCATAACTTCGGACCTGGACGTGACAGTTCTGCCGTCATCGGTTTTCAGCGTCGTCAGTTGGCTCTGCCCAATACCCAAATCTCTTGCAAACACTTTCGAACCTTTGTTTCGCTCGATAGCCTCTATAGTCTATACGGTCGGTATTAAATCGGCGAGTGTCGCGAGTCAAAGACTTCGAGATCTGCCTATTGAGCCGCCGAAGCTGAGACGAATCGTCCGAAGAACGCAGAACCATCACGCGCCGCTCTTCCATCAGTTTGAGAGTATGGTCCGAGAGCTTTTTAGGTCCTCTTATAAGGTGGGTTTTGAAGAACTTAGACCCAACCGCATGGACAGTTTTTACAAACCTGTTGTTATAATCGTCCACGTCTACGCAATCCTTCAGGCATTCGAAGTACAATAAGAAGTGGTAAAAAATCTTTCGTGGTTTTACTAAGAATCGCTAAAGGTAATAAAAAAACTAGAACAAAAATAAGGAAAGTTCGGGTATTGATGCAATACTTAAAGCTGATAACGTCATAGCACCCCGGGGTTTAACCATACTGACAAATACAGCCTTTTTTGCATATTTGCTTAAATACGCATAAGCTATGACTCACGAGGATAGCGTTTTGAAACGCTCAGGATGACAAAGCTGTTTATTATTTAGTATTAATCTGTGGAACCGCGTTGCGTAGCTGTGAAAGAATACTACCACCCACTTTCTTCCCTTGTTGGGTGTCGTAAAAGGCGACTAACGGACTAAAGACTGCACATACATCCAACAGCATAGAGCAGCAATTGGCTCACCACCTGTCACGCTGAGCACACGTGCAGTCGCTATTTGGTGAAAAGTGGACTATGGTAGAGGACTGCTTTTGCTTTCCTCATTGCTTAGTCTCTGACTAACCCTTCAGGGATTATATTCGTGACTGTATGAAACAAATACAACTTGATTTGCATATTTGCTTAAATACGCATACGCGATGACTCACTAGGAAAGTGGTTTGAAATGTTCAGGATGACAAAGCTGTTTACTATTTAAACAGTAATAGCAAACTTTAGGTGTGAAGGAAATTCTGTAATTTTTTTTTTCTCTAAGCGACACATAGACGCTGCTCGCATGGCGGTGGTCTGCTGTCTCTTTCCAATTCTATGAATATGAAAGAGATAGAGTAAATTTTCAGCGCTGCTGCAGCCGCTGCTACCACGGCTTTAACTTAGAGAATCGCACTGCAGATGTGTTCTGGCCACAGACCCGTCACTTGACATTACTAATAAGTTAGGCGCTACGCAAACGTAGCGACACTATCAACAGTCCTCTTGTCATAGTCCACGATTCACCAAATAACAACTGCACATGTGTTAAGCGTATTAGGTGGTGAGCCCATCGCCGCTCTATGCTGTTGAATGTATCAATCAGTCTTTAGTCCGTTATGGGGAGGTATTTCGAGCGCTTCTCTCTCGCTCTCTCGACGGTACGACGGTAAGGGACGGGTATAACAGCAAAGCGGCGCGAGTAATCGCGTTTTATATTTTTAAAAATTGATAGATGTAATAAATAAAAAACGATCGGTTATAATTCCTCAAGTTATCTATGAACTTCATTTTGGTAAATGACTCATAATATCAAATCACTTATTTTAAGAATAAAACCTGGAAAAGAAGATAAAACGACACAAAAATATGTAACTTTGTGAATTTATTCCATCGAGCCAACTTTATCAAATCGTGTTTCCATCGGGTGTATTTCACAGAATAAAGCCTCAAAAATATTTCATATTTTCGCAGATTTCAATTTTACTGTTCACTACTTCAAAAAGTAATTCTAAGAACGTGTTATTTTATTTTTTCACTAACACCTATTCTTAATTGCCCTTTACGACGCCCAAGAAATAAAAATGGAGTGGTAGTATTTAGTTAGCTGCTACTTCCACCTCAGCTATCATCAATAAAGATACAATTTCTACAATAGTTCCACAAAATTTTTATTAGCATGATGTGTTTTTATTAGCAAGATTTCTACAATAGTTTCACTAAATTTTAATTAGCATGATGTGTTTGCATCTAGAAGAAATGTAATGTAAATAACCTTATTGTATATGTTTCTAAGCATGTTTGTTATCACTATTTAGGTATTGCAAACCTAAAAAAAAGTGATAGCTCAGCTATGCGATTCTCTAAGCGACACATAGACGCTGCGCGCATGGCTGTGATCGGCTGTCTCTTTCCAATTCTATGAATATGATAGAGACAGAGTCAATTCTCAGCGCTGCGGCAGCCGCTGCTACCAAGGCTTTAACTTAGAGAATCGCACTGCAGGACTTTCTTGTTCTGAAACAAATACAAAACTAGTAAAAGTACAAAAAACACTCACTTCTCCTTTTAATGGGCTGGGAGGTGACCTTGTCAGCTTCTTTATCTGTCGGCTCATTTTTCTTGTCGTCAAACGTCACTTTGGGAACATTGGCTATGATTTCCGGCTTTTTATTAGGGAGTGCTAAGTTGAGTGCACTGCCCATGAGTGGCGCTTTCTCTGATGGGTCGTCATGGTCGCTTTGGTCGTCATCCGACTCGTTATTTTGTTCTGGCTTCTCGTTGTTCGCCTGTAAAGGTAAAATTAAGACTTTGTTAGTGTTAATTTATTTTTTCTATCAATTTGACCAATTAATTTGCAGAATCGTTGTCGGTTGTAGGAGGGACCCGAATCCACCAAAATCTTGCGGCCATAAGCAAGTTATTTGCAAAGTATTAAGAGGGTTAAAGATTTTCCCCTTAAGAGGGTAAACCCTCTAAAGGGGAAAATCTTAATCATCATCATCATCAGCCTATAAAGGTATCAATTGCCATTTTAAGACAATAACTGGGACTAACGTCTTAACATACTTTACGAAGCACGGATGAGATCAAGATATTAATAATTTTGTGTCACTTAAAAGTTTGCCATACAAATTGGTATGTTAACAGGTGCGGAGCCTGAAAATTGACATAGCAACTTTTCTATCAGGTACAGACATACAGTATCGCTACTATTTCTCAATCGTAGACAAACAAAGGGTTATTATATGGCAACCGCACGTTTTATATGACTTATCGCTTCCCAGCCGCGCTTTTCGCACGTGTTGCGTAGGAGTTGACCCGTAACGCTAACGACTAATAAGACCTGAGTATTTCATTTAGGGTCGATTTTACTTGTTATTCGTTTGTTAAAGTAGGTACTGCACAACCATTTTGAAATATATTGTCAAGTCACGTCTTTCTTTTTTGACAAGTGACATTTTATTTTGATCACATCATATTTTATCACATCATGTCATAACTAGGGATTGAAAAATTGGCTCTTACTATGGTTTACGCTTTACCGTGTCACATATAATTTCAGAGTTCAATATTTATTGTATGATTGCCCAAATCTATCTAGTATCTTTATTAATAAAAATCAATTGCCGAAATGTTTGTACGCTCATCATTTCAGAATGGCTGCACCTATCTGGCTAATTATTTTTTATAGTGTTTGTAATTTACTTTGTTCTTTATTTGTACTTTATTTAAATGATTGGTAAACCATATAATTCTTGAAAATAAGAAAGCGAAATAAATATTGATTTCATGAAATAATTTAAATTTAAATATTGGATTCAACTGCGTAAAAATGCCAAAGCGGCAAGTTTATGCAAAAGATTTATTTATGAAATGAAAGAATATTATAAATACTATAATACACAAGAGGTTTCATTGCTAACACTTTAAAACACATCGAGAAAAAAATATTTTTAAATTTTGCTCCACAATTTTTTTGTTAATATTTTTTTTTACTAATTTAAACTCAGAATATAAAAAAATATAAAAAGCAATATTATTTTAAATAAGATTTCCTGTCATACACATTTTTTTCAAGCTAGTATGACGACTTTTGTGTCTAAGTCCACTATTTTTCAAATCCGGACCACTGTGCGGCGAGCCGCTGGTAAATAAATAAATAATTTAGATTAGCCAATTGAACTTTTTATTGTTTAGAGAAAATACAGAGAGCTAATATTAAGAGCCTTGTAAAAAAAATTGTGAATGTTACTGGCGACTTCGAATACGAGCCAGCTTCTTGTAAACTGACATTAGTGTGATAATAATAATTATTACAATTATTGTAAACTAGCGGCTCGCCTGCAACTTCGTCTTCGCGAGAGAACAACCCGTAAACCCGTAACGCATTTTAAAAAAAAACTTTCATTAATATGAAAGTTTTTTTTTAAATTATCTTATTACCTTACCTTATCCCGACTGTTACAAACAGAACAGAAAAGAAATCACCCGAATAGATGCAGCCGTTATAAGGTCATACGCAAACGTATATTCCTGATAATAAATTTTTATAATAGAAAATAGATAATCGCACCTCAAAACTGCACAAATACGGCGAGTGCATACGGGCCTGTTTATTCAAAAGGAAACTAATACAACACCACTGGGCGACAGGAATAGCCACAAAAAGGGATGGTAAATATAAACGGATGTGTGAACGGTTTGTGTAAACTGTACACGCGTACTCACTTAGCTTCAGTATGTTTTGGACGTAGCTAATTTTACTGCGACAACAACGTAAGGTTTTTTTACCATTTCCAGATTTTGCTTTTGTGATTTTAAAGTGGCGGCTGGCAAGTGCTGGATGAGAATAGCCGCGAATCGTGCTCAGGCTCTTGCAAATGCATAAGCAGTGGACAAGTGCAGGCCGATGATAATAACGATGATTTATTTATTTATATATGGCGACTGCTAGAAACCGCAAGAAACTTCAAGGGCTGGTCAACAAAAATGACAAAATAGAAATTCGTGCTTTTTTTATTTTTTATTTAATAATTCATTTTGTGGTTTTTAATTGGATAGTCTTTGAGTAACTAAGAAATATACGCACAATTCGTAATAGGAAAATAAATGGTCTCATTGCAGACTAACGTAGGTACTTATCGCCCGGCTGACGCGGATGGGTCAACAGACGGTTGGGTCAACGACCGGCCGCGGCCTGCGCGTGGTAAATAATCGTTATTTTTAATTATTTCTCATTTTATTTTTCTTATGTAATTGCTTTAAAATAAATTAGATACTCAAAGACTATCTAATTAAAATTCACAAAATGAATTATTTAATTAAAAATGAAAAAATGAATAATTTTGAAGCTAAGTTATTTTAATTTGGCCACACAACACACAACTGCTGGTCTGTCATTGCGATAGATGCTAAAAACTAGTGAGCTGCTTTTTGGATAAGTGACTCGTTGTTTAGTATCTGCGTAGCTCCGGCCTTAATTCAGACACTTGGGTCTTTAAACTGCGATGGTGACTCGACATGATGGCGACTTGTTAGCTGTCTTTTGTTTTTGTCATATAATGAGACAAAGCGATGCGATGTGACACACAATGCATACACAAGGAGAGGCATCAAACAATACACCCTAGATTGCATACATATTATGATCAAATAGAAAAGTTTTCCTTCAAATCGACGCATTAACTTTTAAACTGCGCACTGATCTGAATAAAACTCTCACTGAATAAAAGTAACCAATTAAGAAAATGGACATTACCTTATAATGAAATCTGTTCTGCAACATCTCCATCTCTTTCTCTCTCTCCAGCTTAAACTTGTTAGCTATTGTCGTCTCGCTTATCGTCTGCTCCTTACTGAACAGCGCCGCCAGCTTCCCCCTTATACCACCGCCTAGCGAGCTCTGACTGACGTTGTCATCATCTAAATTATCCTTGGAGTTAGTCCGGGAGTTGGTTGAGGACGAATTACTCGTTTTCGTCGGTGTCGTTTTTGAACTGGCACTGGCTGGATTAGCTGTCCTGGCGTCACCTTGAAAGCAGTAAACAGGGTTAAAACGTTGTCGAGGTTGGATGTCAAAACTAATGTTAGGTCACAGAATAATGTTAGGTGCCGACTGTGGAGGTTCTTCAACTGTTTTGAAACAATGCGTGATTGTGTATGTATGTATCTGTTTGTATAGTAAAGCTATTTTTAACTTTGGAAAGACGTTGTTGATTTTTTGTACAAAATTATAGAAACCTGTTAATGGACAAAGATTAACATAAATAACTACGTTCATGAAAAAAAAATGTCGAATACATAATAAAATTTGGGTAATTTTGTTCGTGCATCACTCGGCACTCGCACATCGGCTCACTACCTGTCACGCTGAGCACATGTGCAGTCGCTATTTGGTGAAAAGTGGACTATGGTACAGGACGGGATGGTAGAAGAGTGGTTTCTTGCGCCTGTTCTTTGCCAGACGATTCAAAGTAAGTACTCATTAATTGAGTTTATTGAACAAACATATTTTGAGTTTGAGGTGACTGCTTTTGCTGTCCTCATTGCCTCACTGTCCTTATCTACTCACCCCTATAGAAAGGGTATCGCAGCTGGAACAACGGGTCCGGCTGTGTTGCTCAGGGGTACTACGGGGTTTCGGTTCCATGCCCCCCGCTGGTTGTGCCCTAACCGGCGCCTCTGGCGGGATTCCGGACGTGGGTTGGACTCGTAGTGGCTTGTGGTTAGTTGTAGAGCTTGGGAATGCTCGTTTGTCCTGGTATTGTGTGCCAGGACTTCCAAACTCGTGCACAGCGAGCGGGGCTTAGTAGCGGTCTCTGTGGGGCCACGAGCGAAAAGTCCTGCGGGGAACGTGAGTTTCCCTTTAAGTTGGCAGATTTGCCCGGTGGTTCTCATTGGACATTGGTGTTGACATCTTCGGTACTAGAGTATAGAGAACTAGTAGAGGCGGCCCCCCAGATGCCGTAGCCTCCGGTCCAGCTAGCCGCGTAGGACGTGGAAACTGGCTAGGCTCCCGGATGGGTTCCGAGAAGTGAGTGTGCTTACTACTCCGCGACCAAGGTGGACTTGGGAGTTGACTTTAGAGTCGACGACCCGAGCAGTGGCAAACGCGAGTTGTGCCCTTCGTGCTACGAGAAGTGAGCGAGCTTGACAGCTCCGGTTACCTATCTGGACAATAGGCAGTGAACTACACGTGTTCACGGGGAAACTCTCCCGAGACACTAGTCTTATGAGTACCGAATGAACGCTTCGGCGGGCACTGATTTGCTTTGGCGTCAACAATTAACACAGATGGTATTCTGCGCGAGTATTTTACTGGCGCAGGGACGCCTGGCACTTCTTGCATAACCTAACTCTTGGTTGGTCTCGAGGTACCAGTACAAATAAAACTTAGTGAATAAGGAGAGGTGATGTCCTCATTGCCTAGTCTCTGACTAACCCTACGGGGATAATAGTCGTGCATAAATGCATCACTTTAGAACAGCTGCACACCTAGTGGCTGCACACTAAGTGGCTATTTCTGTGTTGTTCTGTTTGTTGTTGCATATGTATGAATAAAATTTTGAAAACTTGTTAGGGGATAAGGGGTGTCCCCTGACGAATAGGAGTTTTATCTACTAGACCAGCGGGTCTATCGGCTAAAACATATGGATGTGGACATGGGCTTCATTTGACATTTGATGCCCATATTTTGTCCTTATACGGGCATATTATGGGCTTCAAATGTCAAATGAAGCCCATGTCCATATTCATATTTTTTAGCCGATACAGGGGCAGATCGGCGACTTTCTCGTCAAAGGTCAGGACAGGACAAGAGTACCCGAAACCGACGTTATGTGAGCTAAGAATGCGTGTCATGATCGTAGCAAATGGAAATCTGCCTACCCCTTGGAAAACGGGCGTGATTAGTGTAAATACACACAGTATGTATTTACTATCCCAAACAACTTATAGTGGGCGTACGAAAATAAAAATCCTTAAGAGGGGGCCGCGCGGTGCCGCGCGATCGTAAAAACTGACATACGAGGGGCGTTCAAAATATTCTCGGTATGTGGATAAAAACAAACAAGTACGAAAAGTTTGATATTTTTATTTATCAATATACTCCCCCCCTATGTTCATACACTTATAAGATCGATCAATTATTTTTTTTAATCCCTCATAAAAATATTTTTTATCTTTGGTGTAAAAATGCTCCTCCACGGCCGTCTTCAACGCTTCATCGTCAGAAAATTTATTTCCACGCAGATCCTTTTTAAGATTGGGGAACAAAAAGAAGTCGCTTGGGGCTAAGTCCGGACTATAGGGTGGATGAGTAACAGTTTCAAACCCACATTCAACAATAGCTGCCTTGGCAATATGAGCAGTATGGACAGGGGCGTTGTCATGCAGAAGCAGAACACCTTTGGTTAACTTTCCTCGCCTCTTTTCTTTGATCGCATCTCTTAATTGACGTATAACGTTAGCGTAGTACTGCCCTGTGATATTTACACCTTTTTCTTTATAATCGATAAGCAAAACTCCTTCACAATCCCAAAATATTGTGGCCATGACCTTGCCAGCTGACGGGATTACCTTGAACTTCTTGGGATGAGCTGAACCCTTAATGTGCCACTGCATGGACTCCTGTTTGCTCTCTGGGTCATAATGATGAACCCAGGTTTCATCTCCAGTAACTATTTTTTGCAGCACCTCATCGGGATTTTCACCACACAGGTCGATAAAATCTGAACAGCAAGCCACACGCATATCCTTTTGAAGAAGCGTCAGCATTCGCGGAACCCATCTTGCACTTACTTTTGACATATTAAGATGGTCATGTATAATGTCATGTACGGTACCAATAGAGAGATTGGTTACTTGAGCTATAGATTTTACCTTCACTCGGCCGTCTTCCAATATAAGTTTTTCCACTTTATCAATATTTTCTTGTGAGGTAGCCACTACAGGCCGGCCAGGTCTAGGGTCATCTTCAATACTCTCCCTTCCACGCTTAAATTCGCTTGACCATTTTTGAATAGTAGATAAAGAAGGAGCAGACTCACGGTAAACACAATCCATTTCCTCTTTTATGGTTTTAAGATTTTTACCCTGTTTTGTCAAGAATTTTATGACGGATCGGTGCTCTAATTTCGTTAAAATTGTTAATTCGCTCATGGTGTTCATGTTTGTTCGGCAATTGCAGAAAAACAAAAGAACATCTCGGTTCCAATTTTACTTTTTTTTAATGTCAATGGATGAATCTTAGCGGCCAGTAACAAATATATATATAAAAGAGGTTGTAACGTATCAATACCGAGAATATTTTGAACGCCCCTCGTAAGTCTCTTAATAAACTTCAAAGCAAAATCAATCATATTGATATTAAAAATTAGAACAATTCTGCTTTGAAGTTTCAGACCTAGTAATTTGACTAGAGCAATGTTTTTATTCAGCGAAATGTACAAAACCATCACGCGCTTGTGTTAAAAATTAAAATTTACTTTTTTAAGATGGAGGGCGACCTGCGGAATATCAATACAAATATTTTCATGTAAGCATTATTGTTTAATGCGTAAAATTTAGAAAGTTGTCTAAAAAAATGTTTTTAGGAGTCATTACATTTATGTATTAGGTATTTGTTATTGTTTAAAGAATTTGTTTCAAATTTCAACAAGGCCACGACCTTGTGCAATGATCCTTATGTAAGTTCTTTTAATGTATTTAAAGAATTCAGCGCCTAGTACAATTAACTTAAAATACGTAAATTTTCACAATTTTGTGCATGATCCCCTTAAGGCTAGGTGTTATAAGAAAATTTAAAATGACACGTTCTTAGAATTAATTTTTGAAGTAGTAAACAGTAAAATTAAAATCTGCGAAAATTATGAAATATTGTTGAGGCTCTATCCAAGGCGAGGTGAGATCGTAGCAATTGTTAACCGCCTGCCAAAAGCAAATAGGAATGTGGGCTTCGCATCTGTCGGTGTTGGGTGCCATATTGACCCCATAATTAGTGACACCAATTTGAACTGTACACTCCGTAACAGTTGTGTAACAGATAGGGGAAACGCTACGTCGAAGTAGCATGCAAAATTCTCATACAAAACACAGTAAAACGACGTTTCGTAGTGCCCTGTTTCCTCCTTCAGAGCTTGACTAATTTTCATTACTTTTCAGCATCGGTTAAAGAAAGAGAATTTCTATGTCTGTGTGTCTGTTTTTTTTTAAACCAGCCACTTAATATTTCTTAAGGCTCTTAAAAACAGAGTGATTTCGCTAAATTTTGAAGGCTCCTGGTTATGAAATAAATGACTTATTGTAAAAATCAAACATGGAAAATCTCTTTCTTTAAACGATGCTGGAAAAGTAATAAAAATTGGTCTGTTCTTAAGGTGATAACAGGGGACTGCGAAACGTCCCTTTTCTGTGTTTTAAATGAGAATTTTGCATGCCACGTCGACGTAGTTGTACGTTACGATGGTAAGGGACGGGTATAACAGCGAAGCGGCGCGAATAATCGCGTTTCCTTTATATTTAAAAAAATTAATAGATGTAATAAAAAAACGATCGGTTATTATCCCTCAAGTTATCTATGAATTTCATTTTGGTAAATTACTCATAATATCAAATAACTTATTTTAAGAATAAAACTTAGAAAAGAAGATAAAATGACACAAAAATATGTAACTTTGTGAATTTATTCTATCGAGCCAACTTTATCAAATCGTGTTTCCATCGGGTATATTCTACAGAATAAAGCCTCAACAATATTTCATAATTTTCGCAGATTTTAATTTTACTGTTTACTACTTCAAAAAGTAATTCTAAGAACGTGTTATTTTAATTTTTCACTAACACCTAGCCTTAAAAAGTAAATTTTAATTTTTAACACAAGCGCGTGATGGTTTTGCAGAATAAAAACATTGCTCTAATCAAATTACTAGGTCTGAAATTTCAAAGCAGAATTGTTTTAATTTTAAATATCAATATGATTGATTTTACTTTGAAGTTCATTAAACTCATGTCAGTTTTTGCGATCGCGCGGCACCCCCTTAACATAAATATTACATGCTAAAAGCATGTAAACGATTTAGATTCTTACATAGTGTGGTGTGCGCCTGCGCTTATCCTCAACAGCTAATTTGCATATGTGGTATCTCGACCGGTCATGAAGTTTTATATTTCCTCAACAAAAGGTTGTATGACGAAGGCGTCAACCGGGTGCTGTGAGGAAAATGTGTAGCTAACTAGGTAGGCAATTAAGAAATATTCCAACATTGATACCGATTCATTTTCCACAAGCATAATTGAGAAGGAAAACTTTACTCTTATCATTATTTACCTTTTAATTTGAATTACTGTTACAATAATTGGTTTGAACGAATGCAAAAGTGCATTGATTGTCACGGAGAATACTTCGAAAAACAATGAAAGTAAATATTATTGTGTTATCTTTGTAGTTTTTTCTATTCCCGATCATTTCGGTGTGGCCCTCGTATCGAGCCAACTTTATCAAATCATGTTTCCATTTTGTATATTCCACAGAATCAACTCAACAATATTTCATAATTTTCGCAGATTTTAATTTTACTCTTTACTACTTCAAAAATTAATTCTAAGAACGTAATGTTAATTTTTCACTAACACCTAAGCCTTAAAAAGTAAAAAAATAAGTTGTGCGATGTATTCCATATGGTTATATTGTATATGGTTGATAAAAACTAACAGGAGCTCGATGGTGCAGCAGCTAAGACTTGTGATCTTGCCAGTTATGCTACGTTCGCATTACCGAGTCACTGGATTGGTAACCAAACTAGAACATCTCGAGCTGCCTGCGTGTTTCGCAACGCAAGTATAGCCGTTGTGTTGGTGGGGTGTATGGCCTAATCTCCGTCTCTGTGCCAAGCAGTGAGACGTTGATAGGCTGATGATATCTGAATATTATTATTAGACATACTTAAAGGCAGGTTTTCATATTTCATCATCATTTCAGTCTGTATCTACCCGCTGCTGAGCTTAGGCCTTCTCCATGTTACGCCATTGTCTTGTTGTAAGCCGATTGTATCCAAGTTTTTCCAGCGATTAGCTGTCTGTCCCTGACCCATCTGGTCGGTGGTCTGCCAGCGCATCGCTTATGTGCCCTCGGCAGCCATTCCAGCAGGGCTTTGTTCCACCTATTTCCTTTGTTTTTATACTTATTTGAACTAAATGGGCCTGCCGCTGTCGTCGCTATAGTGAAACTCAACAGCTTGGTGCAAGACTCTAAATGAGGTTATATCCACCAGAACATCTTTCAGCTGTACCGAATCGAGTTATAACCTTCTTCAAACAGTATCTCTACGTAGTCCTATAATACGGAACGGGCGGCGCTTTCGATTTCTGAGTTATAACTTATGTAACATAACAACTTTTTAACACCTTATTTCACGTGGGCAGTGGCAAATAAGAAGTTTACGTTTTCAATTTAACTTTTGGTACTATTGCGTCCTATTGTCTGCGATCGAGTTGCGATCTTGCAAGTAAAGCAACTTTTGCAATGTACGGGTCCGGATAGGCGACCAAATAAAAACCTACTCCATGCTTTAAGAGCGATCTTCTTATCATCTTAGTCGGGCACTCTTGAAGTGGTCGTGGCTATGGGTGGGTCTTAGTGAATGACGGCTCTCGTTATGCGTCTTCATTCGGCTCTTTTAGTGGCATTGTCGGTCATGGTTGATTGAGTAAGGGATCAAACAGATCTACCCAGGTTGGAGAGCGACCACAGGACCTTTTACCCTCTATTCCAACTATAGAGTGCTTCAAGTACATGTAGATAGATAACTAAATATCCTGTAGTAAACTAGATGTATTCTTAAGATGACACGTTAACTGTGTCAGGTAGCGGTGAAAGAATACTACCACTCCCTTTCTTCCCTTGGGTGTCATAAAAGGCGACTAACGGACTAAGGACTGCACATACATCCAACAGCAAAGAGCAGCGATGGGCTCACCACCTGTCACGCTGAGCACATGTGCAGTAGCTATTTGGTGAAAAGTGGACAATGGCAGAGTACTGCTGCTTTTGCGGTCCTCATTGCCAGGTAACAGTCTAACCCTCCGGGGAAAAGAGCAGGGTGTGTCACTCCGCAGTTTAGGTACGTTCGACCGGCGCGCCTCCTGGGCAGGCGTATGTAGATATGTTGCCGCTCGGCTCGCACGCTCCACGTCGCGCGTCGTCTGTGATTTTTGTGCACCGAACAATACTAATAAACGATGTTATAATCCGTATAAAAATTACTGTTGTGTTTACGGGTGTCTAAATAAAAGAAAGAACAATGAATCTGATTTATTTTAATGTATCTTAAATATATCCATGAGTGGAAACTGGAAACCCTGCGCTTCTGACGTCAAATCGATATCGGGTCAGCGTTGCTTGACGGAATATGAACGCTCGGGTCACACGATAAGTTTCAATTTCGCGTGAAAGCCGTAAGAGTAGGCAACTTTTTATACCTAAACTTGACTTTAGTTAGAGAGTGAACCTTCTGTACGGTAGTAAGTACTATTAGTTATTCTGGGCAAGCTTGGTGGTTGTCTCGATCTCCCCATGCTCAAGTGGTAAGGCCTTAACCCAGCAGTGGGACATTATAGACTGATGATGATGACGACGATGATATGATGATGAAATTACATGCAAGAACTTGGAACCGGTAAATACTACAAAGCGTATGCGGTGGTGCAATTAGCCATAAAGGTTTTATGATATATAGATTATCGTTGAAATGTACCTTTAAAAAAAAACATTTGCCGAAATGTTTGTACGCGCTTCACTTCAGAACGGCTCTACACTACACATTAGGCTGATTTTTTCGTAATTTCGTAATTGTAAGGTCTTTGTCAACTAGTGTCACGATAGATGGCGTTACGTGAAGTATAACTATAATCGTATTACAATAATTTTTATTGTATTTTAAATTACAACACTTAATAAATTATAAATTAAAAATGTAATTTAATAATAAAAGACTATGTTAGTAAACAAAGTGATATGAGAGTATATTATATAAGAAAAAAAAGTAAGTAGTAAAAATTGGATATGAGGGTATTCTGTAATTTTTTTGATTGTTAGTAAATATTTGATAAATATTTGTTTTTTATTGTTACCCTATTTGGTTGTTAGAATTTCCTTTACTTCAATGTACAGTAGACGGCACATCAGACTATATTTTTTATGCCAAATTCACACCTATTATAATTATAACTAAATACGGTGCCGCGGTATTTAGCTTGATATGCTGCCGTCTGTATAAAGAATATATAGAAAAAAAAAAGAAAAAATTGTGAATGACATTTTGCGAAAGTGACGTTTTGCGAAAGTGACCTTTTGAGAAAGTGACCATTTGCGAAAATGACATTCTGCGAAAGTGACCAGTTGCGAAAATGACATGCTGCGAAAGTGACCAAATTTTTCGTGATGACCATTTGCGAAAAAACCAGTGAAGCGTCATGTCTGCAGTTTTGTATTATTTTCTATAATTTGTGTTTTGTCGAATATTAATGTGAAACAATGGTGGATCATTTACTGTTAAGTGTGCGTGAACGTGCATGAGTGTAAGCAAATGAAACAAAACAGTGCAACATCACTTTTCAAATTCAGAAATCAAGAAGTCCGTGTGAGACCTCAATAAAGTCCCATAGCTTTATTGAGTCTCCAGGGGTTTGGGGTAAAATCAATTACCATTAAACGTTCATTATCATCCACTTAATGTAAATAAAATAATAATTACTATTAAAAACTTGACACTGGCTAAATGTGCTGATCGCACGAAGCCATTATTTAAGAGAAAAAAAAGGGGGTTCAGTAGTGTTCACGCAGACGAAGTCGCGGGCAGGGCCGCTAGTTATGTATAAAGGACACAGTACCTATTATCAATAAAAGTGATCTCTTCTAGCCAACGTTTGGATGGACAAGATAGATTTAAGAATCATCATCATACATACACACATATTTTATTTATTTATTTAATACTTTATGCACACTGTACAGAGGCGGACTTAATGCCTTAAAAAACAGCAAAAGCAATCCTCTACATAGTCACTTTCACCAAATAGCGACTGCACAATGACGTGTGCTCAGCATGACAGGTGGTTAGCCCATCGCCGCTGTATGCTGTTGAAAGTATTTGCAGGCTTTAGTCCGTTAGTCGCCTTTTACGACACCCAAGGGAAGGGAGGGGGTTGTAGTATTCTTTCACCGCTGCGCGACACGGACACATCGTCATTATCAACAGCGTCAATCATCATCAGGATATAAATAAACGTATGGGTGGTAATAACTGTGTGGGTTCCGGCTCAGACATCGGGGAGATCGGGCCTACTTAGTAAGTACTAGCGGCCGCTCGCGGTTTCACGCGCGTGGTTCCCGTTCCCGTAAGAATATCGGGATAAAAAGTATCCTATGTGTTAATCCAGGTTACAAACTATGTGTATGCCGAATTTCATCCAAATTCATTCAGTAGTTTTACGTGAAAGAGTAACATATCCATCCATACTTACAAACTTTCGCGTTTATAGTATTAGTAGGATACTTAGTAGGATACTGGCCCAACACCGGTTGGTGGATTTTACCTGGTCTTACCAAAAACTGTCATCTTACTCATATCTTTGGTATGGCAGGCAAGAACCATAACGTTTTCTCAGTCGTTTAGGTGATCGAATTATCTTGGAAGTTTTTATAGAATGCCTTTTTTCCGTTTTCATAGTTTAGGGTTTTAGCAAACATTAAGAGGGTGCCACACGATCGCAAAACTGACATAAGTCTCATAATAAACTTCAAAGCAAAATCAATCATATTGATATTAAAAAATAGAACAATTCTGCTTTGAAGTTCCAGACCTAGTAATTTGATAAGAGCAATGTTTTTATTCTGCGAAATGTAAAAAACCATCACGCGCTTGGTTTAAAAATTAAAATTTACTTTTTTAAAATGGGGGTGACCTGCGGAATACCAATACAAATATTTTCATGTAAGAATTACTGTTTCATGCGTAAAATTAGGAAAGTTGTCGAAAAAAAATGTTTTTAGGAGTCATTACATTTATGTATTGTTTGTTATTGTTTAAAGAATTTGTTTCAATTTCAACAAGGCCACCTTGTGCAATAGTCAGGCTAACTTACGTAAGTTATTTTAATGTATTTAAAGAATTCAGCGCATAGTACAAGTAACTTAAAAATACGTAAATTATTACAATTTCGTGCAGGACCCCCTTAAAGATTCCTAATAAGGCATTGCGCAAAAGATCCCAATGGGTCAAAGTGCTAATGCGTGAAATTTGCCATTTCGTAGTGGGTTGAAGTGCTGTATCCAACAGCTTAGAGCGGCGATGGGCTCGCCACCTGTCACGCTGAGCACATGTGCAGTCGCTATTTGGTGAAAAGTAGACTATGGCAGAGGACTGCTTCTGCGGTCCTCATTGCCTAGTCTATGACTAACAATTCGGGGATAATAGTCGTGATTAGGTATATGTATGTTGAAGTGCTGGGGTTCATTCATACTAAAATGTCGTGCTGAGGCCGACTGTACGTAAATTCCTTGCTTAAGGGCAGGTATTTCGAGCGCTTCTCTCTCACTCTCTCGACGATACGACGGTAAGGGACGGGTATAACAGCGAAGCGGCGCGAATAATCGCGTTTTATATTTTAAAAAATTTATAGATGTAATAAATAAAAAACCATCGGTTATAATTTCTCAAGTTATCTATGAACTTCATTTTGGTAAATGACTCATAATATCAAATCACTTATTTTAAGAATAAAACCTGGAAAAGAAGATAAAATGACACAAAAATATGTAACTTTGTGAATTTATTCTATCGAGCCAACTTTATCAAATCGTGTTTCCATCGGGTGTATTTCACAGAATAAAGCCTCAACAATATTTCATAATTTTCGCAGATTTTATTGTTACTGTTTACTACTTCAAAAAGTAATTCTAAGAACGTGTTATTTTAATTTTTCACTAACACCTAGCCTTAAAGGCCGGCGACGCATCTGCGATTCCTCTGGTGTGTCCATGGGCGGCGAAGATCACTCTCCATCAGGTGACCCGCCTGCTCGTTTGCCTCCTTATATTATAAAAAAAACTTCGAGAATAAGCAATGCGTCTTATTTCTGAATACCTAAACCTAATAAAATGCCACAACGATACAAAACGATTAACAAAAATCTACTATAACGACCACTAATGTCTTATTAATTTAGACTTTTGCGCATTACAAGTTGTTGGCTTTATAACTCGTACCTAATACATTTATTTATATTGATGCAACTTGCGGTTATCTTGTGAGTTAGGTACCTACATCTTGTAATTGAGGAAACCGCTTAATCGCCTTGACGTTGTTGTTTTGCGTTACTTTGACACCAACGTTTTCTTAAAACAATGCCTTATTATCTTCAGGCATGGGTATTGGAAAATGTGACAACAAAAAATCACCGTCGAAGTGTGTATAATAATATGAAAATGTTAGTGATATAACATGAACGAGTACAAACAAAAGTATTTTAAGTTTCTTAGTCAAGTTATTCAGATGAGCAATAGTTTATGCTAATTTAAACATTATAATATGTAAGTACACATTTTATTATCCACAGTTATGGATAATTTAGTTTTACCTAAATTTAAATTATTAAAATTTTTATTATTTTTCTTTTTGTGTACCTAAGCAAATAAATAAATTTACAGAAAAGTACTTAGGGCAAACTTACACCGTCACCGAATCCAACAATACAGGTAGCCACTAATGTTAAAGAAAAAAATTCTTCACATAGTTTTTATTACAACAGAAATCGTATGATGAACACTGGCCACAAAAGCGCGAACGCGAAGAACAACTTATCGCGAAGCAAGAGGGGCGAGCGCGCAGTAACGGCGGCGTGCGGCGCGTGCGGCGCGTGCGCAGGCTCAAACAGCAATAGATGCGGATGGTGGATACGACCACTGCCACCTAGGAACCTCTCGAACGCTTCCGAGTCCCACGCCTGACCAGTCATCGGCAACCTTTTTGTTGCGACGTATCAATAGATTTCGAACACAATGACACTTTTTAGAAGCGCCTATTTGTCTCTGTCAAACGGTTGACTGATGTTGGGAGTAGCAGGAGATATGATATTTATTTTGTGTTTTTGTAAGATAAATTATGCAAAACTATCTGAAACATATTTTGCTTCTTGTTTATGAATAATTTGTACGCACGACATCCTATTGTATCGACTATGGTATGACGTAAATACACACGAAATACTATAAAAATGTAAAGTAAGTACCGTGCCCCCAGATCGAGCAATAAAGCGGCACACGGCAGTACCATCCTTTTCTCGTAGCAGTTCAGGCCATTTTCGACCCCCTATAACTTCGTTGTGGATAAAACTAGAAGCCTGAATTTTCAGTAACCAAGCAGGCATTGTATAAACACGGTATATTTCAGTCAAAGTTTCTTAATTTTGTCACTCATTGACTATCCGATCATCAAAACTCTAAAGGCACTTCCAGCAGACATAGAAGCTTGTTAAGTGTTTAGTGTATAAATCAAGGAAAAACTAAAAAAAAATGCATTTTCGTCCAGTTTTCTAGATATAACAACTGCATAAATCACTTTGTAATCCCATATAAATATATAGGATAACAAAGTTAGATTTGCAGTGAAAGAATTAGTGTACCTGTATACTATAATATAATAGAATATCCGTTGTTGGTATTCAAGAAATAGAAGGTACCAGAAAGGAAAAAAAGTAGGACTATCTACAAAAAGAAATGAGATGCTAAGATGCCAGAGAAAAAACCAAGTCTCGCAACTCAGTTCTTCTACCGTAAAAAGTTGTGAGATCCATGTAATAACAAGTCGGTTGACTTGGCCATCGCATGAAAACACAATGAACCTTACAAGTAATACATAATTACATATTAAATTAGTTGTTTAATGCGATTGCCAAGTCAACCGACTTGTTATTTTTAATTACATGGATCTCACAACTTTTTACGGTAGAAGAACTGAGTTGCGAGACTTAGACTTGGTTTTTTTACAACTATGTTTTTTATTGCATAAAGTATTTCAAGTTATCAATCAACGATCATTTTTATGATAATTGATAACAGTTGGTATCATGTGCGGAAGACTCTACTTGCTTGAAGGAAGATATATAACCTTCATGAATGGTGCATTGTTTTAATCTAAGGGTGCAACAAAAATAAAATATTCCTGAATGCTATGTCACCATATCAAGTTTACCAAAAAACGCAATAAGCTTCTCACCGAGTAGCTTCTCACCGAATTGCTGGTGAAAAACTAAAAGAAATAACTTCCATCAGAGATCTCGAAGTGATAATTGATACTCAATTGCGTTTTTCAGAGCACATTGACAATATCATCAGGGAAGCAAATAAATCACTACTTAGGTTTTATTCTTAGAAGTATACGAGACTTTAAAAAACCCTCTTCAGTCATTCTGCTTTATAAAAGTTATGTAAGAAGTAAGCTTGGATACTGCAGCACAGTTTGGTGTCCGGCCTACAAGGTAGGTACATATAGACAGAATAGAGAGGGTACAGAAAAAATAATTCACAGCCTATCATACCGTTTTAAGACTCCTAGAACCCTAAGAGCCTATAGCCAAGGTGAAACTTTTTCTGTCTGGATTATGTCTTACCTGCATAAGTTAAAAATAAGTTCTGCAGAACAAAGATGGGTCGCAGTTCAACGGTTGTACTGTACGTCTGTACCTACAACGTTCTAACTAAAGAATTACCAGAGCTTGACATCCATTTTCAGAGCCTTCCTACGTTTCTGAAACTCCTTAAAAGTAATGATGCACTTCAGATTGCATGTAGTTAATATATCTGTTTTTTTAACTTAAGTACTTATAGTTTATAAAGTTTAATTTACTTTAGTTAAGTTAAATTTTGTTGATTTTATTTTATATGCATGCCATGATTACCACTAATTGTAAGAGCAGTTACCTAAAAGCAACCTTAATTTTAAGAGTATATATAGAAATTTAAATGCTGTTTCTTATGTCGGTTATCCAAAATATTTAAATAAATCAATAAACAGTTTTCATTACCAAATCAAAGTTCAATCAATGCAATATTTAATTAGCTATAACCCACAACTTACTTTTACTTTACATTACTTAATTGTACGAATAATTTAATTTTGCCCATCTCTGTACAAAGTTTTTCCAACCCGAGTAAAAAAAAACACGAATCCGTCATTTCGCTGGAAAGTGACGTAGCATTTTAGTATTTTTTGTAAGGTCACGTCTCAAATGGTGCTTTAATTCTTATCGGCCACGTATCGCTGCGCTGCACAAAAAAGGTAATACGCACGAACGTTTGTAAAGGGCTTTTGTACACACAACAGCACATCAGGCTTTACAAAACTGACAAAATTCTGCAAGTGACCTTCAACTTTAGCTGTTGGGTGTTGTGTTCAAAATTGATTACAGAATTGACGTCAGAATATTGAGGTAGTCTTGAAGTGCTGTTGTTCATACATAACCATATTATGTATCTTGCTCTTGCGCGGCCCAAGGTTGACGACTTCTGGCAAACTAGCCTTGATAAGCTCATTTAGTGATGTCACTTTGTTAATTTCGGTAGCAAGCAGCTGCTTGTTTTCTCGTATTATGACAGGTTGCTCAGATCACATTACATTACAGATCTCATGGACAGGTTAATTGGCTAGCCAACGCCTAATGATTAGCAGTTTGACATTTCTATTTTTAATAACTTAGTAGTTAACCGCCGGGCGTGCATGAAAAGATTGATGGATTTAAATCAAGCGAAAGAAGTAAGGACCGTAGCAGATGGCGATCCATAGTCTCTGTCTACCTCTATAGGACACAGGCGTGAGTTTATGTACCTATGTATGTATGTTTAACTGCTATAACTTTTAAGGATAACTAGTAGTTCCTAAAAAAAATCTATCCAATTAATGTTTGAAACTGGTGCCCGTAAAATGCTGTTTCCCATAGAAATACCCGTAATTTAAATCTGATAACTAGATTATTAGATTATTATATTATTATCTCGAGGACGTCCGAGGGCACGCTGGGTTGATGACATCGTCAGGGTCACTGGCAGCACCTGGATGAGATCGGCACGGAACAGAAGGGACTGGCATAAATTAAGGGAGGCCTATATATCCAGCAGTGGGTGATTGCGGGCTGATTGATTGATTGATTGAACTACACTGGTCTGCAAAAATAAGAATCACACTTTTAAAATTTAATTTTTTTTTGAAACTGTAGAAGTTAGAGATTTAAAAAAAAAAAAAAAATTTACAGCAATTTTATCAGCTTTCTTTGAAACTATAGTAAATTATACAATTGTAACATTTTTAAGTCTTGTGTGTCTTGTTTATCTTGTGTGCTTTAAAAGTTATTGCAATTTTAAAAGTGTGATACTTATTTTTGAAGGCCAGTCAGTGTAGATTAGTACAAGTTCTACTAATCCTTAATAGGTCAATGTATAATTGTATCTTTATTATTGAAATTTTGCATTCACTAAGCTATATAGATATATAGGATAACATGTTTACTAGAAAAAAATCAACCAGTCTCAGGAAGCTCGAGTGGGATTCGAACCCACGACCTTTGGATTGCCAGTCCACTGCTCTAACCACTGAGCTACCGAAACCCCAGAAGACTCGTTGAATTCTTCCTAGTAGTGTGATTTACGCTGCAAGCGTAAAGTGCAGCAGTTAGAGCAGTGGACCGGCAATCCAAAGGTCGTGGGATCGAATCCCACTCGAGCTTCCTGAGACTGGTTGATTTTTTCTAGTAAACATTTTATCCTATATGTATAATTGAAACTTTTTTCAAAGTATAACAAAGATTAAATAACAACTTTAAAAGTTCGACGTATACATAGATGACGAATTCAATTGGCATTGCGTATTTAAATCATAATATTGCGCAAGCACAGCAACAGGCGTTGAACTATTAGCTGACCGCTCAGCTGGTAGGTCAACGACTTCTTTCGTGAGATCCAATTAAGTATAACAGCCATTAGACTACAAAGACAATGGATAACGCACGCCAGTTAATAACCTATAAAGCTGCTTAATCGTAGATTTATTAGCGAATGCGTCATACAGTTTTCCAAACGCAGGGGTTTTCCATCCAAATATAATTATCCTACTCATGAAATGTCATTTTCTAAATGGATAGGTATCGAATCGTCGAATGAACTCGAAATACACAGAAGCGATATAAAATTCTGTGTATTTCGTGTCCAAGAGAAAGTGTGTTTGTTTGTCTGTTTGGTTGTTTGTCTTGTAGGTGCTCTTGATATACGGGGTATCGCCACACTAATGACCAGTGGTCGGAGTAGGTATATTGAATTAAGGTCACTGACATCAAACGTATATGTTAATATGGATACTCCTCCGAGTTTCCGGATTATTATGATAAAAATACCGAAACATCGAAATTATTACATGAAACTAGTTAAAAATGTATCAATACTCTCAACGCTATGCTGCTAGTGGCGCTGGTCTCCATCTCTAATGTTGGCCGTATCCATTGTCTCAATCTCGCAAAAGAAAAGAAATCACGTCTTAAATTATTATTAGTGATTTTTTTTTGTTAATCTTTAAATATCTTGGAAACGGTGCGTCCTACGCTAAAATGGACGAAATTTTGTCCCCCCTTTATAAAACCCCCGTCTAACGCTAACCAACCATCACGATGGTACAATTATTAATAATTGTCGCTTTTTAATAATTATTTAGGGTAAGTAACGATTAACTAGTTTAGGAAATGTAGTTTATAGATTTGTTGGGCTTATTTCCCCTTTGGAACTCATTGACTCACTTGGCCGCACATTTGGTCGTTGATTGTAGAGGTTAAGTCACTCTCACACAGGCCGGTCAACGGATAGGTGACCAAAGCTTTATTGTTTCGACCTGTTGGCTAATGTTGAGCCGGCTCTTTGGCCTAAATAAAAGTGTAAGGCCTAAGTAAAAAATCAAAATGTAGAACTTGTAACCGATGAGGATTAAAAATAATTATTTTTAATAAAACTGTAATAATGATTATTTGTATTAACAATAAACAATTTTGTTTGCTTACATATGGTTTTTTATTTTATTACTCTATTTACCAAATTTTTGGAAACTCCGGTACATTCCGGAAGAAATGCATGTCCATGTTATGATATCATGACGCAAGTATCTAAAATCAATATACCTACTCCGACCACTGCTAATGACACAGACGCAAGTTGACAAGTACCGAATATTCCATTAAATTCGGTAACGAGTGTAAGTAATGCTAATGGCATATCATTTGGCAAGTGAATGCCAGTAACGATATAGTGCACAACATAGTATCACTGTTTGTAAAATATACCTCACTGTGCTTGCAATGACATCGTAGGTAGATATCTAATTAGTTTTGTCATTTTACCATGTGAAACGTGCAAGCTGGGCCAACTCTCGATATTCATTGTGACACTCAATGGAAATAGCAACTTATTTCTATATCTATCTAAATCTACAAAAGCACTTCTAAAAGAGTTTATTTGACCCTTTAACGGGCACAGCATGTTCAAATTTTTATTGGTTTTCGACCTTATCTCAATTACATAATATTCAAAATATGGTGGGAATGGGATGTATACATACCTTTGCCTTTTAAGGGTTAAACATTTACAAAAAGTAATCGCAATAAAAGTCTATCTTATCCTACTATCACACTAATATTATAAAGGCGAAAGTTTGTGAGTATGTATGTTTGTTACTCTTTCACGTAAAAACTACTGAATGGATTTGGATGACATTCGGCATACGGATAGTTAATAACCTGGATTAACCCATAGGATACTTTTTATCCCGATATTCCCACGGGAAGAGGGCAATGCAGACTATTGCAGACCAAGTATGCCGGCATGCTCATGCTACGAAACTACGTTGCTATTTGAAGCCTAATAAGAACTGTAGATGGCGTTGTGTAAAGCAGAGCTACTATAATAATCCTACTATCACACTTCACACTAATATTATAAAGGCGAAAGTTTGTGAGTGTGAATGTTTGTTACTTCTTCACGTAAAAACTACTGAATGGATTTGGATGAAATTCAGCATACAGATAGTTTATAACCTGGATTAACACATAGGATACTTTTTATCCCGATATTCCCACGGAAACGGGAACCACGCGGGTGAAACCAGCGACCGCTAGTTCTAAATATATATCTGATTTGAAGCCTGCATTGCATATCCATCCGCAGGGCTCGGAAACCGGTTAAATTTATTAACCGGTTTCGGTCGTTGACCCCATATCGGAATGGTATAAGGTTAAGGTTTCGGTTACCGGTTATTAACCGGTTAGTTATATAAACCGGTTTTTTATTAATTTCAATTCCGTTAACCGAAATTAACCGGTTAATTTGAATTCCAAACAATTTGTAAGCAACGCCATCTGTTGTGTTTTGTTAAAACTAATTGAAACTAATGTAATGAGGCTCCCGCATCATTTCTATGAATACGCAACTAATAGGAGATAGTTTTCGACTGTGTTGCTTTCGAGCTGGGCTGTATAGCAATATTTGCGTGTAAAAATATAAAACGCCGAAGTTTCTTCTGAAACATATAAAACATGAATCCTAATTACCGGGCAGGAGTGTTGCCAGATAGTAAAGTATATAATTATTTTCTATGAAATTGAAAAGAAGTCGTATTCTAATGCAGAGTACGGTAAGTAAAACACAAAGCAAAGTTGTTAAATAAAACAATGATAATATTTTTGTGTGATCTGTAATCAATATATGTACCTAGTTATTATGTGTTTTGGATTACAAATAGTCTCATTCACTGATATCATGAAATTAAAATAAGCGTTACAATATAGTAGGATCACGAGAAGACCATATTGATTATAATACTGAAAGTAAAGTTTTACCTCAACGAGACCTACGGAAAAGTCTACCATTATTTTTAACCGCCTCCGTGGTCTAGCGGCTAAGCCACTGGTTTCAGACCCAGAGGTTCCGGGTTCGATTCCCAGCGGAGGGTACATCTTTGTGTGCTCGGTTTGGTTGGTGGTAGGGCTGTTGAGTCCGCCTGGCTAGCCAACACCATCTTATCTAAGTCTGTCACCATAACAACGATGTTTTATAGCATAGTTGTGTTCCGACAGTTAGAGATAAAATACCCAGTTCCTCAATGGTTGAGGCCTTATCGTCACTTACCATCAGGTGAGATGAAGGCCAAGCGCTTACCCGCTAGCCGTAAAAATAATAATGTAATGAATATGACAAGGATACTATTTCAGATTCAGAAAAAGGTAAGCAAAATAAATATACTAATAGTGTGCCTTCAGTCGTCATAGTAAGAGAAAGTGGGTACAGTGGAACCATTTTTTTCAATTAGCTGTAACTTCAATTTTTCTACCTCAATTTTGTGAAGTTTTTCGAGTATGAGGCTAGGCTTTGGGTCTAGAGGCCCCCTCAGTGCCGCTACTTGGGGTTGGTGGCACGCAAGTTACGGGTTTGACGGGGCAAACCCAAGTCACCTTCTCAATGGTACATTCCTCTATTTTGAGGATTTCGGTAATAGTCACGGTGATGGATACCATTGTGGGCTGACAGCCCTCTACCGATCTGCCCTCAGGTATAAGGTCATGTACAACGGGTTTAGTCTGTCCGACACACTTTTTTATCATTCGACCCCGGTAGACCTTCTATTGGGCTCGGATGTACTCGGATGGATCCTAATAGGCACCCAGAAGGCTCTGGGTCCCTCTTCATTGGTGGCAGTGTCAACTCTTTTTGGTTTTTCGATTATGGGACCAGTCTTTGACGACTCGATTCCGGATGAGTCTAGGGTCATTATGTCGTCTCTTGCCAAAACGATGCAAAGGTTTCGGGAAATTGAGGAACCTCCCATGGTCTCTAAGGAGGCCTCATACCGTGAGGAGTGTGAGGCCTTTTGTCAGGCCAGTACGTCACGGTTGACGTCCGGTAAGTTCGTTACTAAGTTCCATTTTATCGCTTCCTCTCCTGTTCTAGGGCAGTCCAGGACATTGGCGGAGAAATGGCTGCTGGCCATGAAACGGCGCATGCGGCGTGATCCCATAATTCGCGATAAATACATAGAGTTTATGCGCGAGTAAGAGGCATTGGGCTACATGTCTCCGGCTCAAGTTAATTAGAGCTCAACTGAGCACTATTTCCTGCCTCACCATGCCGTTGTAAAGGCTTCTTCGGTTAAGCTGAGAACCGTGTTTGACGGATCAGCTCCCACGTTGACAGGGGTGCATTGACATTATCCTGAACTTTAGGAGACATGGACAGGTGGTGTTTGAAGCTGACATCCGGATGATATTCAGACAGACGGTCATCCATCCGGATGACAGGCGTTACCAGCTGATACTCTGGCGTGAGCACCCAGATGACCCGGTGACCGTCTACGAGCTCAACACCAATACATATGGGTTGAAGTCCAGCCCATATATTGCAATCCGATCTTTGTTGGAGCTGCCTGAGCGGGACAGTGCCCGCTTTCCCAGTGCGGCCGCCCCGTGCTGATACGTGACCTGTACGAGGACGATGTGTGCACCGGGACCGGAAGTGTTGAGGAGGCTCTTACACTGCGGGATGATCTGATTGCACTTCTTGCAGCCGGTGGCTACGAGTTGCGGAAGTGGTTATCTAACGAGCCTGGCTTGTTAAAAGGTGTACCGGAAGATCAGCAACAAAACCCTAACTTGTTTGCGGAGGCGGAGGACCCCAAAATGTTAGCGGTGTTAGGTTTGAACTACCAACCTCAATGACATCTTCACAGGTGGACCTGGAACTCCAGAGGGTCTGAAGTAGGAGGACGGCGCTGTCCACTATTGCCCGCGTGTTTGATCCGAACGGGTGGATCAGTCCAGTGGTCTTCTGCAGCAGCTGTGGATGCTGGGCGTCACGTGGGACGAGCCGCTCATTGGGCCTTCATTGGACACCTGGCTCTAGCAATTTTCTACCATGGAGGAAATCAACCAGGTTGCATTACCTCGTCAAATTTTGCCGCCGGGCAAATCTCAGATACGGGGGTTCGCTGCGGCAGTATATCTACGAACGATTGATTCCGAAGGCCGAGTCAACATCGTATTACTCTTGGCCAAGAGCAAGGTTGCTCCAATTAGAACTCGTCTGACCATCCCTAAATTGGAGTGAGTGGGGCTCATCTATTAGCCAAGTTAAGTCATGTTCGTCGTGAGTTTGCCGCCACTGTTGACGTCCAAGATGTCTTTGCATGGTCAGACAGTCAGGTCGCGCTGGCATGGTTGCGCGCGGTGCCACATACTTTGAAGATCTTCGTGGAAAACCGGGTTTCCCAAATACAAAACATTGGAATTCCTATCATCTGGAGATACATCCCAGGTGATATTAACCTAGCGGACAGTGCTTCCCGGGGCTACACTGCTCCGGAATTGGCGGCTCACCATCTCTAGTAAGGACCAGCGTAGCTGGTGTCGCCCGAAACTTCTTGGCCTGTCCAGCGGCTGGATAGGATGCTCCAATTTTACCTGGGATACGTGTGCCTGTGCATGCCCTGGCCGTGGAGACGGCCCTGGACCCCGACTGGCTGCCTGGGCGGTACAGCTGTCTGGACAAGTTGCTGGTGGTGCCACAACTGTCGACATCCGCGGAATAGATGTTTGTCCCCAGTTGTGACTGCAGAGGAGCGTTGAAGCTCGCTGCTGGGTGCTAGGTCCACTGAGACCGGGTACTGCAGGCGGTCGAACTTTGGGTTCTGTGTGAGGGTCACGCAAAGCTGAAGGGAGGTCGTTCGGTTGAATCCTTTTACAGATGCGGAGGGGTTTCTGTGTGTTGGAGGCAGACTTCGGAAAGCTGATCTGCCTTACGGAAGTCGCCACCCCTTACTTTTACCGAAGGATGGATCTTTGGTTAAGCTCTTGGTGTACGATTAACACATTCGTAATGCGCACGCAGGGTGTGGCACGTTACTTGACTTGTTACATGATGATGGCTTCACTCATGCAGCCGCAGATGGGGGATCTGCCTTTGGACCGAGTCACTCAGTCTTGTCCATTTTCGGGGGTCGCAACGGATTTTGCTGGACCTTTCTCGGTAAAAACTACCACCATTCGCAACGCTCGAGTTGTGAAGGTAAGGTGTTTGTATGCCTGGCCACCAAGGCCATCCACTTGGAAGTGGTTTCGGCGTTGTCCACGGAGGCTTTCGTCGCCGCGTTGAATCGCTTCGTGTCGCGTAGGGGTCTGCCTTGGCTTATTCGCACTAACAATGGCACAAATTACAAAGGTATGGGTAGATTTACCCGGTTCACCTGCTGGTTTGTCTCAGATAACTATCTATCGGAACGTAGGCACGCGACCAGTTCAAAGTGTCGCCTGTTTTAGTACGAATACTTGATTATAAACTCATTTTTCATTGTGACAGCGTAACAAGAAAATTATCAGTGTTTTAAAAACGGGCCCTAAAACATATCGATTGTTATCCATTAAAGACAATGGTAAAATCATTGCTGAATGAATTCTTTAGAGTCTATAAATTTCACTATTACAAATACGGATGAAATAAATTCGTAAGATTTTTGAAACCATATGAAAAACCTGTCTAAGTCTCGAAGTAAAAACAAGTTTATTTTCTTTGCATAAAGCTAATTTAAATTTAATGGTAAATAATATTCCCCCAAACCCCTTGAAACTCAAAAAAGCCGTGGGACTTTATTGAGATCTCACACAGACTTCTTGAGAGAATTTGAAAAGTTATGTAGCACTGTTTTGTTTTATTTGCCAACACCATGCACGTTCACGAATACTTAACAGTAAATAATCCACCATTATTTCACATTAATATCCGACAAAACACAAATTATAGAAAATAAAACAAAACTGCAGACATGACGCTTTACTTTCACGTCAAAAAGTTTGGCTCAATAGATGAATGAAATTGAATGAAATTTCTTTATTAAACTTAAAAAAAAATAGCAATATTCAACGTTCTTTATAATTCGGCAAGACGTATTTTTTTATAATTTGTTCCTTGAAAGAACAGTCTAAGGTCAGAGACCATTGACCATTGACTGCCTAGTCATTAGTTAGTTAAAATCATTTTATTATTATTATAAGCCTATATTTACCCACTGCTGGGAAAAGCCCTCCCTACTTTTTTCGTTGTCTGTTGCTTGTGCTGGCCAATCCTTGAAAGGATAACACAACTAGATAGGTAAGTACTTGTTTCATCCAATTATGTTAGACATAACCTTCAAAACTTTTAATTAGAATATCTTTAATTGTAGACTTACTAGAGAAGTAAAACCAAGACCATGTTGCTCAGGATTAAAAACTATATACCAACATATTTTTTTTCATTTAAAGACGCTTATAAAAGAGTCGACAAAAGTTTGTATGGGAGTTCGCCCATGTCCTTTCGATAGCCGTGAGGTATGTACAATTTTAACGAATGTCCAACGTAATTAATTATGAAGAACATTGTTGAGACTCAAAAAATATAATTAAATGGAATTTTAAAGTCTTTATTTTAATTTAAATTTTAAACTTACATGGTGCATTTCAATACTAAGGCCAAATTTAAAGAATGTGTATAAACAATTTACTTATTTACAGTTCTTTGTTAACTATCTAAATGATGTTTATAAATTTTTAGAAATTATTTTTTTTTTATTTTTTTTATTTAGGAACAAACAGTTATACATAGCTTATAAATATATACTAAATATTTATAAGCTATGTATAACTAATTATTAAATAAACCTATAGTTCCCTAAAATAACAATTAACAGTACGATACATACAAACATAAAACAAAAAATAACCGACATTCACTTTAACAAACTAAAAAATTCCCACAAAACACCGAATCGACACGCAGAATACAAAAAATAATAATACAAATACAAAATTAAATGCTCGCCAGTCCGAGTCGTCCACCCATAGAGGCAATGCGTTGTGGCCGGAAACAGACGTGTTTGCGCGATTAGTGATTGTGAAGTGAAAATGTAAATTGTGAATCACAAAACATGATTTTAATAAATAGGTAAGCATGACGACAAATAATGATTTACATTGAGTAACTGAAACTAAATACTAAAATAAAAGTAAGCATGTAACGGATTTTAATACACAAAAATTTAAACCATTTCAGATTACAAGAAACATTAAGTTGTCGATAGCGTCAGACTTAAGCAATCAATACACATATCTATACCCAATAAATCCCGACAAAAACGACAACAGGCTAAACAGATTGGTTTAGGTTTCTCCGTCAGAGGAATGGATGGCATGCAGGTCAGAAAACCCAGATATGCAGAAAACATATTTTAACTCCCAATTTGGAATAAGTAGATTGTGCCTGTTTGTTTACTAAGTAATTTATTAGGCATTAACAAAATGTATCTGCCACCCTACAGATCTTCCGACTCCACTCCATCTCGATTGCGGTTAAATCGTCGAACTCAAGATGCCCAAATAAAGTAGATAGTTTAAACCAAATCCTCGCCCGGAAGGGGGTAACTTGGCGGTTCAGTCCCCCAAATTGCCCCCACTTGTTGCTTGATCGTAATCGAACACAGAATAAATTTTATTCTCCGTCTTTTGTCCCATAATTTTACGCGATTTACACTTACACGGCGATTTTAAATAAATTCTAATAACACGAGCGATACACATTACATAACAACTCGACGCAAGAGAATCAATTGGTCTTTGCGAAAACGAACGAACTTGTTACGTACGACGCGTTTCTCACAACTGGGCGTACATGTGAGACAGGGAGTGCATGACACGAAAAAATACGACGGAAGGCGGCGGACGGCGCGTTGGCGGCGGCCGGCGCGGCGGGCGGATCGGCTGCGCCTGGCTGAGTCGAGTGCATATGAGATTAACCGGTTAAATCAGTGCCAAGTATTGGTTTATCCGAGCTTTAAAATTCCGTTCTCTGTATTAACCGGTAACCAATTTTTTTTCGGTTTTTTTGGAACAGTTTACTTTATTAACCGGTTAATCAATGAACTGAATCATACCGGTTAAAAGAACAATATTAACCGCTATTTATTAACCGGTTCAGAGCCCTGTCCATCCGACAGCATAGCGGCTATGTGCTCACCTGTCACGCTGAGTGTGCAAGTTCACCGCTTTTGCAGTCCTCATTATTAATAGTCTCCCGACTAACCCATTGGGTTGGATTGGATTGGATGATAGTGAGTGTATTTTATTTATTTATTTACTTAAGAGGGTTTACGCATTTCGGTTTTCCATACAAACTTCCAAGTCGAAATTTTTAAAAACCAATGAGACAATTTTGATGAAACTTTGCATGCTGAAGTAAAACAGGGATCTAGATAGTTTGTTGAAAACATTTTTAAAAAACGTTTTTGTAGCGGAGTTATTGCGATTTAAAGTCCACTATAGAAAGTTAAAAATCGCAATAACTCAGTTAAATAAACATTTTTTTAAAATGTTTTCAACAAACAATTTAGACCACTGTGTTTTACTTCAGCATGCAAAGTTCCATCAAACTTGGCTAATTGGTTTTTAAAAATTTCGACTTGGAAGTTTGTATGGGAAACCGAATGGCGTAAGCCCTCTTAAGGTACAGCAACAGAATACAAATTACAACAACCACATAAAAATAATATCAAATACACATAGGCTAAATTTGCACTCCGATTATAGCTGAACACAGCATTTTCTTAGTAAACTACCGTTTAAGATACATACAAAAAAAACAACTAAGATACAAAAAGAAAGAAAAAATTACACATACATAATACCTAAGTACCTACTTTAAAAAAAATTGTATGACAACAAAAACAAAATGTAACAATTAAAACTCCATAAAAACCAAAACATAAACAAAAAGAGGCACTTAAAGCTTTCCTTTGGTTACTGCCGTACTCAGAGACGTCAATTATGTTTTAATGACAATTAAGGCTCTTGCTGTCAATTTCTTATGTATAGTGTTATATAGAAGGAACATATTTAATTGTCACTAAAACTTATTTGGCGTCTCTGAGTACGGCAGTTAGGTAGTCTTTAAGTAGGATGCATGAGATAGGTAGACAGAAGATATCCGAATTCTACATACATCGTTATACAATGTGATAGGGATGGTACTTCTAAACCGTTAAGGCTAAGTACTACATCTAAATTCATCGACAAAAATAATAATATGGGGGGTCCTACCCCCTCCCCCTATAATTTATGTCAATTTTTACTTTATGCGATATCAATGGTTTCATACGTCGGAGAAACGTAAAAAAATGGCAAACGGTAGGTAGCTAATGACACTGGCTAAATAATAAATTACTTTGTTTCGTATGTTTGAGACTATTTTGGTGAGAAAAAAATCATTACTTAATTATTTTGTGATTTAAAATGACTTTTTTATCATCGCTTTTCACTATCACTTTTGTCGATAAATTAGCAGTGTCACGTGTGCTCACCTGGAAATGTGTTAATCTGTCCTCATTCGTGCCCAATTTACGCCTCAGGCCGAATTTGGTGCTTAGGTGTGAAAGAAAACGCTTTTGAATACCCTCTATTCTGTCTATGTGAGATTTGTAAGACGGTGACTATACCACTGAGCAGTATTCAAGTAAGCTTCTAATGCTCGACATTCATGGTCATCCAAAAACTGACCGTGAGTGTGAAATCTTAAGTCGAAATTTTTAAATTTAAATTGAGTAAATTGCAGCTAAATTTAGCTACTTTTTCTAGCACCTTTCATGAGAAGTATAGAAGTACATTCGAGAAATCGTCTTTTTGTTGGGCAGATTCGCCATTTTTGAGATAGTCACACTGCCCTTCGATCGAGAAATGAAAGCCGGTTTGAAGCCTGTGAGTGAGGATCGTTTTCACTGATCAATTGTTATAACTGATCAGTTATTCAACTGATTAGTTTAACTGACCGTGAGTGTCGAGCTTAAAGCATACTGCACCGCTTCCGCTTTCGCACATGTCTGCAAATATTTATGCAGAGCCGTTTATGCCGTCGTGAAATAATGTTGTCTTCGAGTTCGAGTGATGAAGATAGATACTTTAGTTTATTACATTTGTATTCGTTTACGTAATTAACGTTTTTGGAGTCATCCTTATTTCGAAAATAATATTAACTGTCTGTTTGTTGCGGCTAAAGAACTTTTGCAGGAAGACGAAAAATTTTTATTCATACATGTACATAATAAAAAAGGAAACATATCAAGAGCTTTTGAATAGTATTTCCCCAGCTATTATAATAAAGCAAAATACGCGGTTCAGGAAATGTGTAAGTCCTTTTTGCACGGAGGAACGAGTCCAACTCAGTAAAATGCAGAGCGGCTACTGGACATGCATGCAGAGACGCGGTAAGAATCTGTGCCGCGCCGCTGTCGCGCTTACCGCAGCAATCAGGAACTGGAACGCTCCATTGAAATATAGGCGATTGACAAAAGACGTAGACAAATGACAAAAGTAAGTATGTATGTACTTACTTTTTAATATGTAGTTAAAAAGCGGTGGCATAGCGTAAAAAATAGCCAAGCAAAAAAAATGCTGAGTTTTTAACTCAAATGACAGGAAGTGCAATTCTAATGAATGCTTTTAATGACAGTTTTGTCATTCACCTGTCCGCTCGCCGAACAGATGCATCCCATGTTTACCTAATAATTACCACACAACACACCTTGCCTTCCCTACAATAATTATAGGAAAATATGAATTTTAGCAATATTTAAATTAACTTTAAACGCACCTAATAACAGTTTAGTACAAATTGTGCAACGGACACACGGAATACCGATGGTGTTTAGTTAAAACGTTAAATAATAGCACATGATAATTACACTCGGCGTCAAAAAAATCGCACCTTTTAAAAATCATCTTTAAAAATTCTTAAACCTTATGTAGAGGATAGTTTTGGGTATCATTAGAAAGGTAACAAAAAGGAGTATCAAAAAACAATTAAATTTAACTTTCTGTTTAATTATAATTATACAAACAACATTAAAATTAATAAAATAATAAAAATCCTTAATTAAGTCCTAATTAACAACAGATAATTTACAAAGAAAAATGTACAAAAAGTGTCTTAAAATTAACTTAAAATCTAGTGTTACCCCCCCTTGCCCTGATCACGGCTTCCATACGGTCCCTCATGGACCTCACCAACTTCAGGAGCTCTTCTTGAGGGATAAGCCCCCATTCTTCAATCACCGCGTCTTGGAGCTCCTGTAGAGTCGAAGGAGCTGGATCCCGAGATCGAACCTTACGTTTAAGATGGTCCCAGAGGTGCTCTATAGGATTCAGATCCGGACTTCGCGCTGGCCACTGCATCACAGAGATTTGGGACCTCTGCAAGAAGTCGCTCACGATGCCTGCAGTGTGAGCGCGAGCGTTGTCGTGCATTAATGTGAACCCCTCGCCAAAAGATTCGGCAAAGGGGACCACATGCACTTCCAGGACCTCAGTGACATAGCGGCGAGCAGTCAGCGACCCTTGTCCGCGAGCACCTCCAGTCCGGGAGACGCAGACAAGGTCGGTTTTGCCGGCAGCAGACATACCGCCCCAGAACATGCAGGATCCGCCACCATATTCCACCGTCTCCTGGATGCAGGCTTGGGCGAAACGTTCACCCTGCCTCCGGTATACTCTTCTCCGTCGGTCGTTGCAGAAAAGACACACTCGCGTCTCGTCTGAGAAGAGAACAGCTCTCCACTGCTCAAGGGTCCAATCGACGTGGTCACGAGCAAACTGCAAGCGGGCTCGCCGATGCGCTGCAGTCAATTTTGGACCCGTAGCAGCTCTGTGGGCCGCTATCTTCTTCTCCTTCAATCTTCTTCTAACCGTAGATACGCTTACGGTGCGTCTGCGAACTGCCTGGAGCTGCTGTTGCAACTCAACAGCGTTGGAGAAACGATTTCTCAAAGAGTTCGACACAACGAACCGGTCGTCTCTTTCCGAAGTGCAGCGACGTCTACCCGAACCGTGTCTGCGGATATAGCCACCGGTCTCTATGAAGCGCTGGTACACTCTTCGAACGGAATAACGGCTCAGGTTCAGTTGCCGGGCGACATCACACTGCCGCACCCCTGATTGCAGTAGTGCAACCACTTGAGCGGCTTTATCAGCTGTGGTATCCATCAAAATCTGTGCGTGTGTCCTCTTCAACGGTTGAATAGCGAATGACCCACATTGAACCCGTGTTGACCGTTTTATACCCACAAAGGAAGCGCAACTAGCAACTCTCACGGGTAGCAAAATTTGCATCGAATTTTTGTGACACTTTATTTGTTGCATTAGGTTTTATTTGATAATGAAAAGTAATGTTTTTTATTAAGTTAATTAAGTAACCTTGTAAATAAAATCATAATTAATGCGACTGCATGTGCATATCAAGAGTAAATGACATTTGAAAGTGATTTTCTAAGAGGTGCGATTTTTTTGACGCCGAGTGTATAAGGTTTCGTAAGATAGGGCCCAACTAGCACACTAGTGGAAATAGCAGCCTATTTTGCAACTTTTAGCTGTACAGTAACGCTTTAGGGGTTCAGAAAGTGGTTTTAAGTTCTACTATTGCTTCCGTAACTGCTCATAGTTGTAAATATCACTAGGGGTAGCAGAAACTAAACCAAATGCCACTCTAGGCTTTATAAGAGTTCATTTTACAACCCATTTGCCGTCTATAGCTTTAAAGAGAGTTAAAACATGTATGTTAAAGCTTAAAGCTGTTATAAAGCTTCTGTTGCCGCTGCTGTGCGCTTCAGAACTGCATAAAGACTTTAACCGCAGCCTTTTTAACGGAACTGTATAAAAGATATATTTATCACTGTTCTGCCACTGAAAGTTTCATTGCAGAAGTAATTTGTACTTTTGCGCAGACTTAAGTAGCAATTTGATTGACTGTTTTACTAATAGCGACATTAAGGTTTCACAATAGAAGCAGGAACGTAATGGACATTGCCTACTCATTTGGATACATTCTGCTATTTTTATTGGAGAAATCAAATCACATTTTATAAAATAATTGAGCCAGTTTAAAAGAAATATGGATCTGAAAGCATGGAAGTTCAAACTAAGAGCTGGTGAATATCGCAAGAAAGTACGGAGAGTTGCAGAGTATGCAGAAATTAAAAAAGACAACGGTGTGTGAGAATTCTGTAATTGAAATATGTATTAAATAACACGTATTTTTTTAACTCAATTACGTGAGAGTAATTTAGCTTTCATTTATAAAACTCTATTAATTTAATTTATCCTTAAGGGATTCATTGGTAAGAAACAAAAATAATGCGCCAAGTTCGAGTTGAACAAACATAAGCGAGGGACCCATATATTTTGTTTTCGCAATTAGTGATAACGGACCAGTTACAGAGAAAAACTAGTTATAGCTTGGTGTGGCATATTATAAAAATAAAGTAAAATAACCTTCTTTGCGTAATCATGTGTTTAATTTATTCTTGTGACCATAAGATTTGTAAATCAGTTCAAAAAACAGTTGTAAAACATTTTTATAGTGTTTTAAACATACTTTTGTGCCTTCACCTCTTGCGCTACCAGACCAAGAGCATTTGGTTAGAAATTCTCTAGTAAAAAACACATCAATTTTACTATATTAGTTGATATGCGCAGTTTTCAGCTTTTCCTGGTTGGCATACAATACTATATTTAATTTTATAGTCCTCTTTCACCTTGCCGTCGTTTAATATTGCCTCTAAATTTGATAGTTCTACGATATTTCGTATAAGGTTTAAACAAAATCGGTTATTATCAGTTGTTTTCTTCATAACATCATTTAATTTAGTAACTTGTGGTTCATATTTTCCAGTTATAAAAGTATCCAATTTTACCGAAATATGAGCAATGGCCATCAATATGCTTGGCTGGTTTTCCAATACTTTTTTTATAATTATCTTTTAGTGATAAATAATAAATAAATCAATCAAAATTGTTTCTCTATGTTCTTCCCACGTAGATGGACAGTTGCAAAGTTCTTGTTTATTTTGTTGTTCATTATAAGATTGAAATATTTTGAAAGATATTCTGGAAACATGTTAAGACATAGTAATTTTTAAACAATTGAAAGGGTGAAAAATATAAAAGCAGCTACAAACGATCATCGTATTTTAGGGTTTTCAACGAGTTCTACGGATCTCTAAACAAATAACCATTAGTGTGGTTCGATACCTGCAGTAAGTACGAAATAAAAGTGATTGTAAAGACTTGAACTGCATTAGTATTACTTGGACCTTCAGAAGAGTGAAACTTTACGGTTTGACGCGCAGAAGGGAAGTATTAAGGTTGAAGTTGCAAGTTAAAGCTGTTACTCATAGACGCCATGTTTACAAGACAATTATTTATCATTACTTGAGAAATTTATAGGTTTTTATCACGATTTGTAGAAAAATATAAGTAAATATAAAACCAGCAACTTACTAAATACAAATGTAGTCAAGTATGTCATTTCAATATCGTGTAGGTATGTGTTATAATATTATTTATTTAATAATATTTTACAATACTCTGAGGTAATTATTAAGGCGCGTTAAAAATACTCCAATAATATCAACTATGTGCACGATAAACCTAACTGCGTTTTTAGCCACTTTCATTTAATACAAAATATAACTCAAAAACACTTCACTTTTTATTTATTTGTATTCAGTAATGTCTGACTCAGGAACAACAGATGTATTTAATAAATGAGAGACAAGGTGAATGATCAGTGATCTTTTATTCGTTCTGTTAATCATTAAGTCATTATCTGTCATTCAATAAGCGCCACAAGAGCTTTAGTGTGGTGTTAGTTATTAGTTGCAGCTCCTGTAGCGCTTTAGTGCCACTATAATGAAGTTCTAATGGAACGGTAGGCTGCAAAAAGTTGTGCCCCTTTGGCTGCAAAGCGGCTGCATAAGGTCTGCAGTGCACGCTCTGGCGCTTGAGCTTGGCGCCTTTGGGAATAATCGGATTAGCTCCAAAGCTCTTATGCAACTAGTTTGTGCTAGTTGGGGGGTAACTCTGTTGAGTACCTAGTACCACGGTAAAGTACAGAGTTACGTATCGACTATGTAACACTTCTGTCTATCCACAACTCCTGAATTGTGCAGTTTTACAATAAAAACAAACTAAAAACGTATAAGGATTATCGCCACTAAAGAAATTGTCATCGTAGACTAAATATAATGAATCCTAGCTATCTAGTACTTACGTTGCTGTTTTCATTTCATAATATCAAATCAAACCAAATCATCATCCTAAAAACGCCCCACGTTGGGCGCCACTGAAGCGGTTTAGTTTAGTCCCGGCTTCAGAATAGGAAATGAAAGATTTAAATAGGTTTACAAATATAAAAATGAATATAGTTAGGTAGTAAGGTATGATACGGTTCCATAGTGATATAAGTAATACAAGCTGCATATCATAGATTGGGCTTACGTCGTTGAAGCCCACTAAACAGCAACAAGCCAACGTGGAGGGTATGGCCCATGGCCCAATCACTCCATGTGGGAAGGCCTGTAGGTACCACAGAATCCTACTAATAAGTATTATAAACGCGAATGTTTGTAAGTATGGATGGATGTCTGTTACTCTTTCACGTAAAAACTACTGAACGGATTTGGATGAAATGTGGCATACAGATAGTTTATAACCTGGATTAACATTTTTTCTTGTAGTACTGGTTCATACAATAGACAGATACTTGAGTTATTGTTAAATGCCTAAATATTTTATATTCCATTTTACTTAAAGTTAAAATTATTTATGGGTATATAGGTATGGGTATATATTTATATGTATTTACTTATTTATTATTTATTTATTTGTATGTATATATTTATGCACGCACAGGTCAAAGCACAGTAATAAATAGACTAATTATTTAATAGTTACACTACACACACTACATTGAGTTTAGCATTTCTTAGTTCTAGCGTTAACATTAAAATTGTACTTCAAATCAAATATTATGTTCTATAACTTGAGTCCCCCATTTATAATAGTTTTATACATAAAATGTAACCATTGCAGTTGAGTTTACGATAAGTAATAAATTGTACTATTTGTTAGGTTAGCTTAAGCTATATTGTAAACTTGTTTGTGGTTCTATAAATAAATTAAAAAAAAAAAAAACACATAGGATACTTTTTATCCCGATATTCCCAAGGGAACGGGAACCACGAGGGTGAAACCGCGAGCGGCCGCTAGTAACTAATAGTACTACCGTACAGAAGGTTTACTCTCTAACGACTTTCACGCGAAATTTAAACTTATCGTGTGACCCGAGCGTTCATATTAAGTTAAGCAACGCTAACTCGATATCGATTTGACGTGAAGAGTGTAGGGTTTCCACTCATGGATATATTTAAGTATGATTACCACGACGCGCGACGTGGAGCGTGCGAGCCGATCAGCAACCTTTATAGTCTAAGATCCGAGTATAGTTTTGCGTTAAATCCCGTATGCGGGTATAGTAGAGTAGAAGGCAGGCCCGAATAACCATCGGTGCCCTGACCGGGTTTGGCTACTATGTCATAAAACAAATACTGCACATTTATTTATTTCATTTATCTCAGAGAGACAGGTGGGGAGCCCTTCGCCGCTCTATGCTGTTGGATGTATTTAGTTTGTTAGTATCCTTTTACGACACCCAAGGGAAGAGAGGGAGTGGTAGTATTCCTTCACGGATACGCGACACGGTTATTTATTAATATAATCAATTAAAGCGAATCACACGCTACGCAAATACGGTAATATTTTATCTGCGTATAAAAACTTATTTATCATAAAGCATCACACACTAAACAGATACGATAATATACGAGACGATACATTCACTCGGAATCCTTCACACTGATGCCGATACGGCAGATGTTATCTGCAGATATATTTGTATACGCAGATAATAATCTCACCATCTGTCGGTATATGTCGGTGCTCACAGATACTGTACGATAAAATATAAATTATCTGCGCTGTGTGTGTTGGTTCATATGATTTATATAGAGAGCGATATTGAAAGATATCTGCTCAGATACAGATATCTTACCGTATCTGCGTAGTGTGTGATTAGCTTAAGTAAAATTTTAAACACAGACGACAACCTCAGGCGGGAATCGAACCACGCACCTTCGCATTGGTTTCGATTCCCGCATGAGGTTGTCGTCTTTTTTCAGTGTTTAAAATTTTACTTAAGTATATTTAAGCGTTATCAAAACACAAAAATACATATTAAAAAAAAAAATTAAAATCAATTAATTTAATTTACATAATCCAACTAGCAACAAATAGCTTGCTATACATAGAAGCGGAAAATTGGGCCCGGGTTAGAGAACGAGCGTTTTTAACTACTAAACCATAGAGGCAGTTAAATCTATATAAAGTTGATTTGAGCACGCTCTGCAGAAAATAAGTCAGTACAACACTAAGTGTTATCGACAAAAACTCTTTTTTTTTCGTAGCAAATCAAGTTTTTCGTAGCAAATCTGAGGTGTATTGACAAAAAATACAATATCTCAAATATCTGATGGTGTTTCCGTGCTTATTATAGAATGCCAGCCAGTTTCAATTACGTAATAAAATGGATAACATCGTAGAAAAATAAATATCGTATTTATCACGTTAGTTTAAAAGATGCTGTAATTGCAAAAGTGTTACAGGCATAATGATAATCGCTCACTCAAATTAGGTATTGAAAAAATTAAACTAATCTTTCTTAAAGTTTTTACACTGCGTGGGCAAACGATTTTTTAACGGATCTGAAGTTTTAAATCATCACGGTCTATTTTAGTAAGATATTAAAGTATGAGATATCAAAATGTGCCTTTTTATTCAATTAATTTATTACGGTATTGTTAGGCTACCGTGTATATGCGTAAGAACCATAAAACTAATACAATATTATTAAATGTTTATATATTAAGCAACCTAAGATAAATGCTACGAGTAGTAGGTATAGCTACTCGTATTTGTGTGACCTTTTCTGTGTCTTATTATCCGTGGTAAATACATATCCTACTAATCACACTAATATTGTAAAGGCGAAAGTTTGTGAGTGTGTATGTTTGTTACTTCTTCATGTCTAAACGGCTGGAGCAATTTTAATAAAATTTGGTATGGAGTTACCTGACACTCTGGATTAACACATACGATACTTTTTATCCCGATATTCCCACGGGAACGGGAACCACGCGGATGAAACCGCGAGCGTAAGCTAGTATTATAAAAGCGCAAGTTTGTAAGTATGAATGGATATTTGTTCCTCTTTCACGTAAAAACTACTGAATGGATTTGGATGAAATTCGGCATACAGATAGTTTATAACCTGGATTAACACATAGGATACTTTTTATCCCGATATTCCCACGGGAACGTATGGATGGATGTTTGTTACTTTTTCACGTAATAACTACTGAATGGATTTGGATGAAATTTCGCATACAGATAGTTTATAACCTGGATTAACAAATAGGATACTTTTTATTCCGATATTCCCACGGGAACGGGAACTACGCGGGTGAAACCGCGAGCGGCCGCTTGTATACATATAATCACGACTTTTATCCCCGGAGGGTTAGTCAGAGACTATAGGCAATGGCGGACAGCAAAGCAGTCCTCTACCATAGTCCACTTTTCACCAAATAGCGACAGCACATGTGCTCAGCGTGACAGGTGTTAGTCTGTTCTATATAGCTTGATTCCTGTGACAGGTGTCAAATGGTCATGTTGTGTGTTGAGACATTACAGACGTATACCCTGATTTTTAATTAGATGGACTAAAGTGACATTAGTAATGATACCACATAACGGCAAATAAAAAATAGTGTTGTACCCTTAATCAAACTTTAAAACATATTTTTTTATTAAGATTTTAAATAAGGTGGGCCTTCCTATGTGCCAGTACCTTAGGCAATGAAGACAGCAAAAGCAGTCCTCTACCATAGTCCACTTTTCACCAAATAGCGACTGCACGTGTTTAGCGTGACAGGTGGGAACTGGTGAGCTCATCGCCGCTCTATGCTGTTGGATGTATGTGCAGTCTTTAGTCCGTTAATCGCCTTTTACGACACCAAAGGGAAGGGAGGGGGTGGTGGTAGTATTTTTTTACCGCTACGCGACGAGGTTACCACTTATCATTGGTGCTAAATTCTATTTTTAAAAAAACCCTTGAGATTTATTATCACATCATACTCTTGACCTTTATATGAGTGAGATAAGATTGAAAACCAGCGAAATATTAAAAAATATTCTGCCTTTCATAGAGATACGTAAACAGCCGCATAACATAAACAAACATCGTCACAGCTAACCGTTGAAGCTATCACTCGCAATAATAATTATACGGTACAATCGGAGCAAAGTACAATGGAAATGCGTTTTTTCTCCTTCCACAAACTTTCACCTATCAGACCAGCTCACCTCCAGTGGAGTGTCACAAGTGACAACGAAAGATTCGTTCCGTTACAGAGCCCAGTTCGATGGTAATGAAGTTTAGAATAGAAACCGCATTATGCAAGCGAGGCTGCTGGTGAGCAAACAATATGCACCATAATCGCTTTTCTTGTTTGCGCTAACGACAGTTTTAGCGTGTTCGAGAAAAAGTTATTATCTTGCAAATTGGGATGTCCACTTGTAGCATACATATACTTGTAATAACTGTTGGCTACGATTTCGGTTGACACGGTTGAGTGTTTGTGCTGGTACCTGACTAGTGTTTTCTTATTTGAATGTTAAGTTTTTACGATCTCACCGAATAAGGTTGTCGAAGACCGAGCAAAGGGGATTTAGTAAGAATTAATTCTTACTAAATCCCCTACCACTCGGCACACTAGCCAGAAAGAAAATAAGGAAGAAAAGATTTCATTTCTTATTAGGAAAGCATCTTCGAAGTCCGTACATGAAGAATGTTGAACTTTTAGTTACAAAAAGCAATGCAATTTATGTCAATGAGGGTAATTTAAGGCTTTTATCTAGCAGTGGCACAGTAGGTAAATCTATACTAATATCAAAAGAGGAAAGATTTGTTTGTTTGTTTGTATTGAATAGACTCCGAAACTACTGGATCGATTTGGAAAATTCTTTGACCATTAGAAAGCTACATTCTTCCTAAGTGACATAGGCTATATTTTAACCAGATATTCCCACGGGAACGGGTAAAACCGCGAGGATCCGCTAGTAGACTAATAACTTTACTACTGCCTTTTGTAAACTAATTAGCCTAAAGTGAAGTAGCTTACGCTCACACCATTAATCTATTGATAAACATATTTTTTTTTTATAAATTTAATATTTAGAAAAAACATTTTTGTCTACATTGATCGACCGGGATTGAACCCGGGACCTCAGAGATGGCGCGACGCCAGAACCGGCGCGGCGGGCTAACCACTTGACCACGGAGGCTGTCAATCCACACAGCAGTAAGTTATAGCTCTATGTAACCAATACTTATATTATACAAACATATATATAATCACGACTATTATCACCGAAGGGTTATTTAGAGACTAGACAATGAGGACCGCAAAAGCAGCCCTCTGCTATAGTCCACTTTTCGCCAAACAGCGACTGCACGTGTTTAGCGTGACAGGTGGTGACTGGTAAGCTCATCGCCGCTTTATGCTGTTCAATGTATGTGCAGTCTTTAGTCCGTTAGTCGCCTTTTACGACACCCAAGGGAAGAGAAGGGGTGTAGTATTCTTTCACCGCTACGCGACACGGATTATAAAGAGTCATACTTATATTATGCTATGATTATTATCACTGTTAATAATGTGTGGACACACTATTAATAACAGGGAGGGTTGTATGACAGTTCTCAAACTCATACTGAAACAAAAGATACACCTAGGTACAAAAGTAAATAAATACAAGCTACAGAAGTGATACGAGTTCCGAGACAAGTATCACTGATAGATTAACACTATTTACACCGTATTGTTATCGTATTTCAATATTTGCCCACAAAATTCTTGTAAGGATCGCTTGAAACTATGTCATAGCGCCTTTTAAAAGTTGTCAAACAAATCTGTGTCACTGGACTAGGGTAAGATGGGCACAGTAAAACAAACGCTCTATGTATGTTTAATGATTATTGGTTTCAAATTTCAATGAAAGGAGGATGCTAGGATTTGTATGAACTTTGGGACCAAACCACCCTTTATTAGCTATGTGTAATACATCGTTTGATAGGTATTTTTGAACTAGACAAAAGTACCTAACTAAGTATGGTGCTAATTCCAAATCTTAGTCCGCTCAGAGTTATGCTGTTTTTTTTAAAGGAAAGGACACTATTGTAAGTTGTTTTCTCGTGAATCTCTCTCAGCAAAATAAAAATCCCGAGTGACACTAGATATTTGCACAAAGGAATGTCAATAATTTGTTTATACAAACATTCTTATCAGTATAGTTAAATAGTTAGGTTGATTACTTCGTGTCACCGTGTCACTGTGCCCCATCTTACTCTGCGTATTATGTTTTGTAATTATCAAAACCAGGTAACACAGTTGCGGTACAAATAGTTAACTGTGGCTTGTATGACAGTATCTTAACGGTTGCCGCGTTTAACAAGTCTATGTATGAGCTGTGTGATAGCGGCTCATTTTTAAAAGGATACTTAATAACAAGCCATCTCTTGGGTGTCGTAAAAGGCGACTAACGGAGTGAAGACTTCACTTACACATCCAACATCATATTAAAAACTCACAAAGGACTCGAGATAATATTTGGGTATCCCGAGATCATACGCGCATAAAATACCAACTGTTTGCGAGGTGTAAGATTACCGTAACAATTAAGTAAGTAGGTACATGGTAAGTTTTAGGAAGTGACATAGGAGTAATTAGAATTCTTCAAATGTGAAGTCAGTATTACTAAAACAATAAGGCTTCTATACTGGTTTAGGTATAACTTATTCTCGAAATCAATGAATAAAATCAACAATGAACTTGCACAATAGACGAAATATGTCTACGTAGAATTGAGTCATATTAGTAATTGATTGCCTTGCAAATAGTCACTATTTAACGTTAACGGGTCGTTTTTGCCGATAAGAGTTGCCTAAAATTTATAACCATTGTCGCTGTGGTCGATAGAATCTTTTAGATGTCGCTATCTTCTGGGGTCCTGAGTTCAATCTCCAGTCGAGTCATTTTAGAAATAACTTTTTTTATCGTCTAGAGTCTGGGTGTTTTTTTATGTATCATACAAAAGTATGTTCCTATTTGAGTAACTTTATCCATTAACTAGTTAACTTTGGCTGGATAATGGGTGTCTGTAAAGGAATTTTAATAAAAACTTTAACTCACTTCTTTTGTCACCAGGAGGCACTGCTTCAAAGCCATCAATATTCTCTTTTCGTTGACGTCATTTTATGGCGAATACAGTCGCAATATAGTCACTCAGAAAAAAGACAGTCACCGAAATTTGATACATCAATTATTATTCTAACAGGATAATCAATATGAGAGTCATTCTCATCACCAAACTATGAGACAGTGAATTACACTGTAATGATGGTTTAAATAACACCTGGCACGTCGAATCAGTGTTGCCAAACTCACGGATTTCCCGTTAAAACTGGGGAAAAACGCCACTAACCCGATCTAGCTGATTGTAGTGTAAAAGGCGTGTTTATTATCGCTTCTTTTACAATAAAATAGTTACCATTGAAAAGGTTATCAAATGCAAATCGCCTGAGACGTATTTCTGGCCATAGCTCCGAGGATTTTAGGAGGATCGAGATGGGAATAGTACCAAGAGTTGAGAAGTTTGTCAAAACACGTGTGTGCGTTTGAATTTTAAAAATCAGCTAGTAACTTTTTCGGAATTTTTAAAATTTAAAAGACGGGTTTTTGGGATGTGTTTGTTAACTAAATTTTAAATATTTCGGATATAAAACAGACTTAAGAAAAAATAAAAAAAGGGTTCTAAAGTATTAGTTACAAAATGGTGAAAAAGATTTGAAAATCGGTTTATAATTGTGTAGCTGGTCCCTTTAGATTTGGAATTGTAGAATAACGGGTATTTCCGTATGTATAAGTGATGTAGCTTCTATGATTATTGACCGATCGTCATAGTAGGTAATGGTGTTAAAAGATGCGGATGTAGGCGAGAAGTGCATTCGAGTTGGAATTTCGAAAATCTATGTGAAATTTAATGAATTTCACTTAGGGTGTAAAAGAAAAGAAAATGTTATTCTCTGTGTTGTGCAGTGTTATAAATTCGTATGTTTTATGTAAGTAGTTGTGTAATTTTAGGGAAGTATATTTTAATAAAAATTTCTTATTATTCAACTTGTAATGTGTTATTCAAAATAAAATACATTTTTTATCGTAAATTTTTGTATTCATTTTCAATGCTCCGATTCTTGCGTGACTGTGAAATCTGTGATTATTTTAAATGTTTAAGTAGGTGGTACTTACTACCTACTTTGTTTTAAATTAAATTTTTTGATTAACTCGATTTAAAATTTAAAGTTTTAATAGTGACCTTTTTTGTCTTGGGCTAAATGGGAAAGTTTGTCGGAAAAAAGCTGTGAACGGGACGGAAATCTGACGAATTTTTGTACTACATTTAGCAGAATTCCACAAATTTGAGTTGGCAACATTGCGTCGGATTTGGCATCGGGCGAAACAAAAAAGCAATACAATAATAATCCAATCGATTTACATAGATCGATGCGCCGTTACGACCTCATGCATAATTAATTAATTAATGTGTCTGCCAGTACGTGTACTTAAGACTGCAAAAAATAGGACGAGAGCGCAGTCGTTTCGCGAATCTGAGGTTCCGCTATGTTCTAAGCTCATTTAAAACACTCAAAGAAATCCTAAATGGATGATAGGGGTAGGTTAAAAAAATATTCTTGACATTCTAGATGAAAAATGATTTTAACTTTTAAATAGCTGCTACGAGGCACCCTCGGATTTTCCGACCGGCTAGAGCACTTCGAAGAATTCTATTAGGAATCGAGAATTGTGTGAGTGACGCAATCCATCGCTAGAAAAACTCCCAAAGTTTTATCCGTCAATACGGCTTGAGGAAAAAGAGGAAGAATTTCTTATGCCCCCTCTTCACGTCGGCAGACGCATCCGCAGATGACGTCTGCGGATGCGTCTGCCGACGTGAAGAGGGGGCATCAGGCTGTTAAAACAATATGCAATGCATGCAATATCATCTAGTAATTTTTATTAAGTTAAATAACTAAAATAAAAGAATACTTACTAAAAATTAATAACAAATAGAAGGTGTTGTTATTATCTTTTATTCTGATTTGGTCTTGTTTTAATGTTAACGTAATAATACCGTAGTTAACGTAGTAGGTAGTAGTGAGAATATGTTCTTAGAATTAATCTATAAATTATAATTATATTTCAGTGTTATTTATCATTATTTTTTATGAGTTTTTAAATCATTTCGGGTCTGTGATGCATGTTGTGATTACCTATAATTATAAAAACAGTTATCTCTAAGAATTTTGTTTTTATTTTATTATTAAAAACGCTGTATTTTATGTTGATAATCCAATAAATAAATAAATAGTAACGAAGTAACATAATTACGTAAGCATACTATAAAAATAATAATCCTGTTCAAACGACCTACAAGATTAAAATAATTCACAGACACAGAACAGATCTCCAAAAAATATTAGCGCTGCTAGTTCAAAACTGGATTTCGTTAGCAGCATTAGGTACTGAGTCTAGTTACATTGAAAAGTATTATCTATGACACACAGACGTAAGGTCAAAAATTGCATGAACACTAATAGTAATTACTAGGATCTAGTATTGCTTTTTGCCTATATGACACGAGACGTGTTGTCGTGACTCGGCGGGAGCAACATTCCCCGGACGACCTTTTAGTCAAGTTTACTTTGTTATTATTACATAAAGGTTATTGGAAACGATACGATTTTGTATTGAATAACAATGTTAATATTATTAAAAATTTACAAGATCTCTTGTTTCGATATCCTTTATGGATTACACGAAATTGAAAAGAAAAACTTAAAAATTTCGAGTCGATCTATTCAGTATCGAGTTTATTTCAAATCTTAGTTTCATTATGCTGAGTAGATTAGTAGGTGCCATTATGCCTTTCAGTGTCATACAGGTAATATTGTTAATTGTTATTTTATGTTGCTAGTTTTTAGTACCAAAGTTGTAAGCAAAGCAAAGTTGTAGCACCAAGTAGCTTTGGTACCAAAAGGTACTTTGCTGCGCTGTAGCCTACAGCGCAGCGCTAGGATAGTAAGTAAATTTTGATGCTGAATATAATTATTTCTTGTATTATTATAAAAAATTGTTGTCTTATTTAATTAAGTACATACCAAACAACTGTTACGATACCTACTTATTTGTTCATTTTTGTAATGTATGTGTAACAGGTAGGTACCATTAACTACATCTGCATCGCGTCAATACAGATGGTCGCTACAGCTGTTTCCTGTATTCCGCCGTATTGTATTCTAACAGCATCAATAAAACAGCTGTTTTAAGATAAGCAAGACAGTATAATCTTAATAATCATTTGCTTGATTCATAAAAAACATTCAAGCTGAAAAAAAACCATTAAAAAAAAATATGGTGGTTTACATTATCTAAATCGTAAACGAAACTCATAACTTCCCACATAAATATAAGCACATGACATGAGGAGATCGATAAATAATTCGAGTCAAAACATAACCCACCATTATGTAGTAAGAGTAGTTCTGGGTTTTACCGGCTGCCATTTTATGTCGACAACCGTGACCATTTACAACTTGCTGTAACAGAACAACAACACAGAACAGCTAACAGAACTTGCTTTTTTATTACGAGAGGAGCTGAATCGACGACCTCCGCTCCGTGGTCGAGCGGTTAGCACGTCGGTTCTGCCCATCGTGGCGCCATCCTGGGTTCAATTCCCGGTCGGGTTAATTTAGAAAAAACTGTTTTTCAACATTGATTTGTATGTTTATCCGCTAACTACACACATCAAAAGTGTCTAGGGATCAAGCATTTTTATGCGGATTTCTTGAGATTGAGATGTGGCTTTGTAATAAATTTATGATTTTATAAATTTATATGGATCCTTTTTGGTGCATTTCATAATTTGAAACAGGAACTTTCAATCAATTTCTAGTAAAAGATGAAAATCAGTTGTCAATATTTTCCCTATAAAAACATACAACGCATTGAAGACATTATTAGTGCTACTGTTTCCCTACTACTGATTAAAAACAACGTTATTATGGAGCGGCGACGTCATTTAAGCAGGGAAGAAATGCTCAGAGCCGTGGGAATGATAGAAGCTGGTTCCCGGCAACGTACTGTGGCTTTAGCTCTGAATACAAGTCAGAGTGTTATCAGTCGACTTTGGACACGTTACCGAAGCACTGGTACCGTGGCTGAGCGCCATGGAGGACGGTATCGCTGCACCACACGGAGACAAGACCGATACATTCAAATCACAACTCGAAGAGCTCCAACAATAACCGCCATGATGTTAGCCGTGAGGCTTCATCACTCTTCAGGGAACTTAATTAGCGACCAAACAGTCAGAAACCGCTTGCATGAAGTGAACCTTCATTCCCGAAGACCGCTAAGGGTACCACCTATAGCAATGCACAATCGTAGGATTCGATATCAATGGGCTCTTGAACACAGAAATTGGGCAGAAGAACAATGGCGTTTCGTGTGCTTTTCTGATGAGTCTCGTTTTGGTATGAGACCGGATACAAGACGTATACGACACTGGAGAACCCCTGGACGCCAACAGCGATTTAAAATCCTGCCAGGAAGTCCATCCTTATAGTGGTGGAACCATCATGGTATGGGCGGGTATTTGGATCGGCGGAAGAACTGAGTTGATTTGGATCAGAGGCAACCTCAACGCTCAAATTTATGCTGAGACGATTGTATCAGACGTCATCGTTCCTCTACAAGTGCAAATCGGTCCCTTATTTCAGTTAATGCATGATAATGCACGACCGCACACCACAAGAGTTGTAAGACAGACTCTCGCCGCAGCTAACAGCATTGTCATGCCCTGGCCTGCTCAGTCGCCAGACTTGAACCCGATTGAGCATGCATGGGATATGTTACAGAGAAGAGCTCTGCCGAATATGGAGGGTATCCAGTCGCAAGAAGACCTTTTTTTGTTGTTGCAACGAACATGGGCGGCCATTCCACAGCGTGATTTGGATGAACTCATTTTGAGTATGCCAAACCGATGTTCTTGTGATGTTAGTGTTCGCGGTAGAAACACGGATTATTAATTGTTTAAGTTACCCAATAAAATTTTAAAGAAAACTGTTATTTCAGTTTTTTTTTCGAACTTTAATGTTAGTGGTTCAAATGTCAAAAATCCCTTTATTAGGAAAATGGCAAATTTCTTTATTAATGCAAAGGTGACTTGGTTTATCGTTACTGTAGACAAACGAAAACACTTTATTTGATGAATCCTTAAAGAAAATTTTAATTAATATCAATCAGGAGAAAAGTTATTGCAAAAATATATGTTGATCCCTAGACACTTTTGATGTGTGTAGTTATAAGCATAAGTTGAGCCAGATAAATAGTGTTAGCGTAATAAAAAAAATACATTTGAAATTATATTTAGCAAAGGAAGAGGTTGACAGATCACCATTCTGTAACCATTGTTACACCTAGCTTTAATTTCCAACAAGGTGAGTAACGACCATACACCACAAAACCTCAGCAACCCAACAGAGTAAAGCCCGGTTTCCACCAAATGCAAAGCGAAGAGGATTTGTGTTTGAAATAACTAATAAGATTTCATTATTTCCACATCTCCTCCCCGCTTAGCTTCAGTGGAAAAAAATAACGAAATCTGATTGGTTATTCAAAACACATCTCCTCTCGTCCGTCTCCTCTCCTCTCCGCTTTGGTGGAAACCGGGCCTTAATAAATAAAAGCGGGAAACCATATTACAGTCGAAACTCGAACATTACAGTATTACCGAAATTTTCGATGCGGCCGACGAAACAATGACCTGGCGGCGATGGCGGCTCAACTTTAACCTACTTTCGTAGCTACAGTAACGGAAACTGAACTGTGGATAATGTAAGAAGACACTGATTGGCTATATAGAATTAGGGGGGAATTGACCCCCGAGTTCATTGGAACTTGCACTTGACTTGGGAAAAAGACAAAAGAAAACCTTCGGGCTGTCACAACTGACCTTATGCAAGCAAGCAGCTTACACGCAGCGATTTATACGTTACACTAGATAGGCCCTTCCGAACACGCACTATGTTCCACTCATCTGCGGAGTCGACTCGGCACCTTGCGGCTTTGACATTCGCGTGTGCGCCGCTCCGGCGAAAATAATTTTTTATTACTTTTCAAAGTGTACACCTAGACGTTTACTACAATTCAGTTGTCAAGTAAGTGAAATTATTATGTAGTTATATCGTATTATAAGAACATAAAAGATATTTTTTCGATTATTCTTTTTGACAATCTATTTGGGACGCCATCTTGATACACACTACGTTGTCTTTGACCGATCTGGCGCTGCGGCGCTGCGATGTCTGTCTGTTGATTAGACGACATTTAAATGTTTAAGCGCTGCAGCGGCTGCAGCGAATTTTTGGTGTCTCATTCGAGAATTTGAACAAATGGTTTGTATGGACGTTTTTGCCTATACTTCTAGGTCAATGCTTACACGCTTTTTGAAACGTTTCGTAGCGATACGTATAGCCGGCAACTCACTTCGTCTACTTGCTTGTAAACTCGCTGGCCACCGATGGCTGTGTTCCGTTTGGCAATCATCATCTCATTGCATCGAAGAAAAGTTTGATAAGACTGCGCGAAACATGACATAACAGGTAGCAAAGAAGTTAGAGCAGAGATGACGGCTGGTATAGGAGAATGGAAGAGAAATACGTGTTGTGCCGACTCTATCAAGAGGGATAAAAGCAGGTGCCCTATAGGAAGATGACGATGATGAATTTGGTATTTCTATAATAACCAGCAAAATAATTTGATTGGACCAAAGTAGTCTTTTTAGATTTGTAGACAAAGAAAATGCATAACGTTACCGGGCCCTAGACAATATGTCAGCACTTCACGCTACGTGTAAGCGAGACGATTTGAGTAAGAGTAAAAATATTTTTATAATATTAAACTCACCCTCAGAAGCATTTTGAAATAAGTCGTAATTCTCTACCATGCCGGCGCGTAAGGCAGTCTTCTATCAAGAGAACCCAACAGAAAATACGATTGTACTAAACCAGTTGTTTATTGTTGTTCTAAATTGTTCTAAAGGCCACCTACCACCACTTTATAAATTTCGTCGCCATAAAAACAACGTTAGCAAAAACAAGAAAACATGTTTTATATTTTTACCAAGAGCCTTTCCAGATCTGCAGATAAATAAAAACACAGGAAGCAGAGCGTGGCTAAGCAAAAAAAGGATAAAATAAAAACCGGGGGCTCTCGACGATGTACCACATATGGTATCGGCACCTTGACCAATGTAGACAAAAAACTACACATTTTCACGCCAGTTTCCTGGTAGGCAGATTCCAGAGATTTGTATTTGCTACGATTTTCTGACACTGCTTTTGCTTTATTCTCATAGGTATAATGTACATAACAAATCCTCCACCGCCTTAGTAAAAGAAGTCATTGCCTGAGTAGTAGATACAACAGATAAGCAAGATGCTGCAAAAGAAGAACTCAAACACCTCACTCCTACTCGTCTAAAAAGTCCATGACGCAGGTAATATTGTGGCAAGATATTAAAAAAAAGCTAGTCGAAAGTTTATCCAAAGTGTAATTATTATTATTTTTTTATAAAAGAAGGAGGCAAACGGGTCACCTGGCAACACCAGAGGAATCGCAGGAATCGCAATTGCCGTCCTTTAAGGAAGGAATAGGGTTAAGTAAGGAACAGGAATTGGGAGGGGGGGGGGGGAAGGGGATGGGCCTCCGGAACCCTCACTGGCCGGACGAAACACAACAGCACCAAGTGCCATTATTTCACGCCGGATATTCGTGAAAGGAGAGTATTACGCCGGGCGAGCCGGCCCAATGCGCGCTGCAACGTCGCGTAGCTCTACCACTACACATAACCCCTTGTCTGTCACGAAGACTCCTAGAGGTTGCAAATTGAATTTCTAGTGTGGTTGTGGTGGTATTACGACGTGGTTGTGGTGGTACGACAGCTAAGCTCATATCAAAAGTTCGTCGATTGAGAGTACCTATAGGTAAATGAAAACATGTCTCTTTTTACGTAGAACTATTACAATGATGTCAAGTCTAGAATGACGATTAATTAGTGGCACATTGGCTTGTAATAATTAGTGTAATTCCTATAGCTCAAGATTACATACTCGGCGGAACCAAATCAACACTTTGATTATTAAGTACTTTAGGGATCTCATCCAGACAATCCTAGCTATGGAGATAAAGATAATTTGCTACACGTTTAAAATATGCTTTTGTATTTGTTTTATTTTGTTCTGTTAAAGCTTCATGAAGTCCGGTCTTATTCTCTGTCTTCCTCATAAAGGGGGAACCTCTTTGCAAAATTTCTAGGTCAAGGGGTTTGTGATGGGCGTTAATAAGTGAGTAAGTCAGGAATAAGCATTTTTAACAGACTTCAAAAAAAGGTGGAGGTTCTCAATTCGTCGGTAGCTTTTCTTTATGTATGTTATCCGATTACTGAAAGGCGGTATAACCGATTTAGATAATTCTTTATTGTTTGAAAGGATACATATCTATAAAGTCTATTTTCCGAAAGCTACTTTGCCTGCGTACAATGTGTCCCGCCCGTCTTTACGAATTTTTGTGCCAGCCAAGATAATACATAAGTAAGGTAAAAACAAAATATAAACCTACACAAAGCGATACCTAAAATACAAGTAAAATATTTCCCATGCAAATTACCGGAACCGATATTGCGTTGGATTACACGTAAGCATGCGGTTACCAATTCTGTTTAATACGTTGTCAGCATTTTGGATGAAAATGACTCTGCAATGGCTCCACACAAACATAGGAATACTCGTACATCGAAATATTATAATGTAATCTGAGATAGAGTGTTTGTACTTTGGCCGGATATAATATTGTATTATTCGCAACGAAATTTACGTTAAATTATACTAAATAAAAATATTTATCTACTTCCCCCATCGGACAGGCTACTTATATTAAAGGTGATTGCACAACATAAACTTGTAAAATTAATTTATAAAACTAATTTACTTTACTTAGTTTAAACCAGAGATTACTTGAAATAATCGGTTTCAGATTTCACTTAATCTATATTAATAAAAATGAATTGCCGAAATGTTTGTACGCATTTTTACGCATCACTTCAGAATGGCTGAACCTTTTTGTCTTTTTTTTTTTTTTTGTTTGTAACTTTGTCAGGACAAGGTTTGCGTGAAAGAAATTTTTTTTAGGAAATTCGTTACGGGGCTCGGGCCTACGGGGCAGTACTATTATTTATTCTGTGCTACGGGGTCCACGCGGACGAAGTCGCGGACCGCTAGTTTTAGTTAAATATTGTCGTCATTGAATTGTTTTATTATAATTATAAGACTAGTTAATTAATTAAATTGACTGGCTGTATTCATCGAGGTGTTAGTTTATTGAGTAGTTATTTGTACTTACTTGTCTAAAAGTTTTTTGGCATAGGAATAAACATTGCTAATTGACGTATGATTTGTAAAGGTACCTAAATAAAGAGACAGCACAATACACATAATAGGAAATAAGTGTGTGAATTTGTTGTAGTCTACGCCTATTTTCAGCGTACCATAATACTTAAACACAAATATTTATGTTGGTGTACCTAAATAAAAATAAGACATGAATGAACAACACACAGATCGTGAGACACATACAGTGGCAAAAGTAACAACAGTCGGCACCTTTATAAATAAATAAACAAAAGACACTCACCTTTTACATCGCCGTGCAGTGTTTTAGTAGAAGGGGCCAAGCCGAAGGGCGCTTTGGGCACAATCGCAGCGCCCTTGTTCTTCTCGAAAAGGGCCTTCCGTTCCCTTAGCGACATTTCGGCGGGGTCCTTCGCCCTCGGGCTGCCCGCTTCGAACATAGCCGCTTTGGATAACACAGAACTCCTATCCACATTCCCATTCAATTTCGGCGCTAATTTTTTTACGAGCGGCGATCCCTTTTCCTTCAAAATAGGTTTCTCAGCCGGCATCGGCTTTGTTTGTATACAATCACCGGCGTCATTATCGTTCGCGTCATGTTGCAGCACATTGTTCTCACTGTCATTGTCGTCATCGTTTGATAGCCTGGTAGGCGGTGTGGGTGCTCTATACTTCTTGATGGATGGTTTCTTCGCGATCGGGTTGGGCGGCGCGCTCGCGACCATAGTCGCCATGTCGAGGGCTGGCTCGTCACTGGGGGTTGCCGGGCGCGTCGGCTCCTGTCGGGCGGGATCGGCGTTTTCCGTCGCAGTGAAATCGTATACGAGCCGCGATTGGCTGGCGGACACGCGGCGGAACCCGTCGCCCTCCTACGATTGGACGGAGTCGGTGCAAGGCGCGGGTCGAGCACGTGCGTGCATTGCATTTATCGACACGGGTGTACGGGTGCGACAGACGGTTTTGTTAGTGGTCGTAACGTTACAAAGTGGGTTAGCGTTAGAGGGTTAGCGGCGAAGTTGCATCATCATATATAATCGCATCGGTAGCGGTTGCGTAAGATGTTCCATGTTATCGCGGCGTTTGTTTTGTAGCGTAGTTTCATTGATTGACGAGCGAAGGAGTTTTTGCGCGCGTATTTATCTCGATGCGGGTTGGTCCGTTATACGCGGTGGGCTCGTCGCATGCGCGTGAGACGCGAACGGTGTCGTCCAAACAACTGCCACACGTGCGGGAAATAACACCGCGGCTGGTACTGACAACAACGCGTTTACAACAACACATTAAACTTAATAACATACTTAACGTGAAACGAATAAAGATCGTTTTAGTACGCCACTGTCACGCTTGACGTGTTACCGGCTGGTTTGTAATTAACGATTATATTTTGACGCGCAACGTTATTGTCAGTTTTGCAACGAGGAAGAGTAAATTATAAGTAATCATCGTACCTAGGTACATTAGATGACTTGCCATTATTATGAATAGGTCCTAAGCAGTTTACCTCAATGGTAAGCAGCAAGAAATTAAAGTTTTAAGTACATAAAACTATTGGAAGCAGATCCGTGATGAGTTATCTGGTATTGATGATACCAAGGAATTAATAATTAAAATACTGAAAATTATAAAAGGTTTAGTTTATTAGTTTTTAAGTGCCTTTAGATTTTCTTTTAACGTATAAGTTTAAAATAGACTACCCTTACTACTTTACGAGTTTGTAGAATGTCGATGAAACCTGTTTTTATGGAAGTGTTTATATATTTTTACAGTAAGGTATATAATATACTTAACTTACGCCAACATCACGAACGTACTTAGTACACAATCGAATTGTCATCACGACACATGCAACTGTGGTGAAATATCGATTACTCACCCAACAAATGAAACTCAACAAAAAATATCTACATCGCATCGAAAAGTAGTTCATTGCACCCGCCTGATGTCGTAATATGACAGTCGTTAACACCCACCTAACTAACAACGACAGACCGATGGTCAGGGCTTGCCATCAACCCATTCGGTTTCCCATACAAACTTCCAAGTCGAAATTTTTAAAAACCAATGAGCCAAATTCGATGGAACTTTGCATGCTGAAGTAAAACACAGGGATCTACATTGTTTGTTAATAAACATTAAAAAAAAATGTTTATTTAACTGAGTTATTGCGATTTTTAACTTTCTATAGTAGACTTTAAATCGCAATAACTCAGCTGGAAAAACGTTTTTTAAAAATGTTTTCAACAAACTATTTAGATCCCTGTGTTTTACTTCAGCATGCAAAGTTCCATCAAAATTGGCTTATTGGTTTTTAAAAATTTCGACTTGGAAGTTTATATGGAAAATCGAAATGCGTAAACCCTCTTAGAGCAGTATTACTTTAATTTAATATGCAAATTCCTATACGAATTTTACATACCTAGTAAGATTAAAGTAATTCCGGGAGTTGTGTCGGCTCATTAAAAGAATACTTACTACTGACCTATTTCATCGCTTTTATGTCGTAAAAGGCGACTAACGGACTGAAGACTGCACATACATCCAACAGCAAAGAGTGGCGATGGGCGCACCACCAGCTATGTCACCATGAGTGCAGTTGTGATTTAGTAAATCGTGGACTAAGGCAGAGGACTGATTTTTAGTTCCTCAATGCTTAGTCTGTATGTATGCTCTAAGAATTGATGGCAAAACCCCTATAGTGCAGTGTCAAATATAATTATTGACACCATATTTTGAACTTTATATAATTGAGATAAGGTCGAAAACCAATAAAAATTTTCAACATGTTGTGCTCGTTAAAGGGTTAAGGCGAGGTATTCCGAGCGCTTCTCTCTCGCTCTCTCGACGGTACGACGGTAAGGGACGGGTATAACAGCGAAGCGGCGCGAATAAGCGCGTTTTATAGGGTTTTTACCTATAAAAGAAAAAATAAGTGAAATAAAAAAAATGTGTCTTTTGCATTCACTAGATAATAAAAAGTTTCTTCTATTGGTAAAAAAAATTAAGTCATTTATTAATGTATTATCTGACTTACAGCTCTTTCAAATGTTGAACAGAGCTAGCTATCTTTGAATTTATTTTCTATCGAGTGAAGTATTACCTATCATGTTTCTGTCTTTAAGAGTCACTAGATAATATGTTCAACTATATTATATATGAATTTTAGAACTGTATGTTTTACTGTATTGTTTTACATTGGTGGCGGTACAATCAATCAAAATTGTTAAAAATGGGAATATAGCGTTAAGATTAAAGTAATACAGTTCTCAGAGGTAAAATAGGGGCCCCAGAGTATCTATCCGCTCAGTTTTAGTTTCGCTTATCAATTAATACCATAATTTCTTATCATATCAGTGTTTCTCACTGCTTCGACTACCCCACGAAGGCTACAAACTCAAAATGTAGAACGAATGGGTCGTTAATTGCACTAATTGGTGTCAGAATGCTAATGACCCGCTAAAGTCCTACAATGCTCTACTGAAGGCCGCGGAGGCGTTTAGTAGTAGCACTGATACGGAATACTTAATCATTACCGTAGCAGTTAAGACACATGAATGATTTAAATAAGACAATAATTGGTCATGAATGATTCAAATTAGGCAATGAGTCTTCTTGTGACCACGCACTTGACGCATTCAACCGCAAGGATTCGACATGCGTAAATTTCAATTCTACAAAACGATAACTTTTTTTTTTGTTATGTGAAATCTTTTTTCTACGAACTCGGGGCGCTGGGGATTTACTGTAACCTCTTAGCAGTATTACCACATGTTACTCGTGTGGTATTACTTTAATATTACAATGCAAATTCTCATACGAATTTTGTAAATTAACATTAACGAGCTTGATGCTTATGCGAAAGGTCGGCCAACACGCGCAAAAAACTGGAAGGAGGTAAGGGAGGCCTTTGCCCAGCAGTGGGACAATATGGGCTAATATAATAATAATAACATTAAAGCAATACTTGCTCTAAGATGAGAAAATAGAGCCTCATGTAAAATTAAAACAAAGCGCTTCTGCGTTATACCTACACTGACAAAAATAACTCGATGCAATTGACAAATCATTACTTAAATCGCATTACTGTGGTTTTACCCCTATGATATCCTACTGCTTCCTACTAATATTATAAACGCGAAAGTTTGTAAGTATGGATGGATGTTTGTTACTCTTTCACGTAAAAACTACTGAATGGATTTGGATGAAATTCGGCATACAGATAGTTTATAACCTGGATTAACACATAGGATACTTTTTATCCCGATAATCCCACGGGAACGGGAACCACGCGGGTGAAACCGCGAGCGGCCGCTAGTTATCCATAATTTTTATCAAAAAACAACATCCCAAATTGAATGAAGTCTATTAACCAATTCAAAGTACTTAAATGTTTGGGAGGTCTAAATTATGATCGACATACCCCTTTTAATGTCAACGACAGTATAATCTGTCAAATTCTTAGGAGCTTAGGGAAGCATAATCTCTCGTTGATTCTGTTGAAAAGAATGTATTGACGCTACGCCTACCTGGGGCTCTTCTGTCACCTCTTAGAGCAATATTACTTAAATCTTACTATGCAAAATTCGTATGGGAATATGCATAGTAAGATTAAAGTAATATTGTTGCCTGCTAGTTTGCTTAGTTGTAGCTGTTGTCTCTTGGTTTAAGAGGAAACACTACGTCGACGTGGCATGCAAAATTCACATACAAAACACAGAAAGACTATGTTTCGTAGCCCCCTGTTTCCTCCTTCAGAACTGGACCAATTTAGAGATTTTCTATGTCTGTATGTTTTATTTAATAACCAGGAGCCTTCAAAATTTAGCACAATCACTCCGTTTTAAGGCGTCTTCAGAGGTTTTAAAAAAAAGTAAACATACAGACCGAATTCAGAAACGTTAAGTGGCTGGTTTAAAAAAAAGTCAAACATACAGACATAGAAAATCTCTTTCTGTAACCGATGCCGAAAAAGTAATTATAATTGGTTCAGTTCTGAAGGAGGAAACAGGGGATTCTGTGTTTTGTATGAGAATTTTGCATGCCACTTCGACGTAGAGTTTCTTCTTAAGACACGCCTCGGTGGCACAGTGGTAAAGCGTTTGGCACGATATCCCAGATTATTCTAGGAACAATATATATCTTATATAAGAAAGTTCCTTACTAAGCGGAGTTTCCGGGTGAATTGTGTCTACCTTCAGTGTTATCACCACTATCAGACGAGTTGAAGGCCAAGCATTACAATAAAAGTTCATCAACATCCGCAAGATACAAGGGAGTATTGTTTGTTCCTTGTCGAGTGTAGGCACAGTGTGTCACGTCGCGTCGCTTTGTGATCAATGTGATCAGACACAAGCACGTCACATTGCATGACAAAAACAAAAGACCGCCGACAAGCTATCGCATCACCATCGCAGACAAACATGAAGCTGATCCTGAATCAAGGTCGAAGCTTTAACAATTTTAAAACAAAAGACGAAAGCAAACAATACATCGCCTGAAGAAACATTTAGGGAGGTCGGGCTTAAGAGGAAACACTACGTCGAAGTGGCATGCAAAATTCTCATACAAAACACAGAAAAACGACGTATCGTAGTTTCCTCCTTCAGAACTGGACCAATTTTTGTAACTTTTTCAGCATCGGCTAAAGAAAGAGATTTTCTATGTCTGTATGTTTGAGATTTTGCATTAAGTAATTTATTGAATAGCCAGGAGCCTTAAAAATTTTGCGAAATCACTCCGTTTTAAGGCGTCTCCAGAAATCCGGCTTGTATAAAACAATGAAACATACAGACATAGAGAATCTCTTTCTTCAACCGATTCTGAAAAAGTCAATAAAATTGGTCCAGTTCTGAGGGAGGAAACAGGGGACTACGAAACGTCGTTTTTATGTGTTTTGTATGAGAATTTTGCACGCCACTTCGAAGTAGTGTTTCCTCTTCAATCCGAAAATAATTTTCGATTCCATTTGACCTTCAATTCTTTCACAATCATCTTATAAACCTTTCTACATGAACAATAACACTTCAGGAGAGCAGGCCTAAAAGGGTTGGCCCACCAAGGTTTTAACTAATGCCATCTTACGAAAACCACCCGTTACTAACGGCTTTTCCGTACCTCAAAAGCACGCAACGGAAGAGTAAAAAGAAGCTCGAGTTTTTTTTTTACAATAGGACTTACAGTGACCGAAAGTATGCATGAAGCATAAAAAAGGTACATAAATAGTATCTCCTAATAAAGTCAACGCACCCACAATCGCGGCTATCAAATCTCATACCATTGGGTATGATGGGATAAAAACCATAGATCGGATAGACGCGACGCGCGAGGCAGCGGCTGCGGCTGATACGATACACAAGTTGTCAAGCATAACTAATAGATATTGATCCTTATAGCTCAAATGATAAAGTTGAAATTAATTGAAGTAACCTGACTTTAGTAGTAAGTTGACCTGCTGACGTCTCTGTACTTACACAGCGCGCAAAAAACACTCAGTTCAACAAACTATAGCCGGCCGGGTACAGCGGCCTTCTTGGTAAGGCAAGGCATTTGATGCAAGGTGCTTTAAATAAAATACTGAGATTATTGCACGTATTACTGAGGTGCATTTGAGGCAAGCGTTAGATAGTGGCTATAGTTTCAGATGTAAGAAGTTTCGTTTGGCCCGTCATCTCAGACTATTAACGTCCCACTTCTGGGCACAGGTCTTATAGGGAGATTTGACTATACCCCACGCCCTTCACGCTAGCCCAATGATGGTGGGTAAAATTAGGACAATTTTTTTTCCGAAGCTTACTAAATCATTTTAATGTAAGTAATACTAAATCTGGAGAAGCTTGATCTGGTAGTCCGCGTTGAGGGACGAAGAAGGAGACGCAGAGCGCCTGCCCGGTGGACAAATGCAGTCCTTGAAACCCTGCAATGCAACACGCAGGCGATTATCCGCCTTGCCCAGGATAGGACCTTCTGGAGAGGCCTGGTCCGTTAATCTGTCTGACTCGACGAAGAAGAATACTAAATAAATAAAGGATCTACTCGCGATTATTTTAAAGGTAATTTTTTATCCTAACGTTACGAAATACGAATCCATAGTCACAATTCGGACTTCGCCTTTAGCAGAGAATATATACACTACCGTGCCTTTAGGCTTATTGTACCAACTGATGCGAATAGTACCTATGAATGAGTGATGTTATTTTTATTAGTAGGGACTATAGTAATGAAAATGTGCAAAAATTTTGTGATTATTTATCGAGATTTTCATTTTCGGAGGTACTTCATTGTGATAGAGCCCAGGGCGCTTTCACTAATTTCTATGAAGAATTTTGCCTGCTCTATAAATTGTGCTTTCCATTGATAAGAGTAAAAATTAATAACCGCACTATGAAGGTTAAATGGCTCACAAAAGGATTAAAAAAGTCGAGTGCCACAAAGCGTGATCTATATCTTAAATACAAAATGTTAAATCATAACAAAAACGTAAACAAACTTAAGTTTAAGCGATACAACCAAATTTTTAAATCATGTTTATTAAAATCACAAAAACTCTGTAATAGTAAATATATTAGTTCTAATCCAAATAAATGTAAAGCGACCTGGAACATAATTTCGCGGCTAACAAATAATATGCATAGTAAAAATGATATTAATACCTTGAATTTCAATAATGAATCGGTTTCTAATCCAAGTGACATATGTAATTTATTTAATAATTTGATTATATCTATGACAAATAATGAGAAATCTATTTTACGTGACATCAAATACAATAAAATTCCTGTTAATTCAAATACAATATTTTTAAAACCTACTGATGAGAGTGAGATCTTAAATATAATTAATAAGTTAAAAAATAGTAACGCTTGTGGCTATGATGAGATAGCCACCAAGGTAATAAAACGGTGTGTCAAGAATATATGTCAACCGCTCTCCCATATTATAAACTTGACCTTCATAGAGGGGATCTTCCCTGACGAGCTTAAGTTTTCTTTAATCTGGCCGTTATATAAGAAGGGAGACAAAACAGATCCTTATAACTACAGGCCAATTACAATTATACCAGTTATCTCAAAAATATTTGAAAGGGCTCTCTTCTGTAGACTTAATGATTTTCTTAATAAAAACAACATATTGGCAGAGGAACAATTTGGATTCCGTAAGAGAAAATCAACATCTCTAGCCTGTTTTAATTTGGTTAAAGAAGTTACAGAAGCTCTCAACGTTAATGCTTCCGTAATATCTATATTTCTAGACATGAGTAAGGCGTTCGATAGTATTGATCGTACGATACTTTTGGACAAATTGGAAAAGTATGGAATCAGAGGGAAAGCACACGACTGGATTAAGAGTTATTTGTCAAATAGGAAGCAGTCGACAGAAATATCGAAAGTTACAAGAAATAGGATGAACAATAATTTATTAAATAAGCTAAAATATAGATCCCAATTTTTGGACAATAATGTAGGGGTACCCCAAGGTAGTATTCTTGGGCCTTTATTATTTCTGCTCTTTATAAATGATCTACCGCAATTTGTTGGCAAAAAATGTATTCTGTTTGCTGATGACATAACACTGACAATTAAAAATGAAGATAAAACTAATTTTGAACAAGAAGTAAACAAAGTGCTGTCAGATGCAGTAGCATGGTTGGAAAATAACAAACTTCATATAAATATAAGCAAGACTAAAGCCTTACAATTTCAATCCTATAACTCTAAACCATTACCTATACAAATTACATGCAATGGGTCTCATTTAGAAATAGCAGATACATGCAGGTTTCTTGGAGTAAATATTGATAAAAATCTGAACTGGAAAAGCCACATTGACCTTATATGTAAGAAAATTGAGAGTTTCTGTTTTGCAATAAAAAGGCTAAGACAGACCGTATCAACAAACTCTGCAATAGCTGCCTACCATGGATACGTTTCCTCTGTGCTATGTTATGGATTGTTGCTATGGGGGAACTCGGTAGACTCGGACAAAGCTTTTAGGGCTCAAAAAAGGTGTATTCGTATGCTTGATAATGCATGGTATTTAGAAAGTTGTAAGCCCTTATTTCATAAATACAAAATTCTCCCATTGCCCTGCATGTACTTAAAGGAAGTATGCCTATTCGTTCATTTAAATGGACACTATTTTAAAAATCGCTGTGAAACTACTGTGAGGCATACAAGGGCCCAGTACCGGAACCTGTTGTATCAACCTCCTTGTCGCAAATATATTTATAGTAAAAATATTTTTAATATGTGTATTACTATCTATAATAGTCTGCCTGACGAGCTTAAACGTGAGAACACAGCTACATTCAAAAATAAATTGACCAAATGGCTGCAGGCAAATTGTTTTTATAGCGTGAAAGAGTATATGGATAGGATCAAATAAATATTTTGTAGTAATATTAATTTGCACACCTGCTTGCAGGTTGAATACATGTACACACATTTTATATTTAAGAACCCACAACTGTATTCTGGCAAATAAAGACATCTTATCTTATCTTATCTTATTATATCCTGACTTCTAAAACCCTATTGATATTATTAACTTAACTTTCCTTTGTTTTTGTGCATGCAATGCGACATCGGGTTAGTTTATACTACACGCATTTAACTTAAGCGGCACATTTCCACTTTGAACCTAACCAAAGTTCAAAGAAGAAATGTGTAACATCCGGTACAAAAAAAAATCTTGTCTATTCTCATTTTTCTGAGTAACAGTCGCCTTTGTTTTATTAGTTAATCTTCGACAACAAAGTACTTCCATCGGTTACACAAAAAACAAAAATTCTTACTTCATTATACTACACCGTACGTTTAACGATCACTTACAACTAAAATTTTCACTAAAATAATCGAATTTGGTGTTATGCCATTTTTTACGAAATCGCTAAACTTAGCTTTGTACAACGTAAACTTACCTAGCGGATATTGTATAACGATTTGAATGCTATAATAATAACAAATAATAAACAAAACATATAACAGGGTTACAAAATTATTTTTGACGATTTTATTTTGGAAGATAATATCTTGTATCAGAAGACCCCGCCCTAACATAGATTTTGTTACATGTGAAAAAGCCCTTACGACAAAAAGGTTAATCAAGTGTACATTGCTTTACGTACACGATGTATAATATAAGTATTATAACTAACTGTACTGTGCACTTTACTTGTGCATAAGGGAACTAAGGGGGTAAAAAAGGTTCGTATACTTTAGTCATTTTTGTTTGACGTCAGATTTACTTGAAACTTTGGCTTAAGTGTTCTATTAATCAATATCGATACGCGGCATTGGAACGCATGTCTGGTACAGCTAGTTTTATACACCGAGACATTTTAATGGTTGTTTTCCCGCGGCAGAACGATTTACCTTTAGCAGTACCGCCTCTGTGGTCTAGTGGCTAAGCTACCTGTTTCAGACCCAGAGGTCCCGGGTTCGATTCCCAGCGGGGGGTACATCTTTGAGTGCTCGGTTTGGTTGGTGGTAGGGCTGTTAAGTCCGCCTGGCTAGCTACCACCATCTTATTTAAGTCTGTCGCCATAACAACGATGTTCATAGCATTGTTGTGTTCCGGCAGTTTGAGATAAGATAGCCAGTTCCTCAGTGGTTGAGGATTCCGGGTGAAGCGCGCTTCCACCTTCGGCCTTATCGTCACTTACCATCAGGTGAGATGAAGACCAAGCGCTTACCCGTTGCCAATAACAAAAAAAAGTACTATCGGATCATACAAGTTATTTTTTGAAAATAAAAATATTTTTGGTATTTAACTAAGTAATCAAAAAAATAATTATCTACTGGAAAGCTTGAGAAACGATAGTTTCTTTTACGAGATGTGACGTATTTGGATACTGCCTGCCGCAAGAAATCAATGTTTAAAGTAAAAGAAGCTCCCGCACTAAGTAATATTCTCACGCTATCGAATTGATGATTATTATTTTTTATTGATTACTTGAGAACAAAAATATTTTTATTCTCAAAAAATAACTCGCATGATTCGATAGTACTGCTAAAGGTAAATCGTTCTGCCGCAAGAAAACAACCACTAAAATGTATCGGTGTATAACAGAAAAATTCCGACAGTAGCACCCACTGTCTGTGCGGGAGTGATTACGTCACTGATCTCATTTCTCGCCTGAATCGTATGATGCAATCGCAGTTTCATGAAAACGATCGCTTACGTGACGAGACGCGACGACGACGACGCGACTACCTAACAAGACCGTAAATACTGATTACAGTTAATTTCCTATCAGCGTTAACCGTGTCGCGTAACGTAAAAGGCGACTAACAGACTAAAGACTGCACATACATCCAATAGCATATACCGGCGATAGGCTCAACACTTGTCACGCTGAGCAAATGTACAGTCGCTATTTGGTGAAAAGTAGACTATGGTAGAGGACTGCTTTTGCTGTCGTCTTTGCCTAGTCTCGGACTAACCCTTAGGGATAATAGTCGTGATTATGCCTATGAATGAATGAATCTGCGTGCAAAGAAATCGACCTTGGCATTTTTGTACAAGGGAGGGGGTCCTGCACGAAATTGTGAAACTATACGTATTTTATGCGTGTAAGTCAAAATGCGTGTAGGTCAAAATGCGTGTAAGTCAAAATGCGTGTACGTCAATAAGCGTGTAAGAAGTTAGTCAAATTATGCGAGTAACCCACTTGTACTATGCGCTGAATTAGTTAAATACATTAAAAGAACTTATGTAAGTTAGCCTGATCATTGCAACAGGTCATGGCCTTGTTGAAATTTTAAACAAATTCTTTAAACAATGACAAACATTACATAAATCTAATGACTCCTAAAAACATGAACAATATTTGTATTGATATTCCGCAGGGCACCCCCTTCTTTAAAAAGTAAAGGAGAATTACCTTTTTACTATGGGAGTTAGGCTAGTTTTTTAGCTAGCTAGCGTAACACAGCGCTTTAATGAAATAAATAGTAAAGAAAAAATTACATTACAACATCATGCGGGAGTTAGAAGCTATCTTAATTTTTAGCTTAAGACTTTTTAGGTATTTTGAGGTTATGACAACTGTTATCGTATGACTATCAGTTCAGTTAAGCATTTATTTATTACTTGACTCTTAACGCGGCGTTCTATAGAAAACCTTTTTTAACAGTAATCAATATAACTTAAGAGAACACTTTTGATATGTGAATGATTAAGACGCAATAGATATCGAATAGGCTGGTTTGGTCATTCGTCTTTAATTTTTAACACAAGCGCGTGATGGTTTTGCACATTTCGCAGAATAAAAACATTGCTCTAATTAAATTACTAGGTCTGAAACTTTAAAGCAGAATTGTTCTAATTATAAATATCAATATGATTGATTTTGCTTTGAAGTTCATAACTTATGTCAGTTTTTGCGATCGCGCGGCACCCCCTTAAGGCGTTGGTTCTCCGCCAGGATTTCATGGTTGGGCCTAACCCACCACACTGGCGCAATGCGGGACGTGCTGGTGCGTTTTAAGGGGGTTTACGTATTTCGGTTTCCCATTTTCGGTTTCCCAGCTGAATTATTGTGATTTAAAGTCCACAATAGAAAGTTTAAAATCGCAATAACTCATAATAAATAAACGTTTTTAAAAAAAGTTTTCACATACTATTTAGGCCCCTGTGTTTTACTTTAGCATGTAAAGTTTTATCAAAATTGACTTATTGGTTTTTAAAAATTTCGACTTGGAAGTTTGTATGGAAAACCGAAACGAGTAAACTCTCTTAACGATTGTCATCTTACGGCAGAACAGGGACCAACGACTTTACATGGCTTCCGAAGCACCTCACGGAGGAGCTGAAGATGTTTTATATTAGGTCACCCATCCAGTGACCCTGAGCCTAGCCCCCCCCCCCCCCCCCCCCTATGTGCTGTGTCGTTCCATAGCCCTTATGTGATGTGTGGTCCCATGTAGCACGTTTACAAGTTTACTCCCGCCCGCTCCAAGATATTGGTCCCAAGCGCTCCAAGAGTAAATAAATAATAAATAAATAAATTTTCCTACACTTACACCAATTATCTAGCCCAAGAGAAGCTTCGTTATGAAACTCGTTAAATGGTTACTAGACAACGGATAAACATAATTAAAATACTTAAATACATACTTATTTTACATAGAAAACACCCAGACCCGAGACAATTTAGAAAAACAATAGTTTCTAAATTGACCCGACCGGGGATCGAACCCGAGACCTCAGAGATGGCGACACCATGAAAACCGCTATACGTAAAATTATATAATAATATTATTTCGTAAAATCGTTCCCAAGGGCTCCAAAAGCGTATGCAAGTATATTTCTTTAAAACTTCTGATCTCCATCATTGATTCCCAGGAGCTCCAAAAATTTTTTAACGATTTTTTTTATGACGTTACTTACATGTTAAACGATTTTTATGTTAAAGTATTGACTTTTTCTTGGAGCTGCTGGGACCCAAATCTCAAAGTACTTACCTAGAGAATGTTTTAGAGCTGTAGGCAATAAAATTGGTATACTTATGTGGTTTTATTTATTATTTTAATATGAAAATCATTGGAGCTCTTGGGAATGAATACATAGAAGTTGAATTTGGAGAACAATAGATTTGGAGCGCATGGGACTAACCCCGTTTAAAGGCTTATTATGATGTTAATGATTTTATTATAAAATGTATTTTTGTATTATGTTTAAAATATTTGAAACTGTACGCGCTTCCACTTTTATTATCGCACCTAAATGCACCTGCCGTGTCATCTCTGCACCACCCTATGGTTGACTGGTAGAAAAATGTTCGCCATGTAATGTTATGTTGCAAAAGTTTAAATAAATAAAACTATTTTAATTTATATTTTTGTATCACCCACTCAGTTATAATATATTTTACACTTGCGACTAAAATTGACATCGTACCGTTATTTCAACAACGTTGAATGACATCTTAACTGTGCGCGCGTCATCCCAGTTCCATACGGCACCCGGAAGGTACCTGACCTGACACACTCCGCTAATAGAAGCGCATTGCTACACTCTTGGCGGCGGCGATATGACGTTTATTAATTGAGAAAATTGTCGTTCCGACAGGAATTCGTTTATAGACACCGTAGCTTTCCACTGAATACTTATGCAAGCTACGGTATATTTAAATTAAAATAACTGTGATTTGTTATAATATATTGATACTTACCAAAAATATATAATTGAGCATTTAATTTTAATCGTTTAGGTGGGTTTACGGATTAAAAATATGCTGTGCACTAGCCCGTCGTGTTTTAGTTCCTTCTACAGGTAAGTATATGGTTTGCCTAAGGCTGCCTGGTAGAAAGGGCTACCCTAGCATTAAGGCCGCCTTTTGTCATTACTGTTTTTGTTGTATTGTTTTTTCAGTGCAATAAGTAATATATTTTTCATTCGTTCATTAAAAGTTTACCTACACTGTGTCTAATGGCTACGGGCACAGTTAAAAAAACAGTAACGTAATAAAAATAATAAATAAATAAAAAGTTACTAGACTGCCACCCATTACACTAGTTAGATTTAATAGACATCGATATACAAAAGTCCATTGGTATAACGTTTTGTGGCACTACAATGAAATTGTTCACAAATGGTTCCATTTAAACATTCGCTTCTACAAGTTAACAATTCAACATTCACACAAACCATAAATGCACTAACAACAATAAAAATCTTCATACAATGACATGACAGCAATATCCACTTACGGTGAATGATGACTTTTGACTTTGTATCCATTATATCAACAGAACCTAATAATAAAGGGTTTAAGTGAGTACTGTTTTCCGAATGCTTCTATTTTTATTTTCTTCTTTCAACGAATTTTAATATATTTTTACGGAAACAAAGCTCCCGTTTATTGCCCCGGTGCAATACAACTCCTCGAAACATAAACTTGGACAAAAGCTATTTTTCGGCAAACCGATACAAAGGCAACAACACTCGGGCGCATAAACTGCTGTCATTAAACCGAGGAACGCAATCAGGGTTGACACTCTAATGTTTTTACAATTTCGTCAAATTTATCTGAAACACTTAATAATATTAAAAGAGTTCGTAATATTTTTTTCCGGTATGCGGAAGTTGTGAGATCGAGTCTCACCTGATGTAGTAGTTTTTTAAATGTATAGGAAGACCGATGGACAGGAAGGAGGCGTGGTATGAATATTTAGATTGCAGCGAGTGGAAATCTAATCAGTTCAAGGAATTAGGTGTGGGACTAGCGATCACATTGTATTTTTTTTGTAGAAAAGATAAATTAAACTGTAGTAAATGTAGACTCGGTAAAATACGCTCAAAATAATTTAAAACCAACTGATATAAATCACAATAAAATTGCTAACATTAACATATAATTTTGTAGAATGTTAAATAATATTCAATTATGTAATTATATTTCACAATCTACATAAATACAATAAATGACGGTAATTACTCAAAACCACCCTAAAAACAAACATAAACATAGTTACAAAACAACCGCGAGTCAACCCTAACCAACGTCTGCGGGGGAATGCGCGCGCGCAGATTGCCAGCGTGACCTTGGTCTTTGATTTGGGACAGGCACAGGGCTTTGTGGCACCGCGCAGGCGACCACACAGCCGCTGGCCCTAACCGTACCACCACGACTAAAGCAGCGACGCAACACGTTTCATCACTGTTCATTACGTGCTACTCATAACCCGTTGATCAACGCAACCATAGTATAACGCGCAATGAACTATAAACTGGTTGACGCATCGCAAGCTGCTAGTGCTCGTGGTAGAGGTACATACGCGGCCGTTAAACTCGACGTCACTCGTAAAGGGAGGTTTATGAGGGCGTAAAACAATGGAGACGTGCGCTGTTATATATGCCGAGATTCGATGGAAAACGGGATAAGTTAATGCGTTGTGAAATGCAAGCGTTAGCTTTGGTTATACTGAATTTCTTTTATCAATACATAGGTACATACATAAGTCCATTACGCATTTTTGGAGGGATGCGGAGACCACCCCTCAAACCCCAAGCGGTCGCATGAGACCGCACCTACAAAAACACACTTGACTTTGTACCGTGTTTTCATAGACTTACAGACTACTTTAGTATGAACAAGTTTGGTTATTTCGGTTCTGTGGTTCATCTTATGTATTGTTATCGCAAAATATCGCATAGTCTATGCTCGATTCTGTCAAATTTGACGTTGACAGTTGCGCCAAAAAAAGTGTAAAAAAAATCCAAGACTGAGTGGTTAAACTATGCATTGTTTTATTCCTTCTTATTACTTTTGGGGATAGGGCGTGCTTATAAATGATAGGTGACTTTAATTCTCAGGTCCTCCTAAACAATATTAATAACGAGTGCTTTCTCGGAACTAGTATTCGAAGTCACCGTTGACTATCATGTAACAGAAAATGACTTTTCACAATCACGCGGTCACGTCAATTCATCTGGTCATGATTTTGTTTTTATGAATTAATTTTATTATCTTTTCTTTACCGAAAAGTCCATGGCCTTCATCAGTCACATCACACCTAATGCTAAGAGACGATAACACGAAAGTTATGTAGCTATAAATAAAGAGCCGGCATTCTCCACTACGGTATAGCTGGTATCTATTACATAGGTACACTGTGAACTGGCACTGTGAAGAAAGCCAAGAGCTTCATCGTAGAAGAATAAAATAAAACGAATAATAATTTCACAATAAATCATGCCCGCCTTGCATTAGTTGCGCAACGCAACCCTATTGGAAAATGCATCTGCATTCGCGTCGCAGACATTGCCAAAGTGTTGGCGCTATTTCGGCTATGTCACACCGACAGACGTAGACGGGTATGCTAACTAATAAAAACCTAATTTGATACAAAATTATTGCACGATTCAAATATCGATCACGGAAATATGAATTAATGTAAGGGACAATTTCCCGAAAATGAGTTATATATACACCGTTGGATTCGGAATTTTACGCGCCATCGAATGGTATACTTGAAATGTTGATATCTTGAGAAAAGAACTAGTTTATGTCCCTTACATTACACATTTTAGGAGGTCCTAAACAAATCTTTATCACAAATTTTGACGTATCACGCACTTTGTACAAAATGTTATTTTAATTTTAAGGTCTACCTATGTTACCTATGTCTCATAATAAATTATATATGGCCTTTACCCTAATCAAGTTTTCGTTTTCCTAAACCTTACTAAATAATACTTACCGTACATTTCTACCGTGTATGAATCTAAAACGCAGAACAGACACATGGGGAGAGAGGCAGATGGTAAACGTGGTCGTGGTTATTGCGAAATTGCCACATGCCTTTTACGCTATCTCAAAGAAATTGATGGTAGAGGGGTAAATACATTGTTACTAGAAGTACTGTAAATTGCAAGTACAGTGCAAGATTATTTTGATGGTCTGCCCTTACTTTACAAAAAAACTTATCACAAGGATTACTTAAGTATCCCAAGAAAATAAAATGAAAGACACTTTAAATGACACTGATGAGGAATACCCTAGTAGGGAATAAGTTCCTCCACTTAATTAAATGTTTATGATTTTCATTCTTATTATTAATCGCATCGCGACCTGTTTCAGGTTTTTTTGGATTGTTGATGACGTTGTTATGTTGTATATAATGTTTCGTTGGATTGTTGATAATGCAAACTGCTGAAGTTAATAATCAGGTTGTACTTAGTATTTTCGCTTTAGGCACATTTTTCCTAAGTCATATTTAATTTAGTCGTTGAGTAAGCTCTAACTATCGTTAAATGCCTTGATATTTGACGTGACATTTAACAATCGTTCGTATTACCTACATAAAATTTACTCTACGATTAAATTTTACCTGACTTTGGAACAATCGGCCTTTAATTAATAGGGTTAAGTATAAATTAGTAGTGTGAACATTGTTATTATCTTTGTTCTTTATACTATATTACTAAAATTTAAAATTGAATTAATTTTTTTAATTGTAATTTAACCATAATTAACTAGTTACTTACTAAAAAAATCTATTGAACTTGAAATTTTGGAAAATACTTTCTTTAGATTATATATTTTAATGATTAATTTCAGTTTCATTTTATGTTTTCTCAATAAAATTCACAACGATAGCAATAGTTTTTTTATCTAAAGTAAATCAAAGTTAACCAATTTGTTTTGAAAGTAGAATTTTATTATAGGATTTGGTTAAGATACAGCAATAACTAAACCAAAAAGGGTATCTTACTTAAAAATTTACTAATATTATTTTTGTCTATATGACTGTTACATTAATGCACAGTATTTTGTGTTAAATGCAATTAAGGTATAGAACGCATTTACATTTATTTTTAATGTAAGAGACATGCTATTTCGGAATCCATAAATATACTCTTAGTTTTGCTTGCATTATAGAGCTCTCAAATCTAATCAACTTTGCCATAGACAACAAGTACTTAAGTAGAATAAAAAATGAAAAAAATACAAGCAATTACTATAAACAAAATTTGTTTTTTGCTTCTCCTGAAAAATAGACCTTTGTCCCTTACATTAATTCATATTTCCGTGATCGATATGTTTATATTCGACCATGATGTTGATGATGATCGTAGTGTAAGAACGAACGAAAGAACAAAGATTGAAAATGTTCGAATACAATTTGTATTGGTTCAATTGGTTAAAACCTATAAGCAAATACTTTAACAGGGAAGGTTACGAATACAGAAATGATTTGACATTATTTCGTCTCATAATAAAAGTCGATAAGACCGAACGTAAAGATTAAGTAAGTCACAACGTAGATACTACCACAGAATAAGTAATAGTCACTATGTAAATACTACTTTAATTAAGTGTTACTGTCATTAACTGTGCATTCGTGTGAACGGAAGCTCGATCACCGCTCCATACCACCCAAGGATCATGCCTATCCGTATGCAAATGAAAGCTCGCCACAGCCCAACACATTACACACCGGACACACCAGACACAACACAGTCATACACGTGAGACGTTGTACACAGTGGCGTAGCTTGCTTTAAAAGGGCCCTGTATAAAAAAATAATATAATAATATTTTGCATTCCCTAGATAATAAAAAGTTTCCTCTATTGTTATAAAAATAAGTCATTTATTAATGTATTATCTGACTTACAGCTCTTTTAAAATGTAGACAGAGCTATCTTTGAATTTTTTTTCTATAGAGTGAAGTATTTATTACCAATCATTTTTCTGTCTTTAAGAGTCATTAGATAATATGTTCAACTATAATATTATATATGAATTTTAGAACTGTATGTTTTATATTGGTGGCAGTACAATCAATCTAAATTGTTAAAAACGGGAAAAGAGCGCCTTAAGTGTTAAATCATCTATAGCCGATTCCAGTTTTTTTTAGATGTTTTGCCTTAACCTCAATAGACAATAATGACAAGTCTGATCCTGTCCAATAAAAATCCAAAGATATTTTTTTATCACACTCTTTCAGGGCCCCTCCAGCCTGGGGGCCCCGTATCGGCGGCAGCTACGCCCCTGGCTCTACACCAGACAGAGTTAGCGTAGATCAGAACCGTAGTTAGTATGCGGGTCGCGCGTCAGCAAATCATCTATAGATCGTGCAGACCATCCGTGATTAGAGATAAAGCATTCTTGAAATTAAATGAAAAACATTAAATGGCCATTTATTTTTTCTTCGCACATTGCTACGCTACTTCGCTTAATTAAAACTTAAAATAAACAAACTAGCGAAGCAATGTACTCTTATACTATGACAACATTACTGGCCTAGTGCCAAATTCCATTCAATGAGAACTGATCAGTGCGCGGCCGTTTAGAGGAAAACTACGTGGAAGTGGCATGCAAAATTCTCATATGAAACACAGTAAAACGACGTTTCTTAGTCCCCTGTTTCCTCCTTCAGAACTGGCCACATTTTTATTACTTCTTTAGCATCGAATATAGAAAGAGATTTTCTATGTCTGCATGTGTTTATTTTTTTTAAACCGGTTACTTAATACTAGTTAGTCGTATAGTGCGTAGCGGCCTCAAAATTTTTAGATATCATTGAATTTATATAGAAAAATATCTTATTCTAAACAGAAAAACTTCGAAGATCGCTTAAAGTTAACTGTGAATTTCTCCTATCTACGATAATATTATTGAGCAAAATTTATGCCAGAATAATTGTTACTTCATGAGGAATAAAGATTTTATAATGAATTTATTATCCTATTTCGGTAAAACCGATAGATACAACTGAAAAATTACTACAAAATGCGATGCGCCGGCCCTCCGAACCCAGCTTATTCTCGCAGAGTGTAGATTTGTAATATTATGCATGAATTTATTAGCCTATTTCAATAAAATCTATAAATACACCTGCAAAATTACTACAAAATGCAAAACTGGGCATTTTACGCAAAAATCACATTTGAGATGTAATAGGCCTCGGTTAAGACTTCTATAGAGACGTTATACATGAAGAACATAATGATGTAAAAGTGAAAAATCAAGAAGAAATCAAGTCTTCGCTGCAATCAATATTGGTTTAATCACCACACTCGAATGCAAGTTGCCGGTTGGTGATCAACTGATCACAAACCAGGGCTATGCAAAGAAAAATTCATTCATTCATATAATCACGACTGTTCGTGCATCATCGAGACCGCTCGGATGCCGCCGCCGGCGGGTGTTCCCATGCGAACTTCACACCATCGCGGGAAGCGCTGGGCGCCTTACTTCACAGTAAAGATGGAACAAATCAATCATTGATAGCAGTGAATCATATGATTTAGTTTTTCATATGACATAACTGCTATTGTCATTCGCAATCGCAGCGATTATGATTTCTCACTAGTGCGTGCGTGTATGAATGATCGAATGAAATCGCGCGGAGCGACCGCGGCGAGCATGCACGACAATCATACGAGCGAGGTGTGAGCGGGACGCATCTACTCAAGCAATCCCTGCGTGCGAGTAGTGCGTCCGATTGACCTGTGACCCGGGTCGCAGTCGCAGTCGCAGTTTAAAATGAAATGACATTTCACCTGTGCGGGCGGTCGCCGGTCGTCCTCGTCAGTCATAAGCACGTGCGCGTTGTTTCTGTGACATATATTCATGTCCTGTTACATCATAATCATTATCATGTCATTTCATTTCAATATTTGCAATGATAAATAGTAGGAAAATCACTCTCAATGAAAAATAGCAGGTGAAATCACTGTGATAAAAAAAATCAGATGATCATATGATTATGATTTCTAAATAGCAATCATTTCCATCCCTACTTCACAGCAGTCAGACCACTTCGCCACGGATCACGGACGACACCACACGCGCGCGCTTTAGTTAGCATAATAATATTTAAACCAATGTTCGTCAATTTACTACATTATACAATTTATACAGTCCACTTCTCTCTTCATTTAAAGTCCTCTAGTTAGGACCCTAACACAACTATTATCCCCCAAGGGTTAGTCAGAAACAAGGCAATGAGGGCAGCGAAAGCAGTCCTCTACCATAGTCCAATTTTCATCAAATAGCGACTGAACATGTAGGTACTCGGCATGACAGGTGGCCAGCCCATCGCCGCTATATGCTGTTGGATGTATGTGCAGTATTTAGTCCGTTAGACACCTTTTACGGAGGGAAGAGAAGGAGTATAGTATAGTATTCTTTCACCGCTACGCGACAAGGTTATTAAAAAAAAGAAAAATCCGAAACATTGCCTGACCTGGTAATTGATGTCAGGTCGGCGCTAAAAATGTGTCTCGGTAAATAAGAGCGCACTTGAGAAATGAGCTCTTATTTTCTCGCAAGGCATAACAGGAAAAAGTACTTTATTTGTTGCCTCCCCAAGGTTGATTTCACCACCAAACGTTATAGACGTCTTTTCTTTTTTATGTGACAGGAGTAATTTATTGCTTTGAAAAAGTATTTATTCACGTGGACATAATTTAGCTTTGATTTTTTACATGACGCGTTATCTAGTTGGTATTGTTGATCGAAGTTCGAGGTGATTAATAAATAAAAATTTCCGCCATACAACGTTAGCGTCCATTAGGAGCAATCGTTAGTTGGTATGCGATGCGCGCGCAGGCAAATTTATAGCTGTAGTCTTGCGAATAATCTATGATTAGGAACAGAGGTTACTGTAGAGTAAAGTTTTGGTCTCTTCAAGTGACCCTCTCGTTTTAAAATAAATATTCTATACAACTATTATTGTGTTAGATACCGTTATTACCTAAATGCGAAAATTATATATTTTTTCAAACTTAATTTATCCGACAAATTCTTTTGCTTGAATCGTTCTACAGTATGTTTTTTTTACCTACTCCTCATTTCATTTATTCGCGTCACGACCGACGTCGTCATATAATTGTGAAGAAGATGGGCCTCCGGGCGAGCGGGCCAGGCGTAATACACTATTTTTTCAACGTTTCACTATCCTTAATTGTTTTATCATTTAAGTAAATAATTATCAATCAACGAAGGTCCACCCCACTGCCGGCATACTAAGAGTGACGTACCAGTTCAGAGTGACACGCGTGTGCCATTACAAACGTGTACGCAAATCAGACACGTCAGGGTTACCGTTTACGAGGCACAATTATTCTTTTGGATCGAAAGTGGCGTCACATTCTTTTTATCTTTATTTATATGTATAAAGTCATATAAATAAAGATAAACAGCAAGCAATTACATTTAATATGACGACGCAGCAACATCGTCATGTGTCATCATATTAAATGTAATGAACAACAATTTGGTGTGGAAGCAACTCTGAAATTGCAAAAAAAATACACCCTTTTACATACCAAAACGAAACATCCTGTATATATCGTGTTTAATACTAGAGCAGCCCGACCGCAACTTCGTGGCGCGAGTATTTTTGTACCAATTAGGTTCAAAGCCTTTAAGAATCGCGTCATTTTTTTATAATCTTGTACTATGATGCAACTTCGCTAAATATTAGGCGATAAAGAATAAGCAAAAATAACAATAGCACCCACACCATGAGACCAATCATAGGGAAGCGAGTTAGTAACACCGACAAGGCTGATTTTTAAATCTTTTTTATCTGATACCGATGAAGAGGAGATTACTGGATGTAAAGTAAACTTAATATGGAAAGAATATGAACTCAATATGATCAAAAAGCAAAAGTAGTGACAGACGGCGATTCGAAGTTAAAAATAAAAATATAAACTGCATTCAAATGCTGTTGTAATTCTAATGAGTATGCAACAATCTTATTAAACAGACATTATCAATTTACTGAACATTCCTGTTTTTATTTCTCTTGTATTTCCGGTGTATTTTATACAAGATAGATTTCATGATGCTAAACCAGTAGACTATAGACTACTAAGTACACTAGACTATAGACAGTACTTTATACAGTATCAGATGAATAAGTTTTATCCGTAAATTGAAAAAAAACCAGCCCTATAAAGAAGTTGAGACAAAAATGGGAAAAAAATTATAAAAAATACAATATGAAACCATAAAAAAAAATTCACTTACAGGTTTTATTAATACAATAAACCAAACTTACCTTCCTTTTTTAAAATTATCAAATGTAAACTTTTTTGTCAAGCTTTTAGTTTTTTAAATATTCACACTAATTTGAAAATGGCTGAAAAACATCTATGGAGAAATACTAATCCTTATATTATTCTTCTTTATTACACATTTTTGTCAAGCTTTTTGTTTTTTCCAATATTCACACTAATTTGAAAATGGCTGAAAAACATCTATGGAAAAACACTAATCCGTATATCATTCTTCTTTATTACACATTACACATTACAAGTTATGTACTTACCAGTTCTGCAACTATCTGCCTCTGCAACCGTTGGCACTCGTTCACACTGGGTTTGGTAAAGGTGCGAGTGTTGTATTGTTTGAGCTGAAACAACGAAGAACATAATCAGAAACTGATAAAGAGATTATTGTCATGTTACTAATGTACCCATGTCGCGTAGCAGTGAATGAATACTACCACCCTCTCTTCCCTTGCCGTAAAAGTCGACTAACGGACTAAAGACTGCACATACTTCCAACAGCATAGAGCGGCGACGGGCTCACCACCTGTCACCCTGAACACATATGCAGTCGCTATTTGGTGAAAAGTGGACTATGGCAGAGGACTGCTTTTGCGGTCTTCATTGCCTAGTCTCTGACTAACTCTTCGGTGATAATAGTTGTGATTATATGTATTTATTTTAGATATATTTATAAACAAGCTAGGTGGACACAACAGGGTGAGATTGATCTGGGCACCAGGCCACATGGGAATCCATGGCAATGAGATGGCCGATGCACTTGCCAGGGAGGGCTTAGAGACCCCATTTATTGGTCCTGAGCCGTTTGTTGCACTGGCACCGAGCACCATCAACAAGGAATTTAAGACTTTAAGTGCCATGGTGGTCGCCGGTGCCCGACAAACAATTAAATTTCAATTGTGTCTGGTTTTGTGGCAGTGAATGTGTTAAGAACCAAATCCAAAATAGGCATAAAACCGAATGAGAAAAGCTACCCGGTATGAAACACTCAAAATCCATCATAGGTGGGAACACCATAGGACGGAGTAAAATCATATGCGGAGGTAGTAAAAGGCAGGCACAAACAATCATCGGAGCATCTCCATAGAATGCAACTAGCAACAGACAGCTTGTGCAGGGCATGTGGAGAGAAAACGGAGTCTATACAACACTTACTGTGTGACTGTGACTGCCTTGCTAGGAAATAATAAGTCTCCTTAGATTCATCATCATCATCAGCCGATAAACGTCCCACTGCTGGGCATAGGCCTCCCACGTGAACAATAGCACGTGGGGATATTGGGCCATAACCCACCACGCTGGTTCAATGCGGGTTGGTGGGTTTTAACGACTGCCATCTTACGACAACAACCGGGACCAACGGCTTAACGTGCCTTCTGAAGCACGGAGGTTTGTAATGGTCACCGATCAGGCGACCCGGCATTGCGAAAGTTGCTTAACGGGCAAGATCGCAAGCCGAACGCGCTAGCCGCTGCGCCATCGAGCTCCTGACATTGGCCTACCCGAAACCAGAAGAATATACTCTTCGCCCTCAGAGACATTGCCAAGCTTATGGCAGTCATCTTCGCTGAGGAAACAGCACTCTTGTTTCCTCAGCGCAGATGATATATAGATAGGACGGGGTTGCACAAAAGATCCCAATGGGTCGACGTGCTGCTGCGAGAGGGAGACCTCTGCAGGCGCCACTAAGATAAGATAAGATATGTATGTATTACTAATGAACACCTTGGTAGCCGTATTGATATCCGGAAAGTTCAATTCCCAGCGGGCTTAGCATGCGCAACACAAGAAAATTTTCTCGACCCGTTTTCTCGTGTTATGTACACAATATGTCATAAATAGACTTAATAGTAGTATTTTTGACTACAACCTAACATGCCACATAATTTTATCGAGTTTTGACAACTGTAACTGTGATAGTTTGTCGTTCCCGCCATCGAAGGAAGAGAGAATATCGTCCGCGACATATCTCGTGTTGCGCATCATGCAGGCAGGCCTGGCGCACTCCGCTCTTTAGGTATAAAGCTACAAGTAGCCGACCGGACGGACGCCCGCGTACAACCTACAGTCGTTAGAAGAGATCAGAGCTACGCGATAGAAAGAGAGGCAACTTCAAGGTGAATTTAACTGTAGGTATGGGAGCGGTGTGCGACCTGAATTTCACTTTATTGTGTCTTAGCAAGAGTCGCTATTTATTTAAATGACTTAGCGGTGTGAATCTTCTGTACTTGTACTATTATGTATTCTATGGTAATAGGCAAAACAACAGATAGGTTATTGACACCGGCTGTTAGTAAAAGTTCAGCCAGTATACTGTCCCACTGCAGGCCAAAGGCCACCATCATTGGAATCAAGCCATCGCTACAATTATTATTATTATTATTATTATTTGAGGTAAACACACTAGCAGCTCAATGAGCTGATGCGTGGGTGTCTTGTGGTTTGGAGAATTTATCCAGCCTGTTCTTAAGAGGCCTATTACATCTCGGATGTCATTTTTGCGTAAAATGCCCATTTTCACATTTTGTAGTAATTTTGCAGTTGTATTTATCGTTTTTATCGAAATAGGATAATAAATTTGTGCATAATATTACAAATCTCCATTCTGTGAGCATAAGTTGAATTTGGACGGCCGGCGCATCGCATTTTGTAGTAATTTTGCAGTTGTAGTTATCGTTTCTATCGAAATAGGATAATCAATTCATCCATTTCAAGTTGTTAGTTATTGTAACACCGAGGTCCCTCTGTGATGTTACTGGTTCTAATTGATGGTTGCCCAAACAATATCCTCTGCGAGGGTTCTTTGATCCTATGTGTAGTACAGTACACTTCGAAATATTAAATGTGAGCAACCAATCTTTGGTCCAAGTATCTATAGCATTTAAGTCCTTTTGTTTGATGAATTGCTGGGTATTGGCTGCGCCTGCTATTACAGTTACATTTGTTACTTACTTGTATTGATGACGCAACGACCCAAAACGGTTCTTGGCCTCCGATAAAAGAGAAAAGAGAGACAGTGAGACACACAAGACAATTATTGTCAATTAGGACCCTTCCTCAGAGGCGGGGTCACCATTTGGGTATGTCGTGCGATAGCGCTCTCCAATCATGAACCTGGAGCCCTGCCCTACTAGATTTAGTCACTACAAGGTAAACCATTACGCAAAACAACAGGTAGATAAGTTATTTACATCGGCCGTAAGGCGGAAAACGAATATGCGGTCAACCTGATGGGTTGCGGCCACCGCAGCTCATGGACATGAGCTTAGCGGTAGAGATTGCCTAATCTAAGAACGAACGCCCCTCCAATATGTTTACGCTCACATGCAAGGAGTGTATAGATGCAATACAGACAAATAGGTCTTCGTCATAGGTCGTTCATTCGACGGCTAGACACAAATGGTACGACATAGCCGAATCGCCGGATCTGTTGACCAACTAGTACATAAATGTTGCAGATGCACGACAGATCGCAAGTGTATTCCCATTAATAGGGTCTATACAATAAGAGTATCGGGACTGATCTCACGATTGGTTGACCTATTTGTGCGCAGGCCAGTCAAAGCACACATGTAAATTATTGCAATAAATATTTCTTCTCACACCTTGAAACAATTACGTTTAGTAGAGGGGCGTAAATTTTAGTTTAGACGAGACGATCTCTTATTTTATACAATACAATCGATTCAACAAACCTGCGTAGCCTTCACATTGGTCTGCAGAACCTTATTGATGTCACTGATGGAGTGGATCGACACATCTAGCGTAGAAGAGTCCACCACCTTGTCAAACTTGGGCGCAGGCTTCGAAGGTTTCTTGGTCGGCTCAGGGTGCTGTTGGAAAATGCTGATGTTAGGTCTTGGATTATCAATTTTCATAATGTATACGAAGAGCAACCAATATCTGAAATCCAAAGTCTTTAATCAGTGTGTCTTGCCTGTTTCCACTTATGGTATGGAGACCGCCACCCTGAAAAGTCTGCGAGTCTGCGGAGAAACTCCGTATCGCAAAGAGAGCTATGGAGAGATGTATGCTCGGTATCAGCCTCGTGGACCGGAAGATGAATGAGTGGATACGGCAGAAAACTTAAGTGGTCGATGTGATGATGATGAAGAAATTCAGCGCAGAAAGTAGAAATAGGCAGGACATATTGCGAGAATGAACCACAGCCGGTGGGCGAGGAGACTCCTCGAATGGCGGCGCCGCGCTTACACCCGCGGTAGAGGACGACCGCCCAAGAGATAGTCACGTCAAAGTCAAAAGATATTTATTCAATAAACTCAATTAAGTACTTAAAATCGTATCGTACCGTCGTACGTAAAATCTTTTTTAACCTACCACCCATTCAGGATCAGGACGTAATTTTTTATCTGTGGCAAAAAACAGGCGCAAGAAACCACAGCGCACAGAAGCAACGGCATTTTATATCTAAATATAATGTCGTTACCAGGCCATGAAATACAAAACATGAATTTGAATGTAAACAATATAAATGGTACTCCATATAAATTAATTATAGACAATTAGAAATAGCTGTTGTAGTACTTGGAGCATTTCAGACCCAAGCTGTTTTGTCTTCTGTGTAATTTGACACTTTATAAAAAGCTTTTTTATAAAGCTTTTCTTTGATTTTGAATTTATCAATGATAGACGGATGACGTCCGGCAGCAAGCTGGCATCAACTGGATGCGTGTGGCGGCAGACCGTCAGGAGTGAAGAAACAGCGAGGAGGTCTATGTCCGAAGACGGACGCTGCCAGGGCTGCAATGATGATGATACGAAGAGCACAAAACCGGTCGTGGTAAAGTTCCTTGGGGGAGGCCTTAATCCAGCCGTGGAAGTCCTTCAGCTGATGATGAAGATGGCGTAGTGGTTTGCGCGTTCAAAGTTGAGAGTTAAGCAACTTTCGCAATAGTGGTATAGTTTAACGCAAATTTTGTTGTGAAGAAATAAAAATGGTTATTCAAATAATTTGTTTGTAAACTTTTTCTTATAAAAGGAACATTGGAATTTACATTTGTGTATTTAATGTAGCGATTTATAACAAGCACAGCGCCACCTATTAACGTTAGGACACAACTTTGAACAGTAGTCCCAGCTGTAATCAAAGATGGCAGGTTATAAGGGTTTGTGCAGTTGACTGAAACCACAACTGCATCCATGGTTTAGCAGTTCTCATCAACAGACGGCGCAAAAGTTAATTGTGTGTAATCATAATCAAGCTAGGCGCCTTGTACGTTGCCATTTTTGTTCCTAGTTTATCTCTAAGCATGGCACGTATAATGTGGCCTAAGCTCAAAGCTTTAAGAAGCCAAGTGTTACTTACAAAGTTATGATGTGTGAGGTCATCTTCCCAATTGTTGATTTGATCAGCGAGGGCTGCGAATCGGCCAAACTTCTTCTTGCCATCTTGCTTTGTCTCCTTGACGACAGGCTTGGCACCGTGCTTAGGGGGAGTCGCTGAAGAAAAGTCTTGCTCTGTGCGATGAATGGGTGAAGAGAGGGTCGGCTTGTCTGCAAGAAGAATCATCATTATTATCATCATTATTTAATTATTTTAAGTTGATTTGTGTACATTGGTATTTTTTTTTGTTTGAATTGTAAATTATTCTGATTTGTATTTTTTTTATCAATTTATGAAATTGTTACTAACTAAAGTGAGTGATGAATTGGGATCGATTTGTTTTCTCACCTTTTGCTGGTTTTTCCTGTAATTACGGGTATATACCAAGTAACTACAGGGTGTAGTGTGTATTGCAAGTGTTGTGTGACACAAGGAGATAGTATTATTGTCAATACTATTAAAAATTTAAAATTTTAAATAATTTACAGTTTCGCTTTGGTGGCCGAGTGGTCTAGCGCTTGGCTTGACCGGTTTCAATTCCCAGGCAGTGTATTTTTGGACTTTTCAATTTAGAGTCCAGGTTTGTGACCAACCCGCATCTGGCAAGTGTAATGATTAAGTCAATACCCATCCATTGTAGCGATGCCCTGATTTCATTGATGTAGGCCTTTGCCCTGGAGTAGGACTTTACCCTGGAGTAGGACTATATGTATACAGACTGTATGTACTGTTTGACACAGTTTCGAATACAATAATCAAGCACTTGTGTATGTCACTACACTATTAATTTGTGAGTCGGCAAGAGACTTGTACTGAGAAGAACTGGAAATAAACTTAGCAATACAAGGCCATTTTGTTTCTCCCTTTTTAGATGTCAAATGTTTTATTTAAGAAATATTCAAAACAGATACACAAACAGGCACAGATGATTGAATTGACACAAACATCACCACCTCAAATGCTCAATAATGAAAAACCTTAAATAGGTACTCAAAAACTTAGCCATATGGTCTTCATCACTTGTACAACAATAATATTGTAGTCCTCTATACAAAACCTTGCTTGGACGCATTATAAAGTTTGGGACTTCGATATTTTGTTTGTCATTAATATCTTGATTAGCAAGCTATCCATAGATAACAAACTTCTCATATATAAATCTATTTTAAAACCTACCCGGATGTATGACATTCAACTTTGGGGGTGTGCTAGCAATTCAAACATCGCAATATTGCAAAGAATGCAAAATGTAATCTTATGGACAATGGGCTCAGGTTCCCTGGTTTATAACAAACACCGAAATCCACAAAAATCTGAATATAGCTACTGTGAAAGAAGAGATTCATTCTTCCATAGAATAATGCAAAAAGCGACCCGTAAAACACCCGAACGCCCTTGCTGTGAGTTTAACCAGGCGTAGTTACCATAAACGTCTTATAAGAAAACACATAATACCCTAATATTGTCTTCCAAAGTGTAATAAGTAGTTTCCATCGCTAGAGGACGCACTCAACCTAATGCTGGATTTACACGAAGCCAATACTTGAGACAATCCACTAAGCCAGTCCAATAAGCCAATGCCAATGCTAAGCAAAAATGCCTTAAGGACAATCCAATGTAGTGGACTGTCTCTATTTACACGATGCCAATATTGGACTGGCTTATTGGATTGTCTCAAGTATTGGCTCCGTGTAAATCCAGCATAACAAGAGCACACGGACTATCTGCTTATAGTTGACTACTGATTGCAGATAAAAACATTTAATAAAAAATCTTGATGTATATTTAGGAAAACGTTCTTGAACATAAGCAAAATTCTAAAGAATGCTACAATATAAAATAAAAAATCGTTACAGCCTCTACATAGACACATTTATCTTTGTCATATCCTGTGATTTCACTAGTTACAAAACAGGAAGTGAAAGTTGATATGGCTCCACTAGCATTAATAAGCTTCATGTGATTAAATCTGCATCCATACATATAATCACAACTATTATCACCGAAGGGTTAGTCAGAGACTAGGCAATGAGGACTGCAAAAGCAGTCCTTTGCCATAGTCAACTTTTCACCAAATAGCGACTGTACATGTGCTCAGCGTGACAGGTGGTGAGCCCATCACCGCTCTATGCTGTTGGATGTATGTGCAGTCTTTAGTTGGTTAGTCGCCTTTTACGACACCTAAGGGAAGAGAGGTGGTAGTATTCTTTCACCGCTAAGTAACACGGGTACAAAAAAAATCTGCAACATGCACTTATTTGTCCTAACTAATCGTAAGAAGAAAGAGCTTAATGGCGCAGTGGCATATGCATTCAGGAATTGAGTATCTTCACAATGCCTTGTCTAATTGGTATTGGTAAAATGGGGAGATAAAGAAATCCTTTTTTGCTAAGATTTACATAATTTTTTAAGAAAACTTTTTTTATCAGTTTACTATTACTAAATTTTTTGTAACCTCAGCTTGTTCTTGGACATTGGACTCAGGACATCAAGAGGATTATAACATTGTATAAATAATATGTTATATTTGACTACTAATAATTAGAATTACAGTTAGCAAATAGTCTCTATAGGAAACTAATTATCTTCATTCAATGTTGACCACTCTCTATTCACCCCTGCATCTCATATTACCCTATTTTACAGGGAACTACAACAAGCTTCAGAAAGCATGTTATGCCATTGGTCCTAGTTGGTCCTAGTTATTGTAGGATGTGGACCACTGGACCTTTTATAGGCTGATAACATTAATGAATAATTTATATTAAATGTCAGGGAAGAACTAATGTTTTACAAATGATTACCAGAATATAGATTGCCAAGTCTGTCAAGCCTCGACTTGATGTTGTCCCGCAGTCCTGATCTCTCAGACTTGTTCTCTGTCTCGGCAGGAGCTTCCGGAAGCATTATGTTACCTGGAAATACATATATTTAAATACACAAAAAATTACAATTGACACTGGTATCTAAATAAGATAATGAAGCAAGAAAAGTGTCTGTGAAGAGAAACCTTGTTCAAATCAAATGCTGTCTCTACCTGTCTTTAGAACAAACATATGATAGTGTCTGTTTTATTAGCAGGTGTAGCTAAAGTCCATGTTTTGGATAACAGCATTCATCCTAGATATAGAATAACGTTAACTAAGTATGTAGTGCTAACATTAACATCACTTTAATTATTCCCACTTTCTACTCAATCTCTTCTATTTTATATCAACTAAGCACATACTTTTTAAAATTACAAAAGTTATTAACTTTTTAATATGCAGCCAATATCCAACAACAATAAAACACTTTTAACAAGTATTACAAGGAGTATTGTAATAATCAAGAGTAGCTTTAACTTGAAACTGATCGACCTTTAGACCTATTAATTTGCAGGAACCATTTGCAAATGAATTCTATTGAAGCATTATGCGGTTAGTCTGACTAATACTAGAGGTAATTGCGGATAAGTGTGTTTGGGGAAAATAATGAATGTTTATTGTGTTAATGACCTTTTGTTTGTAATATAATGGTTGTGCGAAAACTAACATTGTAAGGATTACTTTGTAGTTAACGATTAGACTCAGGAAATTGAGTCAACATCAAATAATGATTATAAACTTATTATCTATAACATAATCAGCCTTATAAACTACCCATTGCTAAGCCCAAAGTGCCTAGCCAACTGGCATTATGACATGAAATAGATTGATGGATATGTGGAATTTGACATAGGTAATAAATAAAAAATTAATACTAATAAATGCCAAATTGGATTTTAAAACAGTAAAGCGATAATTTATTTAACATTTAACATTTGGACAACCATTGTGGCGGAGTGGTTGGCAATTATGTAAGTCAATTTAGAAAAAAACTGTTTTTCTACAATGATTTAAATCTAATGTGAGCATAGAAAATTATTATTCAATATTGACTTTTTCTTTAGTCAATTATAGTTTTTGTGGTAGTGATCTTACTAGAGTTAGCATTTGCCAAGTATCTGTAAACTTAAGACCATCTTAAGGAAATTGGGCCATACTTGTGTTATGACTAACCAGGATCAAATTCTTAATGTGTTTAAAAAACAGACAACACTATAGGCAAAAAAGTATTTGTAAGCAATAGTAATGCCTGCCCTCCACTAAGAGCGGAGCGGGCTCCGTACGGACTCCGTTTTACTCACAACGGCAAACTTCATAGAAGTTTCCCAGTTCCCAGTTGAAGCACTTCTATGAAGATTGCCGTTGCGAGTTAAACGGAGTCCGTACGGAGCCTGCTCAGCTCTTAGTGGAAGGCGGGCATTAAAGCCTTTCAGTATTCACCTTCAATTTCCTGTATTATAACATTACTTCCAGCATCATTAGAGTAAGTAACAGTCATGGGAGCGTCCCTTTCTTCGATTTGAACATCAACATGTATATCCTTACTATGCATAATATTAATTTCTAATGACACATCTGAGTTACGTCTGCCATTGCTCCCTCGGGAGCTTTTGAACTCCTTCTTCGTCACTACAACGTCGTTTCGCGCTTTCTGTGGTGATAAGACAGTATTTAACTCTTTCTGTGTACTTGATCTTCTTGTCACAGTCTTTACTGGTGTATCAGATTTCATAGATGGCCTGCTTACTGTCTTAGCTGGACTATCAGGTTTCAAAGACGACCTCCTTGAAGATGAAACTGTATCTTTCGAAGTCCGACTTGGAGACTTTACTGGAGTCTCATTTTTTATAATTCCAATGTTTTCTGTCAAGGGTTTTCGCTTGGGTACAGTCTGGCCAGAACTGGCCAGCTTTTGGTCAATTTTCTCTTGCCTGGCACGCGCTCGCTCCAACATGCGCTGGAAATAAATAAAATCATAATCTCGTTGACCTTCGAAGCTTAGAATCCGTTAAATCAAGTATGAAACCAACCTGAGTAAAGGGATCCATGATACAATTTCACGAAAAACAACACTAAACAATGTCACAAGTTACACAACAGTCATAGCATTTAGTCTTACTGAGCTTTTACTTTACAGTTTCACAGCGAAAGCTTTTTAAAACAGTAAACAACTTCTACACGAAATCACCCGTTGGTTGAAGGTTTTGACATTTACAAAATGCAAGCAAACCGAAATTTTCAAATTAGTTTCATCTACACACGGTAGGTGGCGAACGTTCAGTAATGCCGTGGCCAGACCACAGACATATATGGGCCAGTCTGTGGGCCAGACTATCGCGATAAAATTCTTGTTCCGTTGATTAAAAAATTGAAAATTATTGAAATATTGCAATCCTAAAATAATAACTATAGCATTATTATTCTGAGATTGCAATGAGCAATGTCAGTTGTCACATTGTCAATTTTATTTGTCACACGAGCATGCACACCTCAGAAAAAGGAATGGACTCTGCTTTTAGGTTCAGTGCGAGATACAAGTGTTTTTGTTTAACAGTTGTTATTTTGTGCTGTTGAAATATTTGTGTGTGTTATTTGTGTTTGTTATTGTCCGATAGTTATTTTTGGTGATTGTAGTCAGTGTTTAGTGCTGTCTTAAGGGTAAATATGGATACTGACCCTCCGGACCCCGGAGGGGGCAGTGTGATTTCTCCGGATGTTTTTGATTCCCGGTCGCAAGAAACCCCTAGAAGCATGCCTAGAAAGCGTGCCCAAAATGACCCTGATAGTTGCTTAATCCCAGTTAAAAAAACATCTGTTGCTCAAGTTACTGCATCTGCTCAAACAACATATACCCTTCCGGAATATATGAACATCAAAATTAGCTATTCCGAAGATGATGTCGCTCCTTTTGTTGTTCATGTAGCTAAAAAGGAAGAACTTACACAGGGAACTGTTTTTCGCGCAATACAGATAGGCAAATTCTTGCACTATAACAACATTAAAAATATAATTTCAGATGGAGTTAAGAAGGTAGGTCGAAATCGCATCTCTGTGGAATTTAAGTCTGCAGCTGACGCTAATTCTTTCTTGAACCATCCAGCGTTGAATGACTGCAACTATTTGGTAAATATTCCCTCATTTAATGTGACGCGCATGGGTATTGTCAGAGAAGTACCTGTTGATTGGACTATGGAAGAGTTTATAGAAAATATCCAAATACCCCCGGGATTTGGAAAAGTGTTCCGAGCAAGACGTTTACATAGGAAGTCCTCTTCTGTTGGCTCTGCCCCTACCTGGATACCAACCCAAACGGTTGTTTTAACTTTTACAGGTAAAAAGCTACCACAACATGTTTATTGTTATTTTACCTCTTTGCCTGTTGAAATTTACCGTTTACCTGTAATCCAGTGTAATAACTGCTGTAGATTTGGCCATGTAAAATCACAGTGCCGTTCTAAGCCTCGTTGCTTTAAATGTGCAGACTTACATGAGGGCGAAGCATGTTTAAGCCAAGCTCCTCCAAAATGTATTTTATGCTCTGGAAACCATTTAGCCACATATTTTTCTTGTCCAGAACACGAGAGGCAAAAATCGATTAAGCTGGTGATGTCACAGGAGAGCATTTCATATATGGAGGCGTCTGCTAGATTTGCCCCAACAAAAAATCTTTTGCAGACTCAGCACGTATGTTCCCTTCACCCCCAACTCAGACCCAATCCAACTCATCCATAAGGACTTTATCCTATCCTGCAACCACCTCCTACCGCAAAACAGTGGAAATCCCTCGTCATCCCAGGGTTCCTGCATCCAGCTATGGCTTTGACAGGAACTTCCATAATGAAATTTCGTCCACCCCAGTATCTTCTCTTCCAAATGGATGTGCTTATTCAAGTACTCCTTCAGTTCCACCAGAACCTAATGACAATTTGTTAGAAATGTTATTGTTACAATTATCTACTTTAATTAACTTTATCCAACGTTTTAATGACATAGAATTACCGTACAATATTAGGCAAAAACTTACTGAGCTTTCTTCTCTTAATAACAAAATTCACCCCAATCCTTCAGTGGAACTGTAGAAGTATTAGACACAAAAAACCAGAATTAATTTATCTCATAAATACCCATAAGCCCGTCATTCTTGCCATCCAGGAAATGTGGCTTAGACCTGGATCCAATTTTAGGATATCAGGCTATGCTTGTTTGCGGGATGACAGGAGCGACGGTAAGGCTGGCACTGCAATTTTTATATCACGAAATTACAAGTTTTCACAACTTACCACCCCATCCCATAATAAAGATCTCTTTAATATAGTGGCAGTTCGTATCATGGACATTACCTTTATATCTTTATATATTCCAATTCCCAGTTTATCCATCTTAATGAACATATCCTCTATAATTTCATCTATTCCTCAGCCGGTTATTATATTAGGTGACTTTAACCTACATAATGTAATCTGGGGCTCCCATAACTCTGAGTCTCTTTCATTTAGACTTTTAGACGTCTTAGATGATTTTAATCTGTGCATATTAAATGATGGCTCTCCAACACGGCGGGTAGCTCCTTCGCAGAATGTGAAAAGTGCTGTAGATTTATCTCTCTGCTCCGCTAGTTTAACTTCTAGTCTTACCTGGCAAGTTCTTCCTAATTCTCATGGAAGCGACCATTACCCCATTCTTATCTTCTTACCTATGTCCCGAAAAGAATTCCCTATCAATACTCATCGACAAAAATACGTAGTATCTCAAGCCGACTGGAACCAATTTAGGATTAATACACACGAGGAAGTTCGCAATCTTCCTACACTAAATTTGGGTAATGTCCACTTACATTATAATCTATTCAAAGATGCTCTTTTATCTGCAGCTGATAATTCTATCCCGATAAGAAAATCCCCCTCTAAGAATATCTCTTCTCCACCTTGGTGGGATAAAGAGTGCACTGTTGCATGTAAAAAGCGCAAGGAAGCAGAGCGAACCTATACATGTTCAATGAATGAACATAACTTCATAAAATATCAGAAAACTGCAGCAGAAACAGTACAACTATTAAGAATTAAAAAGAGAGCTGGATGGCACTCTTTTTGTTTATCTTTATCCCCTAAAACTCCGTCAACTGTTATTTGGAAAAATATCAAAAGGTTTCGTGGCTCATTTATAGATAGTAACACCTCTTTAGACTCATCTTCATGGTTAGAATCTTTTAGTCAAAAAATTGCCCCTCCATCCGCTCCCTCTTTGGAGGAAGCTACAACATTCTCGGCTACCTCACCTACAACATCTGACATATTACAGTCCCCTTTTTCCCTTGAGGAATTAACAATTGCCTTATTTGGTCTTAAGGACTCTGCTCCGGGAGTTGATGGAATACCTTATTCTTTTATTGTCAAAAGTGGAAAGGAAACCAAGATATATTTCCTCAAAATGAAAAATCTTATATTTGAGTCTGGCTTTCCACCTGATGAATGGAAGACACAAATTATCATTCCTATCTTAAAGACTGGTAAACCTAGTAACGACCCATTAAGCTACCGTCCTATTGCTCTTTCCAACACTATGTCAAAGATTCTAGAGCATCTTATTAAGAATAGTTTGGAATGGTTTTTAGAGAGCAATGAGAAACTCTCCAGAACCCAATTTGGTTTTCGCAAAGGATTAAGCACAATAGACAGCCTCGGTACTTTTGTGAGTGACGTCCGTATTGCTTTTTCGGAACGAAAATCAGTGGTAGGCGTATTCCTAGACATTGCATCTGCATACGACAATGTTCTTCTCCCAATGCTCAGGCAGAAAATGCTACAGCTGAACATACCGGAGAGAATTGTAAATTTTATCTTTAACTCTCTATCTGATAGGTCCATTCTTGTAAGCTCGCACAATTCTACCTTTCCGCCTAGAAGAGTTTGGAAGGGCCTTCCCCAAGGTTCAGTCCTTAGCCCTTTACTATATAGCGTGTATACTCATGACTTGAACCTTTCAGTGGATTGCTTTTGTAATGTTCTCCAATACGCAGATGACCTTGCTCTCTACGTAGCAGCAGATAATATCTCTGATGCCGAGAATAGACTTAACTCCGCAATTTACTATCTTAACAGTTGGCTTCTGGATCACGGCTTGTCACTTTCCATTTCTAAAAGTAGTGTGGTAGTCTTCTCGAGGGCTAGGTCTATTCCTGACATCGCAATATCTTGTGATGGACAATCGTTTCCAGTACATGATAGAATGAAGTTCTTGGGAATGATATTGGACTCAAGAATGTCTGGTGCTCATCACTTAAAATACATTTCTGAAAAATGTGAAAAAAATATTAATGTACTGAGAGCACTTTCTGGAGTTTGGTGGGGAGCTCATCCATCCACCCAAAAGTTACTTTATAATGCTCTCATTCGCAGCCTACTGGATTACGGTTCTTTCCTACTGGAGTCATGTAATAAAACTTCTTTGGTTTATCTGGACAAAATCCAATCTAAATGTCTGCGGATTATCCTTGGTGCGATGAAGTCTTCACCTATAAATGCTATGCAAGTTGAGTGTCTAGAGTCGCCCCTAGAATTCCGTAGACAATACATTTCTGATAGATTCCTCTATAAAAGTTTCCAACTGTCATCTAACCCAATAATCGCTAAGTTACAAACTTTACATGAACTGATTCCTTCCAATGACTATTGGTCACACAAAAATCTACCGTGCTTGCTAATAAGTTATAGGAAACTTATTAATTTGCCTTCTCCTGTTTACCAGTGTAAGATCAACCCCCTCTTTGAAACTCCATACAAAGCCTTAATTTATCAGCCGGAAGTAATTCTCGACTTAGGTATAGAAAAGAGCTCCGTGGCCGCTCAGAATCAATTCAATGAAATAGTATCAATTAAGTGGCCTGAATGGTTGAATATTTATACTGACGCATCTAAAATATCCAGTGATGGTCATGTCGGTTCGGCGGTCTGGATTCCTAAATATAAAATTATACTCAATTGTAAATGCTCTTCGTTGGCTTCAGTCTTTACTGGAGAAGCCATTGCTATTCTAGAGGCCCTTAAATTTGTTCAGTCTCATACTATTTCTAAAGTAATAATTTTTTCAGACTCAAAAAGCTGTCTTAACGCAATTATTAGTAACCAATTTCGCAGCAAAACTAAAGTTCAGTATATTTTGAAAATTAAAACAATTTTATTTGAGTGTCACCAGCAAGGCTTGCATATTGTCCTTGTTTGGATTCCAGGTCATGTAGGCATTAAGGGCAATGAAACTGCTGATACTTGCGCTAAGCAAGCTACTGTCAACGGTACTTTTACTCATTCTGGCACCAACGATGTCACATTATTAGCTAAGAAAGACCTCTTCTTGAACTGGTCAGATTACTGGAAAAAGAGCAGCGTTTTTAAAGGTTCACACTATGCCAACATCCAACCAGACATTCCCCATATACCATGTTTTTTTAAATATCGCAGTGCCAATAAGAGAGTGACTTCTGTTGTTTGCAGACTTAGATTGGGACATGTGTGTACTCCAGTTTTTTTGGCTAAGATAAGAGTGAAAGACAGTTCCTTATGCGAGTGTGGGCTTGACGAAGGTACAACAGAACATATATTTTTTAATTGCCCTAAAAACAACCCCTCCTTATACTCCCTTCTCCCTCCGTGTATCCCTCGGCCTACTAATTTTAAATCCGTATTAGCATTCGTAGATACTGATTTTGTCAAAGTTCTGTGTTCGTTCATTAACACTAATAATATTAAATTGTAACGCAAATCTTTATCTGCTTAACTCACTTACTAACCCATCTATTTGTTATTGTTACAGGTATCTCAACAGTTAAGCTCGGTAGACAGTCCCTCAAAATTAAATCTTATTTACTGGTAGTTCTCCTCTTGTATAAGCATAACGCCTTTAAGTTTAAAGCAGAGTCACAAACAAAAACTAAACCACATTGTCGACCTAAAAACTAGACACTGGCTAAATCATAGCGAGCCATCAAATAAGAAATTGAATTGAACCACATTGTCTACCCAAAAACTAGACACTGGCTAAATCATAGCGAGCCATCAAATAAGAAATTGAATTGAAAAAGGAAAGATGCACACACAGAACGTTATTGTTCTGAGCTCAGAATAATAACTAAAGTTATTATTCTATGGTTCTGAGCATGCACACGAGTGATTTGTTTATTATTATTATTACATAGATGTGTGTGTGTGTGCAATAAAGTTAAATGGTTCTATCAAGCAAAAAGTTTTTTACTCTATTTTATAGTTTTCTAGGAAAAGTGTTGTTATTTTTTTGCTGACCTATATTTTTTTAAACGCATGGATTAAAAAAACCAATAAAGGTTGCATTACACATATCAGTGAAGTCACAGTTCCGACACAGTACCAGCACAGTGAAAAATATTCTTTCATACATTCTTTAACAATACATACGCCCGTGATTTGCCGGTGGCGGCACTGACACTGAGAGCATTATCACTGACAGACAAGTGGTCCCTATCTACTAACCCTATAGATAGGGTTTCGCAGCTGGAACTACGGGTCCGGCTGTGTTTCTCAGGGGTACTACGGGGTTCTGGTTCAAGCCCCCCGCTGGTTGTGCCTTGACCGGCGCCTCTGGCAAGATCCGGACGTGGGTTGGACTCGTAGTGGTTTGTGGTTAGCTGTAGAGTTTGGGAATGTTCGTTTGTCCTGGTATTGTGTGCCAGGACTTCCAAACTCGCTTATAAACACTCAAACACTTGATCCTAAGCCTTGTTCTGTCAGAGTCAGAGCAATAAAAAAATGTGAGATCACCATTACCCCGGAATCGACACAGTTTAGTTTAGTTATAGCTAGTTTTACACGATTAACCAACTTGTAAAGCCTTTTCAATACCTTGTTTGTCCAGTGCTAGTAATTAACTCGTTAATATATTTATTTACAATATTTAATTTGGATGCTTTAATTGCATAGAATGAAAACAAATCTGGCCAACGAAAGCTCATAGTTATTTGATTGGCAACACTTTGTCTCTATGTGTGTCTTTTTTTTCTTTTTTTTTATAAAAGAGGGAGGCAAACGAGCAGGCGGGTCACCTGATGGAAAGTAATCACTGCCGCCCATGGACACCCACAAAACCAGAGGTATCGCAGATGCGTTGCCGGCCTTTAAGGGAGGAATAGATTTAAGGCAGGAATAGGAATTGGGAGGGGGGAGGGGAAGGGGTCTCCGGAATCCTCACTGGTCGGACGAAACACAACAGCACCAAGTGCCGTTATTTCACGCCGAATATTCGTGAGAGGGTGGTTGTAGTCGCCACGTCTGAGTGGCGATTACGCGACGTAGGGAACTGGTAGGTAGATAGGTAGGAAGGCTTACCTGGGATGATGATGGGTGATCGGGCAACTGTAGGAGACGGGGCAGCGAGCTGGCGGGCGGCGATGTAGGCGATTTGTCACGGCACAGCACAAAGTCACTTTACGTTATCACAGGCACTCAGGCGTTCTCTTCACATTGGGTTCAGGATACCAGCGCGCGTATTTTGTGGGCGTCTCGCGGTAGTTCACAGATAGACTGGTCGGCGCGGTATCTCACTAAGCCAGCGGCTGCGGGTCGCGCAGCGGTGGCGCCGCGGCAGATAGGCGGACGCGGTCGTCAACAACCGCCTTACCGATGGCGGTATAGTTTGAATGGCCGTCCCGGCTTTGGCGGGAACAGTGGTATTACGCCGGGCGAGCCGGCCCAATGCGTGCTGCATCGCAGCGTGGCTCTACCACTCAGTCAGTGTTACTCATTTAGCACCACCCAGGGATCACGTGTAGGGTCTCAAGGGTAAACCTACGGACGCGAGCAACTTTAACCCCCAAAGCAACTTTAACCCCCATGTGTCTATCTGAGGCTCAGAACCTCAGAACAATAATTATTGTTCTGAGCTCAGAACACAAAAGATCTGAGGTGTCATGTCGTATGTCAAATTGAAATTTTATCTGAGAAAATTGTAGCTGTGTGAGTGACTCTGTGTTACCCCGTCATGTTTTTTTGAAATTGCCGCGTTTTTCCTGGTTCAGCTTTTGTTGGTCAGACTCTATTGAACAAGAAATATTATCAACTTAGATTAAAACAAATGTTTTAATCTAAGAATCTAAGAATAAGAAGTATATAAAAGTAGGGTAATATATGTCTTTATATTGTATTAATTATTTTTTACATATACTTAATTAAAAATATACTTACACCACAATGGGCGATTTTCCGAGATCAAAAAAAAAGAAATTGGTTCGTAAATTACTTCATAGATGGCGCTTAGCATAGATTAGTATGGCGCATGGTAAAAGGCGAGTTCATGAAGAGCACGTGTATGGCTGCGTAATATTTATTCTATTCCAAAATAGAAATAGGTTCTGGATGTCCTGAATATAAATAGGTAAGTACTTACTATTTTTTTATTCTTTTGGTAGACAAGTAAAAGTGTAGAATTTATTACAGCCCTTAGGTAGGTACGGCCTCAGAACAATCTGAGGGTACGGCTTTCATAAAACGACATCTATCGAGTGTTTCAGAACTAATTTTTACTTTTTAATTTGGGCTGTCAGAAAATCGCCCATTTCATTTGTGGTGACAATGTCGCCATCTCTTGTGACTTAGAGTACATAACTAATTGTTTTCGGATCGCGCTAATAGATGACCTGATGAAGGATGAATTTATATTCGTTGTGTCATTATCAAGTATAGTTAAATAGTTCTTTGTCTTCGTATAGTCTCCATAAACTATTGAGATAGGTATTTTATACTTATGGCAACACACAACTCAGCGAAGAAAGTTTTTGCCATGTTGCCCATGGTGGCCCATGGGGGCCCATGGGCTGTAAAATTAAGCCTCCGTGATTGTGAATGATCCAAGCGATGGTGGACCATGCGGCCGCATATCAATGCTTCGCGGTGTCGTCTATAAGTTATAATAATACCTCAATACCCTTGAACTGTAATAACGTCAATACAAACGCAAATTAAGGTATAAAAATACAATCTTAATAAACGACAGTTTTAAGTGAATAATAGCGTTATCCATTGATAATAAGACGATGTATTAGTTAGGTCATCATCATCCTTTCTTTAGTGAGTTCCACACAAGCATTGTACGCAATAACTCACCAGCTATCCTGTTGGCTAAAAAATATGAATATGGACATGGGCTTAATTTGACATTTGAAACCCATAATATGCCTATTTATGGACAAAATATGGGCTTCAACTGTCAAATGAAGCCCATGTCCATATTCATATTTTTTAGCCGATAGACCCGCAGGTAGGGTTACCATTTAGGAATTTGAAAAGTCCTGACTAAAAGCCTGACATTTGGATAAAAGTCCGGACTTTTTAGTCACAAAATAGAAACATTACTCACTTTTCATTTGTTTTTAGATACCTAATTAAATGATAAGTTAATAAAGAATAAAGACTTATTTGATATTACTTAATATGTAGTTTTGTTACACATATACCAAAATCCGAACAAATTAAAGAGCCGGACAAAGTCCGGACTAGAGTCTAAATGTCCGGACATGTCCGGAGTAATCCGGATGGATGGTAACCCTACCCGCAGGTAGTGTACCTATACATATTCTCGGCCTTATGGATCTTCTATCCTTATCAATGTCAGTTTTTTTTAACTAAATCATACGTCATACAAACAGATTCACGACTATTATTATTATCCCCCAAAAGTTTAGTCAACGACTAGGCAATGAGGACCGCAAAAGCAGTCAGTAAGGCAGCACCTTAGTCCACGTTTCTCCAAATTACAACTGCACATGTGCTCAGCGTGACAGGTGGTGGCCCTTCGAAGCTCTATCACAGATTAAAGAAGAGTTAACAGATACTTCACTCAGTAGAAAATTACCAATACCTACTACTATAATAGCCAGTGGTCGGAGTAGGTATATTGAATTAAGGTCACTGACATCAAACGTATATGTTAATATGGATACTCCTCCGAGTTTCCGGATTATTATGATAAAAATACCGAAACATCGAAATTATTACATGAAACTAGTTAAAAATGTATCAATACTCTCAACGCTATGCTGCTAGTGGCGTAGATGACCAGAATTTAATAGTAAAAAATGACTGGTGTGTAAAAACCTTGTTGTAGTAAAAGTGTTGGAGTAAAAGCCTAAGCATGTATAAAATGATATAATAATAATATTCATTTCAACACACGACATCCGGCAAACAGGGTCTTTTGTCCTCTTATCTCTATGCTCAACGCATCTGACCAATTAGAATCAAGTATCCAGGATGACTCATTGACTGTTTGTTCGAAAACAATGCGCTCGCACCGACATCCAGACCAAGTGGCTCACTCACTTATTTCGGTTCGTGGAGTGCGCTTATTTTATGTGTTGTGAATATCTTGACTTGACCCTGGCTTGTTTACTGTCTTCTGAAATCTACTTAAAACGACGAATTTGGCTTATAACTACGGACATCGATTTATTACTCTTGGATTGGGCCCATTTGAAGTTGTTTTTGTACGGGTAAGTTTTAATTATTTTCACTATTTAAGAAGGTTTTAGAACTTGGAAACAGTTAAAAAAATCACTTTATAGCAATCATCACAGCGCATGAGAGTCCGGTACGCACACCGCAGGGCTATCACCGCTTCAGTTAAAAAAAACACTTTATATGAAACAGAATTTCATTATCGACTTTACAGTTGTGTATGTATATATTGTAAATTTAAATCATTGTTTTAGGTGAGATATAAATAAATATGGCAAAGGTCAAGGCTGAAACAGTGCAAAAGTGGTTATTGCACTATCCTGAGCTACTTTACGATAACGCTAGTGGCACTATATACTGTACAAAGTGTGAAAGTCATTTGAAAGCTGTGAATAGAGGCAACATTACCAAACACATTGAAGGCGCTGTACATCAAGGAAAATTTAAGAGACCGCAAGAGGAATTTTACTTCGACCTCATTAAGTTCCTGATTCTATGCAATATTCCTTGGTCGCAAATGAAAAATCCAGCGTTCAAAGAGTTTTTTCAGAAATATATGTGCAGTACTTGTTGTTGCGTTTGTACCAATCGTAAAGTGGTTGACGAATCACAGTTACGAAAAGTTTATTTGGAGAAGTTTTATAGGAATAAAATCAATTCGATTTATGAAACTAATAAAAATGAGAAACTATGGATATCGCTGGATGAGACAACAGACATTTTTGGTCGATACATAGTCAATTTCCTAATAAAACCATTGCATCCTAGTAATAGTGCAGGCCGGCCTTATTTGATTGCTTGTAAAATGCTAACAGCAGTAAATGGACAAACAATAACACAATTTGTACTGCAATGTCTAGAAAATTTATGGCAAAACACTTTTGAAGCGAAAGTTGACAATATTTTAATGCTTTGCACTGACAGTGTAGCGTACATGCTATCTGCAGGGCGAAATTTAAAACATTACTTACCTGAAATGAAGCATGTGACATGTTTGGCGCACGCTCTTCATCGTGTAAGTGAGCAGATAAGGTCAGAATACAACGATGTTGATATTCTTATATCAAATGTTAAAAAAGTATTTTTAAAGGCTCCTAGTAGGGTAAACATTTTAAAAGAAAAATATCCTGACTTACCGTTGCCTCCGCAACCAGTCATTACCAGATGGGGTACTTGGTTACAGGCAGCATCTTACTACGCTCAACATTTAGATAAAATAAAAGAAGTTTTATCCTGCTTGAGCAGTTCTGATGCTATAGCCATACGAAACGCAAAAAACATTTTGGAAAAACAAAATTTAGAAAATGATTTAAAATATATTGAAGAAAATTACTCTATTATACTACTAGCCCTAAAAGAGTTACAAAAACAAAATTTATCTCTAGCTGATTCACTTTTAGTATTTGATCAAGTAAGGGCTACGCTTAACGAGTGCAATAATGAGAATATAAAAAATAAAATAGAATCAGTTATGGAACGAAATCCAGATTTAGATACAATTAGAGAATACAGCGAGAGTATTGAAAAAAGCGTAGCAAATAATCAGAAACTTTATTTCAAATTCGCTCCATTGACATCTACAGATGTTGAACGATCATTTTCCACTTACAAATGGATCTTAGATGTTAAAAGAAATAGCTTAAAATTAGAAAATATTGAAAAAATTATAGTTATTTATTTTAATTGTATAGAGACAGAAAATCAAAATGTAGAACTTGTAACCGATGAGGATTAAAAATAATTATTTTTAATAAAACTGTAATAATGATTATTTGTATTAACAATAAACAATTTTGTTTGCTTACATATGGTTTTTTATTTTATTACTCTATTTACCAAATTTTTGGAAACTCCGGTACATTCCGGAAGAAATGCATGTCCATGTTATGATATCATGACGCAAGTATCTAAAATCAATATACCTACTCCGACCACTGATAATAGCCCACTAATATTTAAACTATAATAAACCTACCGCGCGATCCCACAGGGCTGCCTCTTCGATAAAATAAAATTAACATAATAACTATTTGTGTCTATTTTATTGAGAACTGTGAATATGTTTTGACTATAGGTGGTAGTTTAAAATTGTATCGTTTATAAAATATATTTTTTTATAAATTGGTGCTGACATCATCATCAAAAGTAAATAGAGGTCAGTGTGTAGGTAAAATAAAAAACTACTACTGCACAACAAACCTATCTACTGCACATAAGGCACCAGACGGCATCGTAGGTACACGAACAAACGAATGGAACAATTAAAATTGAACAACGGGCGTGCGCTTCGCTTGCGAAAACCGCACTGATTTTCGTCCGCAAACGGCCCGAGACCAGTGCTTCCACTTTCATGATTTCCTTTCCCCACGCCACAACTGAGATTTCCCCTTCTCAAGAATTTTTTCCCCTGAAAACTTATTCTGTTAGTAAATTACTATCAAAAAAAAATTGTCGTTGCCAGGTGGGTGGCTTAAGCTATTAGGGGGAATAACGTGGTCAGCGAAAAATTTTGGTGTTGCACGGGGGGGGGGGGGTTCCCCTGTAATTGAGGCAAGAGTTCCCCTGTAATTTAAAATCGAGATTTTTCTTTTCAAAGGTGCTATTTTGAACAGCCATTCCATATCAAAAGTGCAAAGCACCTACAAAAAATTATTCTAATTTTGAGATTTTTTCATAGATGGCATTGGGTGTAAGTGCCAAACTTTTTTTCTTTACAAATGGGACGTGTGTGCCGATCGTAGTAAATGTCAGTGTCGGTCATCTGATTAGCTCCTGTCATTTCAAATGATAAGATTTGTCTGATAAAAATATTAGAAAGTACTTTGAAAATGAGTGATTCAAGGAATAAAACTAAAAAAAAACTACCTATGAAAATCTTTGATAGTAGTACGAGGAAAGAGTTATGTTAACAGGAAAAGAAAAGTTATTCCGGCAAAAAGGTCACCTTCTATGCTGGTCAGTACCTACATTGTTATTGTTAATTTACTTTAATATTGTTTCATTTAATTTTACAATGGGCGATTTTCTGACAGCCCAAATTAAAAAGTAAAAATTAGTTCAATAACACCCGATAGATGTCGTTTTATAAAAGCCGTACCTACCTAAGGGCTGTAATAAATTCTACACTTTTACTTGTCTACCAAAAGAATAAAAAAATAGTAAGTCCTTACCTATTTATATTCAGGACATCCAGAACCTATTTCTATTTTGAAATAGAATAAATATTACGCAGCCATACACGTGCTCTTCATGAACCCGCCTTTTACCATGCGCCATACTAATCTATGCTAAGCGCCATCTATGAAGTCATTTACGAACCAATTTCTTTTTTTTTTGATCTTGGAAAATCGCCCATTGCGTTAAGCAAATATTTTTATTACAAAAAATATGCAATTGTAAGAATCGATGAAAAAAAAATAAAAGAAAAGAGAAAAAAGAGAAGAAAAAAAAGGTGAAAAGGAAACTTTTCTAGTGGAAAGTATGATTGCTTACTTACTATTACCACCAGAATATCAAGAAATCTATAGGAATTTGAGTAATAATTAAACTAGTTTAATTACTAGTTACACAAATTTGTCAAAATGCAGCATAGGGGCTAAGCACTAACTAAAATAATAATACTTATTTAAAAATAAAGGCACTTTACTCCAATGACATTTGTTATGAAACTTAGCCCCAATGAAAGGTAAATATCTTGCATTTTGACCCATTTCTTAAGTGATTTTAAAAATAAGGTTTTTTTTTTATAAATATGTTCAAAAGTAATAAGTATAGTATAAACATTACCTGTTTAATTTAGTTTTTGATAATAGAATGCCGCTTTAAAACTATGACTAAAAAACAAATTCATTTTTATTTATTTCTTATTTTGTGTTTTGGCACTTAGCTTATTTATTCCAAGACTCAATTCGTAAGCGCCATTCACATTTTTATTAAAAAGTAAATAAAAACGTTTTTTTTAACATTACAAATCTGTCAAGAAATCGAAAAGGTAAATTCCTATGTTTTTATGATTTTATATGATTTATTATTGAAAAGCACGGTTGTAATGTGAATTTATAAGAAAGGTGACCCGGCGTTTTATGCTTGGGTTGTATATTTTTAAATTTTTTAATCTGTAATTCAATATCTATTTCGCAATATCTGTCAACAAATGACAGTTTTACAGCCGCTAGCTGTCAAATCAAACATAACGTGACGGCCTTGTTGACATTTATCTTTTTTAAAAGCAAAAGAATTATGGTATAATGCAGATATGTTAGACATTTTTAAAGTAACATGTCTGCTTTTGAAGACTCAGTGTTTCCATATTAAAAAATATTAATAATTAAATAAATCTTATCCGCGATTCGATAAAAATAAGACAAAACTTGGTTTAGGTAGCAAATAATATTAGCTTTACTTTATTACCAAATTCTATTGTATCCAAGTTAAGCATTTTTTCTATGGAAAGTGCCATTTCTCCTTTTAGAGGTAACTTCAGGATTTTTTTCTATCGAGCCAAATGATTCCAATCGCGTTTTGGCTTCGTTCATCCCCTCACACATACGGTCTGTAATACACATTGAAAGTTTCAGTGCGAAATATCGTATTTTGAATAACAGCTAATAGAAAACAGACAATTTTTCTGTTTTCACCGCCTAAGGCCCTCTTAAAATATACTGCATGATTGTGTTACGTTCCGTAACATGCAGTGTTCATAATTATCATATTTGGCGGCAGTTAAAATAAAAAAATACTAATGATTTTGGGTGAGATCAAAAGGTACGTCAGCTGGTCCCCGTTAAACATGACACATTTGAGGCTAAAAAGGTATGTCAATCGTGTAAAAAATTAAAAAAGTATACAACTTAAGCATAAAACTCCGGGTCTCCTTTCCGCAAACATGATTTCCCCTCGATTTCCCCTATTCATCTCTTTCCCCTTTTTCTTCCCCTCTGGACCCTAATTTCCCCCCAAAAGGGGAAGTTCCCCTCATTGTGGAAGCACTGCCCGAGACCGCTCGGCCGGGCGGTAGGTAGGGCATCGAACCCGGGTTTACCAGACCCGAAAAAACCCGGGTTTTTCGGGTTTTCTGGGTCGCAATAAAACCCGGGTTTGGAAAATCAAAAACCGGGTTTTAGGGTTTTTCGAGCTTTTGTACAATCGTTTTCTTGTCGGTAATAGTTCATATCATAAGTATGTACTCGTATATTTACGCCTCTTTCAAATGATCTCTTTGATTGAACACGATTAAAAAATAACGCCATTTTGTATCTCACTACATACAAACAAGTTAGTGAAGTTCACTTCTCTCTTAACTTTTTTTGCACTAGGCACTAATAATTTCTGCTTGACCTGATTAAGAATAACTGTAAGGAGTTGTTTTTTTGCGCGAAAAAGATTAAATTAATAAAGCAAGTTACACGTTATTCGTGCGTTTGAAATTTCATAAAACGGAATGAAAGATGGAGGCAAGATGCGTCGTCGCGGTGTTGATGCGCAACGGGAGCGGAGAGCTGCGAGTGACTCCCCCGCCATTTTGTTTCATCAGTCCTCCTCCCTCTCTTCAGAAATCTCCTTTACCCATTTCAGTGGACCTCAGCATTCTTGGCATGGACATCGACCAGGAACTGAATCCAAAATGCTACATCGAGAGTGTTATTTTAACTGCCTACCGTAAGTTGGATATTCTCAATAAGGGTGTCCAGACCAACCGCCCACCGACCAGACCAATCGATCGATCGTCGATCGACGGCATCGATCACCGTCGGTCGACGTTGATCGATAGGTGTGGTAGCTTTAATCGATTGACGGATACCGTTCGTCTAACCCATCGATCGACGGTCGGTCAACGTTAATCGATTAACCCCGGCTATATTCCATCAGTTTCTTTCGAAATGTATTCAGAAGAGGACTCGTTGTTCTTGGCCAGCTATGAGATTCTCTAAACGACACATAGACGCTGCATGCATGGCTGTGATCTGCTGTCTCTTTCCAACGTAACATAACCTCAAAATAAAAATATCTTGAAAACTATGCATTTCTGCACTTTGGCCTTCTCCCCCTCCCCTTCTCCTCTTTTTCGATTTTCCTTAATTTAAAGTGCTTCTCAAGGGGTTTAGGGGGGGAAAATCATTTAGCATTTAAACGTTGATATTATCATCATTCATTATCATCGACTATGAACTCGATAATTACTAAATTTATAAAAAAAGTTTAACTTCCTCTTCCCCCTTGGTGATACGTGGTGAGGTTTAAGGTTTTGAAATCGATCGTTTGACGAAAAAATAAATACACGTAATATCTTACTACACCTCCCTTCTCTCTTATGATGATTCGTGATTTTTGCCCGAACCCCTTTCCCCCCTTTCGAGCCTCACGTGATTAATGGACGGCCCCTAATCAAACACCTCGATCTAACACCCAATCCATTCTACCGGTCGATTGTCGATCGACCATCGATCAATTGGTCCGGTAGAAACTATCGATCGACGTCGACCAATCCATTTTACTATCGATCGATGTCGTCGATCGATAGGGCTGGTAGAAACTATCGATCGACGTCGACTAATCCATTCTACCATCGATCGATGCCTCCGATCGACGATCGATCGATTGGTCTTGTAACACCTTAAGGTGAGGCGGTTTTTCACCCCCGAGCAGCGCTGTTTGCTGTACAAGACTCAGGTGCGATCGAGTATGGAGTATTGTTCCCATCTATGAAACGGCTTTGCTAAATATATACTTGATAGACTGCAAAGGCGAGCGGTACGCATTATTGGAGATGCCGAGGTTACAGCCTCTGTTGAGGACCTCCAGCTGCGTAGAGAGACATTGCTTCTCTGAAATCGTATTTGACTTAGCAAATCCATATTAATATACAGTTTCTTAATATTTAAAAAAAAATAACAAAAAGACCGAAAAAGCTCGAAAAACCCGGGTACCCGGGTTTTGACTATACAAAAACCCGAAACCCGGGTTTTTAAAAAGTGGATCGGGTTTCGATGCCCTTGCGGTAGGTAATTATAGCGCGCAAGTATATGGAGGAGGCCTGGCTCTATGCTGTTGGATGTGTGAGCAGTCTTTTTTTTTAAGAATTTTTACGAATTACGAAGAATTAACTTTTACGACACTTAGGGTGGATTCGATCAAACTGGAATAAGGTCTTATACCTAGATTAAACGCCGAATTTGTATAGACTAATCTCGGAGTAAGTCTTATTCTAGTTTTGTCGAATCCACCCATAAGGGTAGAGATTGGGTCGGTAAGTAGTAGGTATTCTTTTAATTAGCCACCACCACACAGCTTATGCCTTAGTTAAGATTATGAACTTGATTTATTTATGACTCAGCCGAATGGAACAATATAATACAATAGTACCTATACTATCGGAGTGTTTGTGACCGTCACTGCAGCTTCTCGATGGAAATAAGAAATATTCTCACGACGGAACTCGTTATTTTTATCTTTTTTTAAAGTGATTTTATTGTAACGCACATGTATACATGAATAATTGTCTGTTAGCCTATTCCGAATCCCAATTACTGTTGTTCCTTTAACAAATGAGTTATGTATGTGCTTACTTACTTTTGTTCTAGGAATAGGTTATGTGGATGTGGGGTTCTTCCCTCAGCCCTTATCCCCCTGATTTGATTAGAAGGCCTTACAATATATGATTATGGAGAAAGGGGGTTAGCAATAAAAAAATCCAGAAAACACACTTTGCTCGACCTGGGATTTGAACCCAGGACCTCTGTATATCGAGCACTCGGCCACCGTGGCGTCACGGTAATATCATGTAGTTCAAAGTGGCGCTCGTTACTTAAGTAACGAGCGCCACTATGTAGTTACATACCTACGAGTATTTATTCTACTAATATCATAAACGCAAAAGTTTGTAAGTATGGATGGATGTTTGTTAAGCGAATCACACACTACGCAGATACGGTAATATTTTATCTGCGTATAAAAACTTATTTATCTGAAAGCATCACACGCTAAACAGATACGATAATATATGTCGGCGCAAAGCATCTTAGCGTCGCCGGTTTAGCCAGCGCGTAGTTATCGGCGCCTGTGCGGGCGCCTCGCATTCCTAGTCCAATGTTTATATTAACAACATTAACTCTTATCGGAGTTTGGGAACAAAGGATGTGTTTGTTTCTTAGAAACGGGGCAGAGTGTATTAATGCCGAACGTAGCCGTGGCTCCGGGTACCTAGTGAATTAAACTTATTTTGGTTGAGAGCATTATATTCTGAGAGGCGGTCGAGACTGGGTGCGTCCCGTGACCTGTGTCCCGCGAACCACGGATTCGTTACCGTTTTAGTCTATGTTAAGTTTTATATCGGGCTTGTGTGTGACTGATTGTTTAGTTTAATTTTCATGATAGTTTAGTTTAAAGAATAATTGTTCCAAGCTCATATTGTGTTGTGACTCTTTTATTAATTAAGTGACTTTTATAAAATGAACGTAGTATAATAAACAATTGTTAAACTTTGTACTTGTGTGAGTGATTGTACCTAAGACGCCCATAGCACGAACACGACACGATGAACCCAATACGCGCCTCTTGTGTTGGTCAAATAGAGCATTCTGACTCTGCCTTCCCGACATCAGAAGTGGGATGCGCGCCGCCAGTTCAAGAAATAAACGTGGAAAATGAAAACTGTTTAGAAAATCAGGAAAGTACTGAATTTGAGCCAAATGCAGGAAAATCTTTAATGTCTAAAGAGGACTATTATAAACTTTTGCTACAACAACAAAATAATCAAATTCAACAACTAATTCAGGCTCTGAAGCAGCCATCTACTAGTACAGTTGTTAACAAAACCAATTTTCCAGAGTTTAACCCAGATAACGGTGACGTAGATGCCAGATCTTGGTGTGACACAGTGTCTTTATGTATGGAGGAAGACCCTTTAGTTGGAAGTAACTTGATTATTGCTCTTAGCAGTGCTTTGAAAGGGTCAGCATCATCATGGTTTTCACAGATCAGCTATTCTGGAATGGATTGGAATAGTTTTCAAAAAATATTCTTGTCAAGATTTGACAGTATGGAGACTTCAACTGCTGCTTCAGTACGAATTCTCACAAGTACACTGATTAATGAAGAATCTATGTCAGCGTTTGCCAACAGACTTTTGACGTCTTTGATGGCAAGATGGAAGGATCTTTCTTTAGAAGAAATTTCAGTTTCTACAGTTTTAACTCGATGTGCTCAGATAGATCCGCGTATTCAACGGATGGTTTATACGACAGATGTCAAAGATAGGACAGCCATGCAACGACAGCTTATGGCCTATTCCCACAGGAAGCGAAAAAGTAATGACCACAGACCAATAGATCAGACAAAGCGTCTGAAGATGATTATTTGCTACGATTGTGGACAGGCTGGTCATAAATCTACTGAATGCGACAACGAAACTCTAATATAAAAGGTTCCAAATTGCCCTTCAACAAGAACAACCAAAGTAAGAAGGAAGTACCAAAACAATCGGTGACATGCTTCAAGTGTGGACAAGTGGGACACATCGCTCCACAATGTACTGGTCGTCGAGCATCGTCATCTCACCCTTCCAGCAGTAATGGATCTTTGGCTGCTGAGCATCGGCGAGTTAATGCATGCAGCGTTAAACCGGCATGGTCTCAGCTCACACATCTTGGTCAGTCGTTTGATTTTTATTTTGATTCTGGGGCCGAATGTTCTTTGATTAAAGAAACTTTAGCAAATAAATTTGGCGGCAAACGTTTTTCGTCTTTGGTAATTTTGTTGGGCATTGGTAATGCAGATGTGCATAGCACTTGTCAGATTTTGTCTGAAGTTCTTATTGATGGTAGCTTGGTCGAGCTACTTTTTCACGTTGTTTCTGATGATGTTATTAACCACGGAATTATGATTGGTAGAGATTTGATTACTCAAGGTTTTACTGTTGAAATTTCTAATGACCGCCTTATTATAAAAAAGTCACATCTGGTCAACTTATGTGAAATTGGCAAACGAGTGTGCAATTTTAAAGATATTGATACAGATGTCAGTAGTGAACATCACATTCAGTTAGTAGATATTTTAAAGAAATTTGAAAACTCATTTGTTGAAGGCATACCATCCGCACGGGTAAACACAGGTGAAATTGAAATAAGACTCATTGATCCAAATCGTACTGTTCAAAGGCGTCCTTATAGAATGAGTCCTGAAGAGAGAGAAGTTTGTCGAAAAAAGATTGATGAATTATTAGAAGCTAATATTATTAGACCAAGTAGCTCTCCATTTGCGAGTCCAGTACTCCTAGTTAAAAAGAAGGACGGTTCAGATAGACTGTGCGTAGATTACAGAGAACTGAATAAAAATACCGTACCAGATAGGTTTCCATTACCACTTATAAGCGACCAAATTCAACGTTTAAAGGGTGCAAACTACTTTACTATTTTAGACGCTGCTTCCGGTTTTCATCAACTTCCGGTTCATAAAGACTCCATTGAGCGGACAGCATTCGTAACACCAGATGGACAGTATGAATATTTAACTATGCCATTTGGGTTACGTAATGCACCATCAGTTTTTCAAAGAGCCATTTATAAAGCACTTGGTACTCTGGCAAATACATTTGTAGTATGCTACGTTGATGACTTAATGGTAGTATCTGAAACTGTAGTAGAAGGATTAAAGAGACTAAAATTAGTGTTAAAATCTTTAAAACATGCAGGCTTTTCTTTAAATTTAAAAAAATATTTTTTTTTGAAGACACGGGTGGAATATTTGGGTTACGAAGTAACGCAAGGAGAAATAAGACCTAACTCACGTAAGGTTGCAGCTCTTACAGACTTACCTCCTCCCAGTACCGTCACACAGGTTCGACAATTCATCGGATTAGCGTCATATTTCCGTCAATTTATTCCTAAATTTTCTCAATTAGCGGCACCACTTTATAAACTAACTACAGGAAAAGGTAAAATCGATTGGAAACCAAAACATGAAGAAATCAGACAAAATATCATAGGTTATTTAACTAGTAAACCAGTTTTAATGATTTTTGACCCGACTTACCCAATTGAGTTACATACGGATGCTAGTTCCGAAGGCTATGGTGCAATGCTTTTACAGAAGAAGGATGGAAAATCTCATGCCATAGCATATTACAGTAAAAAGACGTCAAGTGCAGAATCTCGTTACCATTCTTATGAGCTAGAGACCCTTGCAGTAGTTAACGGAATAAAACACTTTCGTAATTTTTTGCAATGTAGACCATTTACAGTAATAACAGATTGTAACTCGCTGCAAGCCTCACGTTCCAAGATCGACCTAACACCTAGGGTCCATAGGTGGTGGGCTTTCTTGCAGTCATTTGATTTTGAAATAGTATATAGAGATGGCAAACGAATGGCTCACGTAGATTTTTTTTCACGCAATCCATTGCCAAGTAATAATAAAATAAACCAAAAAGTCGAAGAAAAACGAATTAATTTGTTAGAAATTTCCAAAAATTGGTTACACGCTGAACAACAACGAGACCCTGAGATTATTGATATTGTTGCTAAAATAAATAATGATTTGGTTAATGATGTAGCTAATACGTATCAAATTATAGCTAACGTACTCCATCGCAAAATACAACGTAATGGTAGGTCACGAATTTTGCCTTATTGTACCGAGAACCTTTCGTTGGTCTGTAATAAATCAAATTCATGAATCAATCGTTCATTTAGGTTGGGAAAAGACTTTGGAAAAAGCATATGATTTTTACTGGTTTCCCAATATGCGGAAATATGTTAGAAAATTTGTAGAAAACTGTATAACTTGTAAATTATCCAAATCAAAATCCGGTAAAACACAAGTTGAACTTCATTCAATACCGAAAATCGCAATTCCATGGCACACCATACATATTGACGCCACAGGCAAGCTGAGTGGGCAACAAAGTACTAAAGAGTATATTTTTGTTTTAATTGATGCCTTTACTAAGTATGTACTTCTTCGTCATACCTCGCGCATAGATGCATCTAGCGCTGTTAATGCTTTAAAATCTGCGGTTAGTTTATTCGGTGCACCAACTAGAGTAATTGCAGACCAAGGACGATGCTTTGCAAATGCAAGTTTTCGTGAGTTTTGCGATAAAAATAATATTCAGTTACATTTGATAGCTACCGGAACTTGCCGTGCTAACGGTCAAGTTGAACGTGTAATGGGTACACTAAAAAATATGCTTACTGCCGTTGAAGTTCAGAAAGACCGAATGTGGCAAGATGCTGTTGATGATGTACAACTTGCTTTCAATTGCACAGTCAACCGAGTAATCAAAGCTAGTCCTCTTGAACTGTTAATTGGTAAAGTAGCACGACCTCTATCGTTGTTAGCTTTAGGTGACCAAGACCAAGATGAAATTGATATTGTTGAGATCAGGGAACAAGCGACAAATTATATAAGCGAAAATGCTCGCAAAGATAAAGAGCGTTTTGATAAGACGAAGGCTAAAGTGTCGAAATTTGCTATTGGTGATTTTGTTTTGATTGAGAACCATGAGAGGAATCAAACAAAGCTGGACCCAAAATTTCGTGGTCCATTCGAAATTGTTGAATTGCTTCACGGAAACCGATACCGTTTGATATTAATACAAATATGCACATGATCGTTTACGTGCGATGCCAAATTGTTACGTTCCCACAGAGTTTGAAGTTGCTAATGTTGATGAGAATGAGGAACAGTCAGAATCAGCCGTTGTTGGCGAGAGTGTTGTTGATACACTAGAGTAGTCCCTACTTATGTGGGCTGTTGCAACGCAATCTACTATCTTGATCACTAGCCATAGGTCACATTCCAAACCCAGTGTAGCTGGTACGGAGACTGCGTGGTGCGATGACAAGTAGGAGGATTGCGGTTGCGTTGGATTTGTTTTAATTTTAACAACGTATCCGTGTGATGTTGTTTGAGATATTTGTTTGAAGTTTAGTTGTATGGAAGTGAATTGGTACAATTTACCATTTAGTTGAATCTGAACTGTGTCCTCTGGGAAAACGAAAATGGATGGTTGAATCCATTTTACTTTGTTTGCACTTTATGCTGCTATTTTAAGTTTTGGGAACCTATCAGTTTGCCATTCCTACGATTTGTTGTCAGGATAGCCGAGTAAGTGTACTCTTAGCAACTGTATTTGTTCACAGGAGGTATGTGAAGTTGCCTGGCACACGAGGACGTGTGATAGTCAGGATCGCCGTGTCGGCGCAAAGCATCTTAGCGTCGCCGGTTTAGCCAGCGCGTAGTTATCGGCGCCTGTGCGGGCGCCTCGCATTCCTAGTCCAATGTTTATATTAACAACATTAACTCTTATCGGAGTTTGGGAACAAAGGATGTGTTTGTTTCTTAGAAACGGGGCAGAGTGTATTACTGCCGAACGTAGCCGTGGCTCCGGGTACCTAGTGAATTAAACTTATTTTGGTTGAGAGCATTATATTCTGAGAGGCGGTCGAGACTGGGTGCGTCCCGTGACCTGTGTCCCGCGAACCACGGATTCGTTACCGTTTTAGTCTATGTTAAGTTTTATATCGGGCTTGTGTGTGACTGATTGTTTAGTTTAATTTTCATGATAGTTTAGTTTAAAGAATAATTGTTCCAAGCTCATATTGTGTTGTGACTCTTTTATTAATTAAGTGACTTTTATAAAATGAACGTAGTATAATAAACAATTGTTAAACTTTGTACTTGTGTGAGTGATTGTACCTAAGACGCCCATAGCACGAACACGACACGATGAACCCAATACGCGCCTCTTGTGTTGGTCAAATAGAGCATTCTGACTCTGCCTTCCCGACATATATTATACGAGACGATACATTCACTCGGAATCCTCCACACTGATGCCGATACGGCAGATGTTATCTGCAGATATATTTGTGTACGCAGATAATAATCTCACCATCTGCGCTGTGTGTGTTGGTTTGGTTCATATGATTTATATAGAGAGCGATATTGAAAGATATCTGCTCAGATACAAATATCTTACCATATCTGCGTAGTGTGTGATTAGCTTTACTCTTTCACGTAAACTGAATGGATTTGTATGAAATTCGGCATACATATAGTTTATAACCTGGATTAACACATAGGATACTTTTTATCCCGATATTCCTACGGGAACGAGAACCACGCGGGTGAAACCGCGAGCGGCCGCTAGTATTGCATAACCCGATATTCCTACGGGAACGAGAACCACGCGGGTGAAACCGCGAGCGGCCGCTAGTATTGCATAAATTACTTTTAAATTCTAGTCATGAGCAATAGGAAAATAGCTCAGGATAAACCCTACATCATGGTTCTCTACTCTTGTTTGTAAAGTTGTTATTATCCTCAAAAGGATATTATGTGTCGCGTAATAATTGTCTTATGTCACCCGACTGATTTGGTTTTATCAGTACAAAGTCACGTTTGCATCACTTTAGGGTTCTGTAATGGTATTACTACAGCTCTGAAACTACGGCTAGATTCAATAAAGAATGTTTGTGCCTAAACAAATAAATGATTGTTGGGACTCCTACGAGTTTTAATACAGGGAGCAGGGCCCGTCTACGCCAAACCACAGAATAAATAATAGTAATTGCCAAACGCCGCAGAGACTATTTTTGCCGAGACTCTCCTTTTTCGCGGGAATCGGGGGCTTACCGAAGCTGATAACGTACAATTACAATACGATGTGGGGTCATGCTATGCTATGGAACGCACTAACCAGAGACACACTGTCAACTCTTAGAGCAGCGTAACTTTAGTACCTAAGTACATACATTCAAATTAATCACGACTATTATCCCCGAAGGGTTAGTCAGAGACTAGGCAAAGAGGACAGCAAAAGCAGTTCTCTACCATTGTTCACTTTTCACCAAATAGCGACTGCACATGTGCTCAGCGTGACAGGTGGTGAGCCCATCGCCGCTCTAAGCTGTTGGATGTACAGTAAAAAAAAGCTCCTTATTCGCGCTTCCTTCATTCGCGTTTTCACTATTCGCGGATTAAAAAAATGCGACCCAATTCCTATATTCGCGGCTAAAAATTTCTTTATTCGCGGATCTAATTAATCGCGCTGCCTTAGCACTGCCGCCTCTTGTCAAAGGATGCCGCACCCCGCTACCGACACCACCCAATATTCTTTGTAAATGCCGTCAAATGGACTAATAAAAAAAGTAAAATAGATCTTATTACAACTTTGCCTAAAGTATGTTGTTAAATGATATCACCGTGGACTTTGAAATAGCCGCCTTCGCCGCGATCGGTGTTTTTGAGAATGTAAACAAACAGAATGAAAGCAACATTTTGTCACCTAGGAACGTATCCCATATAATCCCCACAGTGATAATCCCATATAAATTACCATTCCGTATTCACGGCATATTTTTGGAACGTATACCCCGCGAATAAAGAGCTTTTACTGTACTTATGTGAAGTCTTGAGTCCGTTAGTCGCCTTTTACGACACACAAGGGAAGAGAGGGTGTAGGATTTTGCATATTAAGATAAAAGTAATGCTATTCGAACAGTTGATAGTAAAGCCTCATAACAGAACAAAGAAGAAAAGACTTGGCGCCCTTCAAGTTAAAATGCATTGAATATTTTTAACAATTAATTTAATAATAAATTTCAAGTTAAAATTAAATTTCGCACCGATACTAACTAACTTCTTATTAATGTGAATGATTAACAAAATGGCCAGCGTGTGTGGAAATATCTGACAAAATTACCGATTTGTGGAAATATCTGACAAAATTACCTAACTTTCTTCGAGCTTTCCACGAATTATTTTAGAGAAGTACCCTTTAAATATAGCCAAGCCAAGAGCTTCTACAGCCTGTTATGATTATGAGGCACCTATTGTGACTTTAAAGACGTTTACTTACGTAATTTTATGGTATATGTATATGGTACTTACTTACCTTACTTAATACCTCTGCAGATTGTTTTTTTCAGACGCTGCGTTTGCCTGATATTGTTTTAACACTAGATAACTACTTTTAAATAAAACATTTTTCATTTTAAACTTTCATGGTCACTACAATTATTTTTATGAAAAAACCACAGACATATAAAAAACGGGATTTTCAAATATCGCGGCGGGGACTCAAAAACAACCACTCAAACATAGTAAAAATCCCGTTGTTTCATAATAATAAAACAATTTTCATTTAATTCTTGGTACATTGGTATGCTATGGTAGGTACAGTCACCAACATTAAGATGTGACGATGCAAAAATATCTGGGGCCCAAGTCTGCTAATTTACGAGTGGCATAATTGAATCGCAATTGTATCGCATTGTAATTGTTTGACACATTTGGTATTCTTAAATGAGTAAGAGAATACCAAATGTGTCAAACAATTACAATGCGATACAATTACGATTCAATTATGCCATTCGTAAATTAGCAGACTTGGGCCCCTGATCATTGGTGGAAGGCATATTATAGGCATATACTTATATGCCTTTCACCAATAATCAGATATTTTTGCAGGCCGTCGATAGTCACATCTTAATGCTGGTGACTGTACTTACCTTATAAATAAGTTAAAGACTAACTTCCTTCGACCAACGTCAAGCTAGGTGAAAATAAGGCTAGTTATATCAAGTCATGTCTCGTCAAGTAAGGGAACTAGTTATATTAAGTCAAAGCGTAACCACATCTGATTCTGTGGTCTAGTAACTAAGCCACCCGGTTTAGATCCAGAGGTCCCGGGTTCGATTCCCAGCGGGGGGTAGATCTTTGTGTCGGTTTGGTTGGTGTGCGCTTACTCGTTGTAGAATAAAAAAAATCACTGTAAGTAAGTACTATGTTTAATTTATTGATTTATAAGTCGCAACAAAAGTCACTAATCGTCCACTTTAGAACATTAGTGGGTAGCTTAGAGCATTCAAGTGGGTAGGTACCTACCTACTTTACAACGCCAACTTCTAGTAGCTAAATTTATATGACATGTTTCTAAACGAGACGTGTCACGTGATGCAATCACAGACGAGTAAAAAAGAAGGACTCCGCGCCGCGATACTAACAAGTGAAGCAACCTTTATGCTGGTGTGTGTGCTGTCACGGGGACGGTGACATCACAATGACGGCCGATCGGCTTACCTTTGTGTAAGGGTGTGCTGTATAACAATAATTCGCACGTCACGGTTTTACAAGTCGTCTCAAGTCTTTTTTTCTTCATTTAGAGACTTATGTAGATTTTCAAGACTAGTACTCATTAGTCACTGAGGCCGAGACCTTTGAGTCTTCTAAGTCCTTTCGAGTCTTTACGTTCTCTGAGCTAGACTGAGTCATGAACTTGAGTTAGTGTATTATAATAGGTAATACTGGGTGATGTTATATCGTCATCCATATGTTTATTTACTAATCTGATTGAAATAAATCGCACGATAAAATTAGTAACAATATAATTGCATTAAATAACCTAATCAAAAGTATCCACATGAAGAATGACAATTTGCTGAATCAAAATTCGAGTTAAAACGTCTAAATAAATTACCTAATAGATCAATAATTTGTTAATTGCTATTTTATTTACTTCAAACTACAGCTATGAATTTAGAGGACTCTAACTTCTTTTAATAAGACTCAGGCTCCTATTCTAAAACCAAACTCGCACTCAAATCTCTGCTTGAGTACAGTTAGAGAGGGATGGTGCTATTCATCGCATATATCGCCATCCCTTTCTAACTGTATTTAACCCCTCAAACCCTGGATGTATGGATTTGATTTTGAATTTGGTTTTAGAATACGAGCCTCAGTCTTTGAGTTAATTTTGGCAGGACTCACGTCTTTTTACAAGAGACTCTATATTCTGAAGGACTTGAGCTCTAAGTATTATTTATAAGACTCGAGTCTTCAAAAATAGCTCAAGTTTTATTAAATAAGACTGCAAGACTCGAGTTTCTTACAACACTACGCCGCGTCCTTCTTTTTTACTCGTCCGAGGATGCAATAAAGATGGCCGCCCGTTGGCAGTTTGGACAGACAACCAGCAGATCAACTGCCTAACTACAAAATATCAAATTAGGTAACTACAAAAAAAAATTATACCTCGGTTCTAAGGATCAAAATCAACTGAAAAATACAGTGATGGATAGGTTGATGTGCTGCCATGTGTACCTACCTTCTAGACTGGCTAGCTAACCTACTAGAAAATATATTTACCTGTTGTAGGTACAGGATCAGTCATTATTTGAACTATGTTTAATAAATACATTATTAAGTATGTAAGTAGGTACATACAGCAAAATCTATAGGCACTTAAAAGCATTAAAGATTGTTGGACAAAGAGTATAAAAACAATTTAAAAATAGAGAGTTGATCGGAAGATTGGCATTAGGTACCTACATTAGATTTATAAGGGGAATTAATATTCACACACACTAAAAAAAAAAGTAAAACGAAAAAGTGAAATTCAAAACGAAGGATAGCAATTTTTTTTGTGAATATTTACCTACTACTTTTTCGTGTGTTTATTTAAACAAAGGCTATTTATAATTAAGACAGAAGCCTATCCTAGTGTAAGTTTAGTATACCATTTTCGATCACGTTAGAAAAACGAAAATTTTGCGTTTTTTTTTACAACTCTGCATCGTCACAGTGTTAGGTATTATTTCATAACACTGTCATCGTTTTGCATTTCTACTTAAATTTGTACCGTAGGTATAAAATCAACAATAGGAATGTTATTTTTCTATTCAGTAGGTATTTTTCAATTGCACATTTTGCGACTTATGCATTTTCATCTTAGCAGAGCTCGAGTAAATACCTACCTACTTACCTAGCTAAATAAATATATGTTCATAAAGTGAGATCTATTATATATAATATAGTACAGTTTCTCTCAGAAACCACGATTTATTGGGCATAAAACTGGCCCTTTGATCATACTCTATCAAGTTTTATTGGATTATGTGTCATTGCATGCATAACAAGATTTATTTAAAGAGTCGAGAACCAGTCTCAGCCAATCGTCCGACCTGAGTGGAAGTACCGTATCGTACATCATCTTAGAAGATATTTTTTAACAATGGGTGAGTCTGTTTACCGATATTAACAAGTAAGCATTTGTTATTCAATATTGGTACTGAATATCTTAGATTTAAGTCTATACATCTATCGATCACTTTGTGCTAAAAGTTAATCTGATAGGTATCTGCCTACTATATGTATTAAGTATGCAGTTTATCACATTTTTTTCCTTAATGACTACCTAACTTGGTTTATAATTGTACAACACTTTTTTAATAATAAGAACTCTTTGTTATTTTGTTTGAATCTCATCTTGCATTACTTACTTGCATAATATGCAAGAAAATACGATTACTCGACTCGACTGAGTCGATGGCCCAGGCTTGGAACTATTTCCAAACAATGCACCTTCAAAATGATCTTTGCTAACAATGCAGCTAGAAAAAAAAAAGTAACTATTATGAACATAAACAGAAAATGCCTAAGAAGGCCTATTGTAAATGTTAAATAAACAATATCAAACTTTTACAAACAATTAACTGAACTGGTACGAAACCTAACTTTGTACCAACGATAAAATAAAATAGAACGTGTTTTTAAATTAAAATTTAAATCATTAGTCATTGAGGTATCATTAGTGTTTTAATGATTGGAGATAAATATGGGCATTTACATAGTACAGTTTTCGAGAAACACATAGGTACGTACACAGCCTCGGTTCGATAACCGGACATCCGGGGTTCAATTTCCACGTGGGGTAAAGAGTGTTTTAAGTTTTTTGATGCAAACTTGCATAACCCGGCGGGGCATTGTAAACGATCACCTTCTTTTTTAAAAAAAATCCACCTTTATGACTTAAAGGCGTATATTAACTATATACATATTTTGGTAATCATTAGGGGTGTTTATGCGGACAAAGTCGCGGGCCGTCCTCTAGTATATTATCAATATATTATTTTATTCTGTGTCAAATGATCAATATTTTCGCAATCTCAGGATCACGATTTGCGAGGTCAGGGACGACCTGTCTGTCGATTGTGAGCAAACTTGTTGAAATAACAATCATTTTAATACCAAATTGTTTTGCATTGGGATGGGAGGAAAACTTGAAGCCATGTCGAGTAGGTAATAAATATGTGTAACCATAGTCAAATACATAATAATCATATACCTTAGTAACTTATATTACGGTAATTGTTACCGGGATAATTACTTGTGTATGCTGGATGATGTTAGATCAAAATCAAAAAGTATTTTTTAAATAGTATCTCTACTATTCTCTATTCTTTACTCTTCTTCTTCTCTGCTACTTTCTATTCTACTATAACTACTATAAAAAACTAAACATGTATATACAAACATTAGTTTAGCTGTGTTTTTCAAAAAATCATAATTTGGAAACTATTGAAAATTGCGGAACATACATTAGGGTGATTTGGGTGCCCCTGGGCTTCCGCATGACCCTATTTCTTAGGACACCCTCTATTTTGGTGTGTCTCGTCATTTATCGAAGTACCTACTTACTTAGGATTTAAAAATAAAGATGTCTCTATCTACAATTGAGAATAAAATACCTCAATTAACTCTACAGACGAATTGAGTACGGTAGAGTCGGTTATAACAATGCCAAAGAATGTTGTAATATAACTTTAAAAGTTTGTCAATAACGGACTACGGAACCGGCGGTATAAACTATAATGTAGCCTCAATTGAATAAACGTTTCACACATCCACCAAATGTATGATAAGATGTGCGCACATTAAATGGTTAAATGACATGTTGACAACAGTTAGTCCATGAATAAGAAGTATTTGTACTGTATACTTGTACATGAACCTATACCTACAATAAAGGCTCAAGGTATTCGTACTGCTCAGAGTACCTACCTACCCGAAGGGTTAGTAAGATACTAGGCAAAGAGGACCGCAAAAGCAGTCCTCTGCCGTAGTCCACCAAATAGCGATTGCACATGTGCTCAGCGTGACAGGAGGTGAGCCCATTGCCGCTCTATGCTGTTGGAAGTATGTGCAGTCCTTAGTCCGTTAGCCGCCTTTTACGACACCCAAGCTATATTGGAGCTAAATTCAATAAAGTATGTAAGTGCCATTTTGTTCGATAACTTTTTGCCATCTTGTAGGTAGGGACATGATCCCATTGCTATAGAAATTTTAGGGCTTCTGATCAAAATACCGCGACAAGTGGTTTTGGCAGTCCTCTCGTGATGTTAATCTGACACTGCATAAAGAGTTCTGAAGAGACCGAAACAGGTGGAAATCTGAAGGTGCAAGGTCAGGAGTATACGGCGGATGCATTAACAGCTCCCAGGCAAACTCTCTTAATTTTTGCTGAGTGGCTAAAGATGTGTGAGGTCTAGCGTTATCATGTTGAAAAACCACACTCCTTCTGTTGATTAATTCCGTCTGCTTTCTCTCAACTTCTTGCTTTAACATCATACATTATTCGCAGTTGAGTTCAGAATCGATGGTTCTGCTTGGTGGTAACAGCTCATAATGAATAATGCCCTTCCAATCCCACCACACACACAGCACCACCTTGTTGCGTGTTAACCCGGGTTTCACCACAGTCTGTGAAGCCTGACAGGCCTTTTTCGCACGCTCTTGTCCTACGTGATCCACTTTTCATCACCAAATTATCAGGTTCTTCAAAAATGGTTCGGTTTCATTACGTCGTAGTAAAGAATCACAAATGAGTACACGGGTCATTAGGTTTCTCTCAGCTCGTGAGGTACCCAAATATCGAGCTTTTTTGAGTACCCATTTTTTTTCAAATGCGCTAAAACTGTTTTGTGGTCGATTCCCAGTTCTTCAGCTACGTCGTAACTACTGATATGCCGATCTTGCTCCACTTTTTAAAAAATGGCATCCATTTTATCCTTAATAGGGGAGCCTACTCCAGTTTATAGTATTACTCTTGAGCGATATAACTGTAATTAGAAATCACTGTTCGCCGTTCATCGGTACAAAGAAAATATTTTCAGGCGCTACCTTTATTTACCGACAGGTTTTTTTCTTCGCACACGTTTCCTCCATGACCTACTGATTGCCCCCTCAAAAAACATGTACTAAGTATTTAAGAAGGACCCTATAGAAGACTGAATAAAACTCGTCTTAGGCAGTCTGTAAAGAACCGAACTCACAATCTAAATTGGACTTACGTGAATTTTGTCACACGAACATACAATCACGACCGCAAATGCAGTCCCCTGCTATAGTCGACATTTCACCAAATTACAACTGCACATGTGCTCAACATGACAGGTGGTGAGCATATCGCAGCTCTGCTGTTGGATGTATGTCCAGTATTTAGTCCGTTAGTCGCCTTTAACGACACCCTAGGGAAGAGTAAGGATGCTAGTATTCTTTCTTTTAGTGAGCCGCTACCTACGACACGACTAAAAAAAACACAAAATTAAACATAAACCCCTCATTTTTCCCCATTGCAGGTTCCATCACTGTTCTCCTGTCGCTGTTCGCCGTATTTCTGGTGATATCTTACGCGGAAGCAGGTACGTTCACATTCATGTTTTATGGCTATTATCGAAACATGGATAGATTTTTAATGATGCACACGTTTATTGTCTTAGATGACTGATTGGTCTCGCTGCGCTTGACTAGATATTGCCCTATCTAAAAACCACAGCTCCGTAAATGCGGCAACTTATCTATGACAATTTGCAAAGATGCTGTCCTTCTTATTTTTTGTAGTATTATTTTTACACAGTTTTATTACGCAAACTGGCATTTTACTTTGAATGATGCCCAAAATTTAATAAAAAATTCGGTACGTACACTTTACACACAGCTATCAGTGTGACTGGCTCTCGGGTACGCCGATTTCGGCGTAGTATTTGTTGCATTTTACAAGTACGACGGAGGTATCTGAGCGCAGCGAGACCAATCATTCATCTAAGTTTATTGTATTATCGAACAACTTGTAATCGTAGTAACGTTTCATCGAACGATGCATTGTGAGATGACGATAAAAACTACTGCGGTCAGTTCTTTATTAATAATACCTTAGCTACAACACAATATTTGTAATGTTATATACTGAATTTCCAAGGCTTGAAAACATAATATAATAATAATAAAATATATTGTATTTTAAGTCCACTTTTTTTTTTTTTTTTTATTGGCAACGGGTAAGCGCTTGGCCTTCATCTCACCTGATGGTAAGTGACGATAAGGCCGAAGGTGGAAGCGCGCTTCACCCGGAATCCTCAACCACTGAGGAACTGGCTATCTTTTCTCAAACTGCCGGAACACAACAATGTTATAAACATCGTTGTTATGGCGACAGACTTAGATAAGATGGTGGTAGCTAGCCAGGCGGACTTAACAGCCCTACCACCAACCAAATCGAGCACACAAAGATGTACCCCCCGCTGGGAATTGAACCCGGGACCTCTGGGTCTGAAACAGGTAGCTTAGCCACTAGACCACAGAGGCGGTTAAATTTTAACCAAATAGCGACATGTCCTCAGCGTGCCAGGTGGTGAGCCCATCGCCGCTCTATGGTGTTGGATGTACCTATGTGCAGTCTTTAGTCTATTAGTCGCCTTTTACTACACCTAAGGGAAGAGAGGGGTGCATGGTAGTATTACTTACTTTCACCGCTACGCGACACGGTGAATAAGGTGTTGTTGTATATTCGACATTTGCGCAGGGATACCGTTTGAGTATCTTTTTTTTTGTTCGCCTTTATAAGGCGACTGCTAGAAACCGCAAGAAACTTCAAAGGCTGGTCAGGTCCAAAGACATTTACATCATTGGTCAGGTCAAGTGTTTTAAACATGACAAAAATTACAAAGAAGGAATTAGTGTTTTTTTCATTTTTAATTAAATAATTTATTTTGTGAATTTAAATTGTATATTCTTTGAGTATCTAATTTATTTTAAAGCAATAACGTAGGAAAAATACGCACATTGCGTAATAGGAAAATAAATGGTCTCATTGCAGACTAACGTATATAGGTACTTATCGCCCGGCTGACGCGAACGGGTCAACAGACGGTTGGGTCAACGACCGGCCGCTACCCGCGCGTTGTAAATAATCGTTTTATTAATTGTTTTTCATTTTATTTTTCTTATATTATTGCTTTAAAATAAATTAGATACTCAAAGACTATCAATGAAAATTCACAAAATTGTGCCACTATTGTCATTTTACAACGTGGGTATTCCGATAGTGACCCGTCTAATGACATTGTGTCGAAATGGGTGTGAAAAAAATGTACACGGCTTTAGTGTGTAAATTAAAAAATTATTAAATTTGCTGTGCTCTACCGGGGTCTGTGTTTGATACAAACTATGTATATTAAGGCTGGGTAGGCCGCACTTTGAACTTTTTCATACCATCTCAGACAGAAAATAATGTTTTAAATTCTGGAAAAAAGTATGTATTAGTTAAGGATCTAATCTAGTCAAAGTCGCATTCAGTTACAAGATCCAATGAACTTCACTCGATAGAAAAAAACAACCCAAAGTTTGTCATGTTTTTTCAACCCTTTTTGTAATGTTTTTTCAATATTATGACTGAACTACTAATACTTTACATTTAATTTTTGTACCTACTCAACTAAAGAAACAAATATTTCGCAGAAAAATTCGCAGAGTATCCTATAAAGTATAAATACATTATAGGCAACAAAACCTATAAAAACCTATAAAACGCGTCGCTTTACTGTTATACCCGTCCCGTACACGTCCACGTACACGTCTCACGATCGATTAGGGTATTCCTTGAAGCGCACCGGTTTTGAAGCGCACCAGAATAAGCGCACCAAAACTATTCGTCCAAGCGCACCACTTTGGTGTAACTATTACCTATATTTTTATTCCTTGAAGCGCACCAACGGTGAAACATAGGGAGGAGCTTAAAAGATTAGTAAGTAATAATGATATCGACAGAAGTTTTTATATTAAACTATCCAATCGCTTATTTGTTAAAACTACAAGGAAAGTAGAAATTAACTGGAACTAGGTAGGTAATTAAGTAACTTACTATGTCAATAATTAATTGGATCATGACAGTTATTTCGATATAAAAGTACCAGGGTGACATAAATGAAAAGAGTAGATAGCCGCCGAAGTCTCACTTAATCGCTTTCCTATAATTGTCAGGAAAACAAATCACAATAAGAATAAAAGTCTTAACACTAGAGTAAAAAGAGGATATAAAAAAGACCTCACTAAACTAAATATAACTGAAAATATCACTGATTGTTTTGTTATTATGACAATTGGTAAGTACCTACATAAAATCAGTCAGGTTTATAAATCGCAATAAGAATAATAAAAAATGTAAACACTAATTGTAGTAAAAAATAACTGGGCTCTACTTCTCTTTTTTGTGCACCGCCAAAACGTGTCCATAGAATAGAATAGAATATAATAGAATAGAATAACTCTTTATTGCTTGTCATAAAGTTTAATGTCATGGCAAATAACTTTCTTTCCATTTCTACTTTCCTTATATCTTATAGATGTATTTCTGTTACTCATACTTGGTCCAGCAATTGGCTCTATCTTGGCACAAACTTACAAAAAAAAAACTTTAGGACACTTAACTATCTACCTACTACTAATAAACTAACATCATATTGTGACGTATACGCACTCCCTCAACTACTGAGTATAAAACAGTGAGAGACAAGATAGTCCTTAGATTAGCTAAAACTTAATGAAGGCAGCGCAATCTACAAATTTGCACCCTGTAACCACTTGTAAACATGCTTAAAGTATGCTCAAAATTATGGTATGTACGGAACCTACTTACTTATATTTTAGGAGTAAAATAACAGTTTAACACAGACGTATACGTCTGTGCAGTTTAATATAATTTCTTTAAATTAGAAGCCAATCACTCTAAGAATCTAAGCTCATGGAGTATTAGTATTTTATAAATCTTTCATGCTCTTAAAATAAACGTGCGTTATTTGTTATCGATATTTTCTGTTAGTTACTACATCTCTATTCACATTTTATCTGTTGGTGCGCTTCCAGGAATAAAAATATAATATTTTAACTAGGTACCTATTTTCAAGCGCACAGTGTGGTGTGGTGCGCTTTGAGGAATAGTTTTGGTGCGCTTAGTCTGGGCATGCTATATTGGACCTATTTCGAATTCCGGAACTGATTTTGATATTGATCGTTGTTTCTGGTATTAGTTTCGGAACTGATAATTTTTGGCAAATTAGGAGATTCGACGTAAAACGAAACAATTTTTATCATACTGTAGAACTCTTGAATGACAATCAATAATAGTAAAATAACATGTTTTTTAAGGATAACTGAAAATTATCAACGATGGCTATAATATAGTTGCTAATGGAGATAACAATTTTCTTAATCAGTATATTACAAGTTTTAGTAAGAAATCTAAGCACACCCAAGTAACACATAAGCAAGATAACAGTACACACATAGAACTTTTAACAGTTTAAAGATGAATAAGGTTTGTGTAAGAGCTTTCGGAATAGCCAAATACTGAATAAGGTTATTAGATAGACGTTATTAAGCATTACGCATTCCAAGTAGCTTAAATCTGAAAAACAGTGCCTTCGGCAGCATTTATCTGAATAACAAAAACCTATACTGCTATTATTAAAGCAGTACTAAGCTTGTAGCATTTGAAACAGCTAATTGCTGAATATAGTATCACCGTCTGAATAATATTGTTTACATAATTCTGGTATACAGCTTGATACTGAATAATTGTTTTTATTTTATCTTTAAACTGTATAAGATTTTATGTTTTACTAATTATTCAGCTGCTGAATAAACAATATTATTTGTGTTTTTAATAAGCTTTTTGCAGTATAATAAAGAGTTTCAACTAAGTTTTTCAAATTAAAGACCAGATTTGTATTGATATAGCGCCCATAGCTTAATACCAGCTTTATTAAAATATTATTGTACGTATTTATTTTATGCGTTGTTTGAATCATGGATCGAAAGTCGTAGCAAAAGCGTAAAAAAACCGGTCATATAAAAAGATAATTGTTAAAAGAATATTTAAATATCAGCAGTAGTAATTGTCCAAGTGTCATCAGCAGTAATGACCATGAAATGATTTGTGAAAATAGTTTAAACAAAACTGAACCCGGTCCCAGTCGGCATGCGTGTTTGCCCTGAAATGAAGAGGGTTCCGTCCCCAAAGAAACTGGAAACTGTACTGGTTTACTGGAAAACAACTTAATTTTAAGGAAACATTTAATTTTTGCTTACATTTAAACTTTGCTGCAAAATATGGGTACCTACATATCTAAGTCTTACCTTACATACCTCGCAGAATGTAGATGTTTTTTGCGCGTTGTACTTATTATTTTCTTTTATTTATGTCTCTCACTGAGACCTTTTTATGTTGTTCTGTATTAATCATGTAGTGTAATTTGTAATGTAAAGAACTGTTTTTTACCAATGTTTTGTACTGTCGCAGCGACCACGTCTGTCCTTGAGCGCCGTTACTGGCCTGGGCTTGCTGCGCGCGTAGTCTATTAGTAATTTAGTATTGTTGATTTTGATTTTTTCATTTAAGATTATATAAGTATTGCCTGTTATTCTTTTGATTGTAAGTAAGTTTTCCTCATATAATATAAATGTATAATTTAGGGAACTTTAGGTTTATAGTTAATAATTTCTTCGTAGATTTATTTAAAATATGTAACTGTTCGTTCCTAAATAAATAAATAAAAAAATCTAACATATTTTGGGATTGGAAAACCGAAAGATATACAAATCTATACAGAAGATTTCATTTCTGAAATGGTTATGTTGTTAGCAGAAGGTATCGCAGTACAAGAAAATAAAATTAACGTTGTGATAAAATGTTTTATTTGCGTTGTTTGTTTGTTTCATCGTAAGCCAATCTGCGCGAGGTTGGACACTGCTGTCTTTACTTAATTAATAAATCCGCATTATATCTTGGCCATAGAAATTGTCCTTTGTTCTCCCATTGGGTCAGCACAGTACACAAATCTGAGCGACCCTTACGACGTGTTGAAATTATTTAAAACGTCATTTTCCTGAAACGAAATATAAATTATAATTAATAATATTCAGTCCGCCATTTGTAAATCCTATTATTGTGCAATAAAGATTAAATAAACTAGGGCCCAGTGCACACACGAAACATGCATTTTTTTTAAACATAATAGATACCTATAGGTACTTATGATAATAAACTTTTTTTTCACGAAAATAAAAACAAACAAAGATGCTATAATTTTAAATGTAAGTAATCCATTTAGTGAAAGCCGGACGGGAAAGTTACACATTATAAAAGGTTTTTGATCGTTCGATTAGAGAACCCTAAAAATCTGAGTACCTAATACAGAAATGTGGTCAACTATATAAGTGTTATTCAGAAGTTAGTGCAAAGAGACTACTCTTTTTCAAGTTATAGTTTAGTAACAAAACATGTGTGCACTTTTATTCAGCATTATAAAACAAAACATCGATCGCCATTGAAATCTTTGTAATTAATACTTACAAGGAATTCACGAGATAACCAAAATGCTTATTAATCTTAAAACTACAACATTTCCAACTCGAGTCATGTTATTTTGTTAAATAAAATTGCAAGAATTAGATAGTTCATCACAAGTACTTTTGTCAGACCTAGTATGTATGTATGAAAATACTATTTACAACTAATTATCTTGATTATTAGCGAGGCGCGTAATAAAAATGAAAACAAAACACGTTCTATTCACGACAAAATTACTTGCGCACTAATAATTAACATGTAGCAGACCGCTAACTTGTAAATTAAAATTTACTTACCGAATAACTTAAAGTTCACGTCATGTCAAATAAAGGTATCGACATTAAATTATTGAACCCAATTTATTTCTTCTTTTCCCAATTTCTATGAATATTGCTTGCATAAATGTCAACAATAAGTTAAATGCTTAATAAATTCTGAATACTCTAACCAATTCGACGTAGCTGAATAACTGAGTTGTAAAAGCTTTATAAAAACAATGTGTGAAGTTATTTAAAAGTTATTAAGCTAATTGAAATGTTAATAAGCTCCTACTCAATTGTTACTCAGATGTTATTAAGCGTTAAGCATTCAAAATTGGGGCCCTTTTTGCTTGAATAACAGCTGAATAGACGGTACTCAGGCGTTATTCAGCTTAGTATACAGCTTGTGCTCTTGATGAGTGCTCTTAATCAATCTTTATTCAGAACGTCTGTGTTACTTGGGCAGAACCTTAAGGGACACCAGCATTTTCTGACATGAACAGCGAAGTCTTACTACCTATATGAGAAAACCTAGGGGCCTAGATAACAGTGTTGTTTTAGTTTTAACCGATCACGGTATGTTTTTCATTTGAAAGTGAGGTCTTATAAGGCTGAGGGCGTCTATTGAGTCATCTTTCAATAAGCACCTAAAATTATTTCTAACATATTTTTAATTTTTTTATTTAATTCATAAACACAAGACAGATTACATTTGTTACTATATAAACACATAAAATTGTATATTAAAAGACTAGATTGCAATCCAAAGTTGGTGTACCCTATAAAAACAAAATGGTGAAGCCATTATAAAAATAAAATATTGTAAATAAAAACTATACTTACAATGTTTATTTTAATAACAAAAAACAAATCATGATTTTAAAATGTCTGGTGTGAAATAGAGGACATCTATAAGTGCTTTATGTAAGTCGTAATTTTAGGAAAAAATATATCTAGTTATAGGTTTTTTTTTGCCAAATCATTATACTGACGAGCCACCTAACAAGAGGATTATAAAAGGAAATATTACTTTTATAAGTCTGTAAAGCAAAAATATTAGTTTCATTGTACCTGCGTGTGCTGTACCTAGTATTAAAGGTTACTTGGGATAGCAAATAGGTATCGAGTACTGAATGAACAATTTTCTTAAGGATAAAGGATATCAAAATATTTTCGACGGGTTTCCAACTTTTTCACTCTAAATTTTGCAAGTCTAAATGTTGACGATAGCATAGCATTCGTAAACATTTCCTCTGAACCCTTTCTATTTGGTCTATGTGCACTTTGTAGTACGGCGACCAAACTGGACTGCCATACTCCAACGTACTTTTAACAAGTGCAAAAGATAAAAACAGTAAAGTGTGTGGTCTTTTGAATACCTTCGTTGATCTTAGCACAAATCCAAGGAGTTTATTAGCCTTAGATTTTATGTGTTGATAATGTTCTGTAAATGAAAGCCTGTCGCCAATTAGAATGCCTAAGTCCTTAGCGGCATTACATCTTCTCAGAACTTGGCCGTCAATTGAGTAGTCATTAACGATACCGTGACCCTTGTTAGTGAATGATATGGTAAACACTTTGGGACATTAAGAAGCATTAGGTTTTCCTTACACCAGTCCTAAATGGTATTCAAATCTATCTGTAAAAGATTGCAGTCATTAGAGAAAGTGATTGTATTGGATAACTTTAAATCGTCAGCGTAAAGTAAACATTCACACGACAAGCGCTCAATAAGATCGTTAATGAAAACAATAAATAAGAGAAAACAATTTATTTTCGGGTCTTGTAGACCCGAAACACGGGCGGCTATGATTGAGCTTCGTGTGACTTCACATTTCACAAAATAAACAAAAACTATCTGTCAGATTTCAAGATAAATTTGTATATTGTGACCAACCGTCTTCGTACGATCGATCTAACAGATTAAATTCTTAACTTAAGTCGACCTTAACTATCTGATAGCTACGTAAATAGTGATAAGAGAAATGTAATTAATGGTATTTGACATGAAACAAAGAGGATGCTGATAAATAAAACACATGAATGGTATCATTATACCTACATAAAGATTTATTCAAAATCGTCTCTTTTAACTACCCACTACTTGTCTAAAAAAACTGCTGGTGCTGCTATTATGTTGTCTTGGTGCCTGGCAAACCCCAAGGTACCACACCACGGTCATGACATGTGCACAGCATCCAATCGTTCCAGACACATTATTTTCTATTAATATTATGTACATAGGTATTAGTAGTTGTCTTGAAATGTGTCTGGATTTAACTTTCCCTCTTATCAACGTATTATCTCCAATACCTCTCAAGCGATATTCTGATCTGATACACAATGCTGATACATCTCTAACTATAAGGAAACGCACATGTTCTCCATAGTAGGACCGAGCCTGTCGGATTTGGTACATTCCTAAAGCGAATAATGTTAAATCATTACTAGCCGGGGAAATGTTAATAAATTGTCGCACAGTAGGTACCGGTGCGTATCGGAGCAAACGCAAAGATTGGCAAAGATCGACTGCAAAAAAAATCTATGATTAACACCTGTCATTCAATTTTAACAGTGACGTTCCTTTACAAGCAAGTCAAAGAATCAAGCCCTTAACGCTTATTTGGTTTATATTTTCAGCAATTTAATACTGTTCTAAAAATACTTAAATGTATTTTTGTCTAAGTAGAATACTTACTATAATCTTTTTTTCGACGAGTGTAAGATGGGAGGATTACATGCAAGCACGTGAAATTGTAGACCTACGCGTGAAATGGAACTTGACATCGTCGTCAAGATCTATTGTTTATGGTCAAAACCTTTCAAAAGCTATGATTAAGTTTTCCCATTGATATTAATTATTTTTACGCATTAATTAATTTGTCTAGAACAAGAAGTTCTTGAGGTATACTATTCGTATTTTCAAAACTAACTAATAACAGCATATTTTTTAGAATATAATTGATTTGTGCCCATGGTCAGGTCCTTTTTCGCCATTGTCCTTTGAAATGAATGAAGAAAAATATGTTTTTTTCTAATTATGTAAAGCTTTTCAGAGAAATAAATTATTGTATAAACTAAGCGTTGGTAATTTTTTAAATACTTTTCCGAAAACCGTTAAGTAGCCAATTGTGTACCTACCGCCACAGAGACAGAATAACGCCAAGTATCTAAACATTACGCTACAACTACAAAATAACGTTGTTTCAATGTAATTTAATATTTTTTATGTTGTATCGGAATTACGATATTAAACTGTTCAATTACGGAACCATAATATCGTAATATTCTGTCTGTAATTCCGGAATTACGAAGTTCCGGAATTCCGATATTTATGCCCTCTGGTGCGCTTCAAAACTAGTGCGCTTCAATGAATACCTACGTTGACCGATTTTGCTGATTCTTTTTTTGTTGTGTTTAAAATTGTCAGGAAAAGGATTGTATGAAAGATTTTTTTTGAAAATTCGCCACGAGATTCAGGATGTTAACGCGGACGCTAGTTGTTTATAAGACCATCTGTAGATACTGTACCTACAACATAGTTTTGGCAATAAATGTTTTGACTTAAAATAAATCCTTTTTCAGCCGGAAACTGCCCGCTGCCGTCCAAGGTGTACGGCTGCAGCCCTAAATGCGTCCAGGATTACGAGTGCACCCACGGCAAGGTCTGCTGTGGCAACTCCTGCAATGCCAAGTCCTGTGTCGAGCCAGCTCCTTACGGCGGCGCGGGCGGGCATGGCGGCTCCAACAAGAACTCACATTGTAAGAAGGTCTAGACTGACTAAGATCTACGCTCTGGACGTATTATTATAAGTTAATATTTGTCAAAAGTACGAGAGGGATAATTCCGAAAACTAGTATGAAGATCAATGAGAAGCCAATTATCTCCGATATTGTTAAAGGAAGGAGGAAATAAAAACAGTTGCCGCTTAGACAAGTGGCGAACGCTCACACGCTCACGATTTGAACGTAACATTTTCTATAAGTACTATGAATTATCATTGATGTAAGTAATGTGTTTCTGTTACAGCAAGCAATGGCGGCGTGTACTGTGACAATGCGAAGTGTCAATCCGGTGAGGTTTGCAAGCTGGATCCCAAGACCAAGCGAAACAAATGCAGCCGCGCTTAACCTAACCACATTGTTCATAACTTTATAATAAATGTAACATTTTAACAGTACAACACATTGTTTATAATTTTAATAAATAATATAATAATAAGTAACTAAACTGACTGACGTTCTCGTTAAAGGTCAGCAGGCCTATTTGCTAACTGACTGAAAGGGGAGCCCTTTCGGTCGCATAATCTCTTTCGTCATAATGTAGTTTGGCATAACAGTTTCAGCATAAAGTTTTTTCGCATAAATTACGATAAGCAGAGTGTTGTAAACCCATAATAGTTTCATTGGCATAATTTTATATTAGCATAATCGTCTTTATCATAATTTTAATCAGCATAAATGTAAATAACATAATTGCTATACGTCTAAATGTTATTTAACATAAAATACGAAACGCATAATGAATGAAGCGCAGCGTAGCGATTGTCTTGAATTTTAAGGTTGAAAAATGAAAATGAAAATGAAAAAATGTTTATTAACAGCAAAGTGACAGAATTACTTAAAACTTAATTTAAAACTATGGAATAACATCTTTGCATAGGTACAACGCTTATTAATAATAGTCCAATCTATCGGTTCCTCACTGGGCAAGCCTGCATTGAGGTAACCTAGGAACAAAGTTACATAATCCTTAGTTTAACCTCAGTTTATACAACCATCTTATCAGGTAGACAAATTTCAGGGTAATATTAATAATCTAAACAATTATATTATTAGTGGGACAGTTACATAAAAACTACAAATATCTTAAAAATATAAACACATATCAACTTCATTTAGCATAGTATTCTTAATACATCTTCCGTTTTGTCATAAGTTAGTGTTTTTAGCCATTTAGTAATAATATTTCGAGCTTCATAAAATACTCTTGTCCTTAATATCATAAAACTTTACAACTCTGTTATACACATGTATTTTTATAAAATCACCAAAACGTTGCGCAAACACGGTGTTAACCGATGGGATATTCAATCTATAAACTCTGCGATTGGTTATTGGTTTATAATAGTCAGGAGAGGAAATCACGGCTCCGTGCATACTTAGCGAAGTTTTTAGTACAAACAGCTGACGTACACTTAGCACTCCAGCCTCTTCATAAACAAGTGCATTTGGATATCTGTAGGGCCTACTAAGCATAACTTTTAATACTGCCCGTTGTGCTCTCTCAGCCTGAACAATAAATGTTTTTGCAGCACTCCCCCAGCAAGTAATGCAGTACACTATGAGAGACTGACATAGTGCGTAGTAAACTGTCTTAAGTGTATCAATGCTTGCAACATTACGCAGGCTACGCATTATATGTATGACCTTTCTAATTCAAGCTGAGAGACCACCAATGTGAGTTTTGAAAGATAGATTCTCATCAATTTGCACTCCAAGATATTTTAAAACTTTAGTGCGCCTTAATAATTCACACGAACAGTTGTTTTGATCATTACAATCTTGGGAATGAATTTTAATTTTTATGTCGGGTTGAGGAGCTGAAGCAATCGTTTTGTGGAAAGAAATATACATGGTCTTCGTAGTATTTAGTGTAAGGAGGTTCTGCTGCAACCACTGAGAAATTAGCGACATTCCTCTCTCGGCGAAGAAACAAACCATAGGCCATGTAGGACCATGAAAAATTAATGCGGTGTCGTCCGCATAGCACAAAATATCAGCTTTATCAATTGACAGATAGTGAATGTCGTCGATGTATAATAAAAACAGTGTTGGCCCAAGAATACTTCCCTGCGGGACTCCGAAACTAATATATTGCGAGCTACTAGTAGTATGGCCCACCTTTACGCACTGTCTCCGCTCCGCCAAATAGCTTTTAAACCAATCAAGAGAACTTCCTCGTATGCCCGAGCCCTCAAGTTTGTTCAAAAGTATAGGCGCGGAGACAGTGTCAAAGGCCTTGGAATCCAAGACTCCAGATCCAAGAAAATACCAACACAACACTGCTTATTATTGAGATGAGTCGACACTAAATTTGTGAGCAGATTAACTGCGTCTTCCGTACATTTTCCTCGACGAAAACCAAACTGTTTTGGAGAAATCAAATGACGTGATTCTAGATAATTAACAAGGCGGTCATTTACGAGCTTTTCAAGCAATTTAGAAAAGGTACCTAAAAGAGAGATAGGTCTATAATGATCTAATGAGCTTCTTGACCCGCTCTTGTGTATCGGGCAAACGGATGCAGTTTTCCACTCATCTGGGAAGATTCCAGATAAAAGGCTTAAATTCATTATGTGTATGAGTGGAGTAATAATTTCATTTTTAATGTGTTTTATAAGAGAGTTTTTTAAGCCATCGATTCCAGGAGCTTTATCATTTTGTTAACTCATTATTAATCTTTCCAATTCTTCAGTGTTAGTTGGGTACAAAAAGAACGAATCCACTGGTGGAGTTCTAACTTGAACTGATTTTGCGAGATCCGACTCTGTTTTATTTAATTTAGTAAGAATCCGATTTGCCAGTGTTTTACCAACTGTAGAAAAATGTTTATTAACTAGGTCTACTGATTGCTGCGCGTCTTGACATCCCTCAAGCCCTAGTAACTCTGTAGATTCCTTGTTATTATGCCCAATACTACAAATATTTTTAATCGAACGCCAGAGCTTTCTTGGATTATTTTTATTTTCATTTATTTGTTTATTTTCGTATTCTTGTTTTAACTTTCTAAGTATGCCTGTGAAGAAGTTTTGATAGCGTGAGTAAGTAATTTGAAGTGCACTGTTTTCTCGATTATTTCTAGCACCTTGATGTAGGCGATCTCGATGTCGCATACATCGCATCAGCCCTGGGGTAATCCACGGCTTCAGATTATACTTGGATCTAGATATTTTAACCTGTTTTGTATGTTTGGTTACTACATCAAATAGTAAATTAGTAAAAACATTAACAGCTTTATTAACTTCAGTAAAAGAATCAATTATCGACCAGTCAATGTCTGCTAGATCTTGTTTAATTGCAGCATAGTCTTGTTTAGTTGTGTAACGATTTGGCTTTATAGGTTTCGGTTTATTGAGACACATACCAAGCATTACTGGATAGTGGTCTGTGATATCCAATTCACATACAATTCCAAGAAGGTTTTGGCTGTGCCCTATATTTTTGACATAAATATGGTCAAGACAAGTAGATTCTCTGTAGGCAGTGTTATAGCCGGGAAAAGACCATGCTCTGCCATAAAACATTCATATTCTAATGTGTGTGAGTTTCCCAAAGTATTCATTATATTAACGTTAATGTCACCGCAATCACCAAAGGAAGTACGTTAGATACAGTTACAAGAGATTCCATTGAAGATAAGAATTTATCCAAGCTTTTAAAGGACGGAGAGCGATATATGCCAAGAATATCCACAGTTTTAGGAATATGTATAGCCAGACAGTCAGCTTCATCTATCACAGGCTCAGATGCAGTGGCGACCCATATATCCTTCACATATGCAACAACCCCACCATTCTGATTAATAAATTTATTTGTTTTAAATGAACTATAACCGGGTAATTTTGGAATAATTACCGAATCATTAAGCCAGCACTCAGATAGTATTAGTACATCGATAGACATATCTAAACGCTTTAGGGCGACTACCAGAGTGTCAAAGTTCCTCTGTATACTTCTTATATTAATAGAGAGAAGTTTAAATGTGTGATGGGGTGAGAAAGATTATTTGCATTTATCCGCATCACTAACTACTTGACAGGTAATTTTCAACGAGTCCAGCTCTGATCCTAATTCTGCGGTGAACATAATTTTAAAAAAGAAAATTCTTTTAAAACCCAGATGATCCAAACCGAATCCATAACTTTCAATTTAATTAGAATATTGTGGTGGCGATTAGTTTTAGTCATACTTGTAGTAGCACACATGTAAATAATGGTTTATGGTTTAAGAAATTTATTTCTTTAGAAAGAATACATAATTCACTTACCTAAAGAAATACAATTTTACCTTAGCACTGAATTCCAGTTCCAGACGAACTGGAAAATAAAATTCAGACGAACGGAACAAATAGTATAAGAAAACTTACGTTAAATTAAACTAAAAAACGAATGGAACACTGATTCACCACACGATATACCTATAGCATAATATTACTTTATGTACATTATTTTAAACAAACTTTCGGCGTAATGCGTACTTAATACAATTTTAACTAAAAGTGGGTAAGAGAATAAAAAATATGTACTGCGTTGTTCCGTTTGACGAAACGCCTGGTAGGCTTCTGATACGTATTGCACTGCAATTCCTATCAGATGGCAATTTGATGGACATAACAATATCCACGTGTAATCAACAATCTGAGATATCACTTAAAATGTGGCGCTTCAGTTTTGTCTTAAATAGTGACAGTGATTTAATTTCTTTAATATGATTTGGCAGCTTATTATACAGCTGAGCTCCTTCGAACATTAGGTTTTTTTTTCCATAATTTGTTCGTGCTATTTGGAGATGGATATCATAGGGGCTTGATGAACGAGTTTGAGTGTTCGATTTTTTTAGGAAACGAATTTTTGTGTGTATTACGTTGTCTATAATTTTGCGTATGAGGAAGCACGTATTATGTCTATAGATTTGAGAAACAGTCATAAGTCGAGTGTGCATAAATAACGTCGACGTTGAAGTTAAATAGTGGTAGTGAAAAAGTAGTTTTATTATTTTATTTTGTGCTGTCTGTAGTTTTTTTATATGAGTCTTAGCAGCACTGCCCCATACCTCGATTAAGTAGTCCAATTGCGATTTTACAAGTGAATTGTATATTAGGTAACTAACAGATCTGGGAAAACAACGAACTGATCCACGAAGCGAACCCATTAAAGATGATAGTTTTAAACAGATTTTTTTGATATGCGGTTTCCACGTCAATTGGCTATCCAAAATGAGACCAAGATACTTTTCAGTGTATACCCTATTAAGCCGCTCGTTGTTCACAAGTAAAGGTTGAAAGTCTGGTATTTTTTTATTTTTAGCACAGAAAATCATGAAGTTCGTTTTAGAGACGTTTATGGTCAAAAGGTTACTTTGAAACCAAAGAGAGAGAGAGTTTAAATCATCCTGTACATTTCGCATTATAGTGTTTATGTCTCTATTACAGTAAAATAGGCATGTGTCGTCGGCGTATAACGAGATATCCCCTCGTAATACTATGTCTTTTACGTCGTTTATGTAGATGAGGAACAGCAGGGGTCCAAGAATAGACCCCTGCGGAACACCATACGTAACAATTTCAGAGGTACTTAGATGTTCACCGATTTTGACCACTTGGTATCTATTACTGAGGTAAGACCGAATTATTTTATGCGCAGTACCGTTAATTCCAGCAATAGCCAATTTTTTTAGAAGCAGTTCGTGGCTTATGGTGTCAAATGCTTTCTTGAGGTCAATAAAGATACCTAAAGCTATTTGTTTCTGGTCAATCTTTGTTTTCAAGTCCGTTATGAGGTCGATGCAAGCGGAAAGGCTATTAGATTTGGGGCGGAAGCCGTATTGTTTATCAAAGAGGAAGTTGATGGATTTAAGATGTTCTTCCAAACGGTTGTAGATTATTCTTTCAATTATTTTAGAGACTGTCGGAAGCACTGATATCGGACGGTAGTTTCCAGCGTCCGCTTTATTGCCAGATTTATATATGGGGCTAACTTTGGCCAACTTAAGAGACTCGGGAAAGTGACCCTTTCTCAAACATTGATTTATGCAACCCGTCAATTCTTCCAAGATAATGTTCTTTACGCATTTAATGACTTTACAGCTAATACCATCTAGACCAGTGCTAGTGTTAGGGTTCAGTTTATCTATTATTCTGCTTACTTCGTCTGTTGTAGTTGGGGCTAGTTCTGATAATTCCTTAGAGCATTGATTGTGTGGTTGTAAATAATTATTAGTGTTGTGATATGTTGAAGGTATTTGGTGTGCCAGAGAAGCGCCTATATTAGCAAAGAACGAATTCAAATGGTTACAAATCTTGAAGGTGTCGGTAATAAGGCCATCGTTAGTTTTTAGTTCAGCGGGAGCGCAGCTAGTTTTTGCTTTGTTACTAGTTAAGTCATTTATTACATTCCACATTTTAAGCGGTTTGTTTGTACAGTTTTTGAATAATTTTAGATAATAGTTACTTTTGGTAGATTGTATGATAGTGTGGACTTCTTTTTTCGCAGCAAGGTATGCTCTTGTTACATTTTCGTTAGACGGTGATCGTAGTCGGGAACATCCAAGTTGGTTTCTTCTGTTTATAGAGTGTATGATATCCTTGTTAATCCAATCTTTTTTGAGAGGGTTCAATACTTTGGTCTTTGTAATCTTGCTGTTTTTAACTGCTTCAGCCATTATACTGTGTAACTTCTCATATTCATCGTTATAGTTACTTACTGTTGATTTTTCTAGTGACTTACAGAGTTTATGGTAATCGACTTTTACATATTCAATAGTTTTCTTTGTCTCTGGTTTAAATCTTTTAACCTCAAGATAAATTTGCTTATGATCAGAGATCGTAGTTTCAACAATGGCTAGGTGAAAGTTATTATTTTTAACATTGGAGCATACGTGATCAAGTATTGTTTTGGAACTTGAGGTTTGTCTCGTACAGTATTCTGGGTCAATTTTATTTAAAATTGAGAATCCATTTTCCCGAATCATTGTTTTGAAAGCTGTGGCTTGTTTACTTTTCTTTAGAATGTCATAGTTAAAATCGCCAAACACAATAGCTCTTTTCCGACTATGCAGCTGCTGTGAATATATCTCAAGAAAGTCATTACTGTTAGTCCTTTCGGGCTTGTATATTGCCCCAATGTCCAACGAGAATTTATAAAGGTGAATCCATAAAAAATGGTTATCCTGTTCACTTCTTTCTTCAATATAGTTGTGTTTGAGGTTGTTGTGGACGTAGATAGAAACACCGCCTCCTATTTTGTCTTTTCGGAAGTTAAAGTAATGCGTATAATTAGGTATTTTCAACCGCTGCGCTTCAGATTCTGATTTTATCCATGTTTCTGACAGGACTATTACGTGGATTATGGCTGGCGAAGTCTGAATTATACACCTAATTTCGTCTAATTTTCCGGGTTTGACAATGCTTCGTATATTGGCGTACTTAATTTTCAGGGACTTATGATTTTGCGGTAAGGCATTATAACTAGTTGCTATTTGGTGTGTAACAACATCATTGTTTGATTCTTCTTCAATTAGTTTTTTGGAGTCGACACAACTATCTTTGGAATTCCTTTGATATATTTTATGGACAGATCCTTTTCACCAGTATCCGTTCGACGCTTTAACTCCGCTCTCAGTTTCTGCATAACTTTAGCCTGATAAGGCGTATCGTCGCTGTAGATTTTAGTACCAGGTGATTGATTGTTTATGACAGATTTATTGCGTAAAATTGACTTCACAATTTCAGAAGAGCCGAAGAAAGCTTTTATGAGCCGAGACTTCTCTTCGGTATATTTGCCTAGTCGTATGACTTTAGTAGGTTCGGGGCAATCCAGTAAAGTGGATGTCAGGGTTTTGATCACTTCATTTTTGTCATGGTTGCGTCTATCATTAATATTACTTGACTTAATTTCCTTTATGCCACTTATTATAATATTTTTCTCTCTAATATGTATTTCTGAAATCATATCATCACATGTTGGTAATACTGTTGCAGAAGTAGTCTTCAGCGTTGAAATTTCGTTTTCGATGACTTTTAGCTTTTCTTCAGTATGAGCATTAAATTTCGTAATGTTCACCAATTGCTGCTTAAATTTGTTCTGTTCGGATACGAGTTGTTCTGTTGTTGATTTAATCTCAGCAATTTGGTCCTTAATAAGCGATACGTCTTGTGATATCGTCTTCAGATTTTTGTTCTGATTTTCAGCCATGTCGCTCAGAAGTGAGATAATTTTGGCTTGGAAGTCATCAAATTTTCTTGATAAATCATCATCTGTTTGCTTCCTTTTTTGCCTAAACGTTATTTGATGTTTATCTGTCTCGAAGAGTCGATGTTCTCTTAAATCTGGCTGGGAACCACCCACTACAGCGCTAGTAGTCGCCATTATCTTGTCGCTATCCCCATCCGTAATTGAACCACGCGTAGGTGAGTGATTACCGCTCATTGTCAGGACAAGTTGAAAAAGATGGTTTTTAGGTACTCACGCACAGCGTAACTAGCAGAGAGCGAGACGAATTATTGTAGCCCGTCTCTTTTCCTCAAAGGGCGCGGGTGTTGTCACAGAAGTCACTCACAACGAGAACGTCAGAAGAATCGCCAGAAGACTCAAGTAATAGTGAATCGTATCACAAGTGTGGTTGCGTTTTATTTACTTTGCGGAACTATTTATTAATTTGAATAATGTTTAACACACGTCCCGCTCGTACACTGTCTCGACGATTACATTTAGTTACATGTTGTTGATTCGGTAAAAAAGGACAGACATTGAATACCTTAATTAATATACAATAAGATACTGATTTATAACAAAAAAACAATACTATGCCAATGGATTCATGCAAGTGCACGAACAAGTTAAATACAATGTTGCATACAATGTGATTTGGTAACAAGAGTGACACTATCATCAAACAAAAATTACAGCAGTCAAATACGATTTTAACAAACAAAGACAACTGCAGGCTTATTTTGTTGTTAATCTCACTAAACAAAAACCTGTCACTCGTATCCCCAAAAAAACAAAATAATAAACACATCAAAACACTATTAAAAACTAAAAAGCTATGTGTTACTGATAGTGGTGGAGGGGGTCGTGAGCAGTCGATCCAAGTCCATGTGGGACTGTATCCGCAGTGCTGACTTTCCTTCATCTCGCCTGACGTATATGGCACCTTGACTACACCAGCAGAAGGCGTAACCATTCTGCTTGGCTCTAATTCTGGAGTCGCGAAATAACACTCGATTTTCTTTTGTTAGTCTTTCGTTGAAAAAGACTTTACGTGGAGTTCCTGCAACCTGCAGGTCAGAGCTGGTAATATGTTTACGTGACTTACTAGCTTTGAAAAACTGATCACGTTGCGCTCGTCTTAGAAGTCTGACCACCACAGGTCGAGGCATTCTGGCTCCGTCTTCAGGTAGCGCCGCAGTCACAGGCGGACGCCGTGGCCCCACTCGGAACACCCAGTCTATGTCTCTATCTTCTACGTTCACTCCCAACTTTTTGGCTGCCACGAGAACCGTATGATGTAAATTTTCAGATTGACACTCAGGAATACCGACTATTTCAATTTCATTTCTGAGGCTTAACTGCGCCTGTGTATTTAATTCATTCTGCAGTTGGGAAACTGTAGCTTGCATGGTAATGAGTACATTGTCACGGCTTTCCAAATATTTTAATCGCTCATCTGTATCGTGAAGTTTGAGTATGATGTCGTTCATTTTTTCAGTATTAAATGAAAGAGACTCTGTCAAATCGTTCAATTTTGATTTTACCGATGAAAACTCTAGGGTAAGTGAGCGCAGCTGCTCAATAAGCTGTGCTATTTCGGATACTTCGGATACCGCAGAGTCGGTTTTCTTGCGCATGGTGACATTCTCGGAGGCCGTACGAATTGGTGTGAGCGTATTATCTCCGCCTTTTCTTTGGGCAGCACAGCAGTCTGGGCATTTCCAAGTTTTCTTTCGTTCGGCAGTGAGAGAGGACCCACTAACACACACAGTACAGAAAGCTTTATCACATGTAGTATTTGTACAACTTACGGCATTTGCGTCTTTAATGTTATGCGTCCAAAAAGTTAGCGTGAACGGATCCATATCATCCGGATCTTCTGTGCTAATGGGGGTCCCACAAGGGTCAATACTAGGTCCATTTTTATTCTTAATTTATATTAATGATTTACCATTTTATGCGGAAAACTTTTGCAATATTGTTTTGTTTGCTGACGATACATCTTTGATATTTAAGACTGATCGAAATAAAAATAGTTTTGATGACATCAACAGTGCCCTAACAGATGTGTTGAATTGGTTTACTACTAATAATCTTCAATTAAACGCGAAGAAAACCAAATGTATAAATTTTACTCTACTTAACGTAAAGAATATTATAGGAAATAAAATTAAACTGAATGGTGAACTGTTGGACCTTGTTGATTCAACAGTTTTCTTAGGTATTACCTTAGATTCAAAAATACAGTGGTACCCTCATATTAGCACCCTTGCGGGGAGACTTAGTTCAGCTGCTTACGCTGTTAGGAAAATTAGGCATTTTACAGACGTGGAAACTGCTCGATTAGTCTATTTTAGTTACTTTCAGTGTTATGTCCTATGGTATACTACTTTGGGGTAAAGCAGCAGATATAGAAACCATTTTCATTTTACAGAAAAGAGCAATAAGGTCCATATATAACCTAGGATCACGTGACTCCCTTAAGGAGCTGTTTAAAGAAATAAATATTCTTACAGTTGCATCACAATTTATTTATAACTGTATTGTTTACGTGCGTCAAAACATTACTCATTTCAAAACAAATTGCGATATACACAAACTAAATACTAGAAATAAGTATAAACTTGTAATTCCTAAATTTCGACTTCAGAAGTTTATGGATCATTTATGGGACAAAGTGTCATAATTTACAATAAAATCCCGAACGATGTTATAATTTTGCCCTTTGACAAATTTAATTAAGACACATGTTAAGGACAGACTTTTAGAAAAGGGCTATTACACTGTAAGCGATTACATCAATGACAAAAATGCATGGAATTAACATTCCTCTAGTTTCGTATACATTGTTCTAATGCGTTCATAGTGCCCGAGTAAAACTTGTAGATTCACTTTTGTTTTTATCTTTTATTTTATATAATTGTTTTATGACTATTGACTGTATAATTTGGTAACGACATATTGTTTTGTAAATGTCGTTACCTCTATATTATTATAAAGCTGTGGAGTTTGTTGTGCCCGTTCTTCTCCATAGCTAAAAGACTTCCTGAATGGGTGGGGTGGGTGGGTGGGTTCCTGTGCCTAATCATCCATCCATATAAAAAAAAAATAATTTTGACGATTCAAAACGCTTAATTTAAGCTTACTGAATAAAGTTATTTTGATTTTGATTTTTGATTTTGAATGGATTTCATACATCCAGCACACTTCATGTTGACAAAATAAAATGTGAATAAATTATCTTTATTCGACAAGTTGCTTCACAGAGGTAGCGTTGCTCACCGCACGCAAATGACCCCTCTGCGGTATTATAGTCTTTGACAAATAAATGTCAGTGTCGCCACAGTATAAATATAAGCTAAAGTCATATTTATACTGTGGTATCGCGCTGATTACCCTCCGCACACGGTGCACGCGATTCTCACGGTTACATACAGCACACAGCCGCAAAGATGGCTTGCGCTTGCGCTGCAATGTCGACACTATACCCGCACTTGTTTGATTCTTAAAAATCGTTGGCACTTTTATTGTTAAAGTTATTTTGATTACTTGTTGATAATTTGCACTATTGTGATTATTCTCACATTGAAAATATATAAATTGCGTGTAACTGATTTTGTTTATTAAGTATTGACCAGTTCAAATCACTTTATAAGTACTAACTTTAATTTAATATCACCTAGAGCTATTTAACACCGAGTTGAACGGCTGACTGAGGCGTCAAAAATGGGCAGAGCATTTCGAGGCATCAGACGTGACGGCTGCGTCACTTGTTGCCAAAAATCTATTAAAATAAACTCGTTATTTATAGTGAATTCCCGCTGGGGAATTCTACGAACAGTATACATCTTACGAGCACCGGCATCTTTCACCACTGACCTTAAGAAGGGCCGGCTGCGTACCTACCCGCATCAAGCTAGAGGAAGAAGCGCTGAACCTGACCAGCCTGCGAAGGACCCTGAGGAGCAGCAGTACCTTAGAACGACGTCGGTTCAGGCCAGTGTTCTCCCCTTAACCTATCTCAACAAGACGTGAGGCGGCCACACAAATTATAAGGCTTTGAATAAACGATTGTTACCTACTAAATAATCGTTTCTTTTCGAACCCCTACCTACCTGTGGCTGACTGGCGAAGGCCAAGTGCCGCAGTGGCACTGCGGCACTTGGCCTTCGCCTGAACCGACGTCGTTCTAAGGTACTGCTGCTCCTCAGGGTCCTTCGCAGGCTGGTCAGGTTCAGCGCTTCTTCCTCTAGCTTGATGGGGGTAGGTACGCAGCCGGCCCTTCTTAAGGTCAGTGGTGAAAGATGCCGGTGCTCGTAAGATGTATACTGTTCGTAGAATTTATTTTTATATTTTTATTAGACAACACAAATACTAGCTGCTCTACTCCTGTAGATCACGGGATAGCTTCGCTACGCTGCGCTGCGCTTCGCGATTGTCTTAAATTTCTAACCAGTCAGGTACATCATATTATGTAGTCTTTATTTGGTTAACCTATCATAATTTCAATTGTTCGAAAATGTCTTGAGAAGTTAATACTTTGTGTTTTCGCTAAGGTTGTGCTATAAAGTCAGTGATAGAAACGAATCGCGGCATAACCGACTCCACGTAGACTTGTCTGCCCTACGCTAGAGTGTAATTTAAGCCCGCGGAGGGGCGAGGCGGCCCGCGAGCTGAGGAGCAGGTGGCTTTAACGCCCGCCGCCGCGGCTGAGGCTGGCCGGCCAAGCCGTCCAGCAAGCCGAAGCTGCGGTGGTGAGCGAAAGCCATCTGCGACGATAAGTTCGCGTGGGACCGCCGGAGCCTCGCAGCGCCGGAGCCGTGAAAGAAACCATGCCTGCTGCATGCTGCGTGTTTGGATGATGCTGCATGCTTGGTTGCATGCTGTATGCTTGCTTGCAAACTGAAGCTTGCTTGCATGCTCCACATGCTTGCTTGCATGATGCATGCTTGCTTGCATGCTGCATTCTTGCTTGCATGCTGCATGCTAGCTTGCATGCTGCATGCTTGCTTGCATGCTGCATGCTTGCTTGCATGCTGCATGCCTGCTTGCATGCTTTAAACGTTACTACTATTACAAGTTGTTCGTTGATAATTATGGATTTCAATTATTTGAAATGTTGTATTTTTATAATATTGGAAACGTGTTTCTGAAAAATAAATAAACTAGCATTAATAGCTTCGGCCAAACGTTGAGTGGGATTTCAAAAAATAAGGATTTTGAAAAAAATAACAAACGATAATCTGACATGACTTGTAATCTGCATGCCATAGGGTGAGATGCCAATAAATGTTATGATTAGTAATCGTTATTCTAAAAACATTTATGCATGAACATTTGATGCTGATTTATCATTATTATAAAAGAAGTTATGGGGAAATAAAGTACGCCTAATGATTTATTCTGAATGAACGTTATGTGAAACGAAGAGTATGCCAAAAAACGTTATGCAACCTTAAAATATGCCTCTTTATTTTATGCAACCCAATACGGACCCGCCTGAATGCGACGAACACCCAAGGAAAGTAGTACTTACATTGCGCGCGCCCGCTGTATTTTTCACTAGCAATTGGCACAGTACACAGCAGTGTTCGACGAATTTCCTTGGGTGTTCATCACTTTAACTATCAGTCGAGCTAGAGAAAAGGCCTGCTGGCCAAGAGTACCCCTAACCAACGAGCAGGCAGGCAAGTGAAGCAAAGAATGTGTGTCAGGAACTCAGGATCGTAGCGAATGGAAAGAATGAAAAATCAAATAATGGAAATCGAAATCTCGTGAGATCCCGATCTCGCGAGATCTCGTGTCATTTTTCGAGATCAATCCCGTAGCATAATATGACGAGATCTCGTTCGAGATTGAGATTGGGCAGCGGTAGTCAGCGACAGCGACGCTATTCACGCAAAGGATTTAAATTTGCGTGCTGCTGCATAAACTAAGATAACTCTTCAAGAGGAATTAGATGAGACTCCTAAAAGCCCTTTTTTGCGTGTTTCTACTAGTTCAGATAGGCTATTGATAAAAAAAAAGAAATGGATTTGTGCGAGTGTGGGGGAACAAGGGGTAGATTTTTACAGTTCGCTTATAATGCTTACTGACGCTGGTGCAAGTCAGAGAGGACATTTTCAGCTGCTGGGTACATAGCGACTGAATAAGATGCCGTTTATCAGACAACACTCTCAGCACTCTTTCTTTTTTATGAAGCTATTTCCAAAATGACTATAAGAATTTAGAATTTTTTGTCCTTATTTGACGGTGTTATTATTTTTATTATGTATTTTACAAATTGTTTGATTTCCAATTTTTTTTTAATAAACCTATAATGTCCCACTGCTGGGCAAAGGTCTCCCCCACTTCCTTCCAGCTATCTCTCTCCTTAGCCAGCTCTAACCAATTTCCGTCGAAAGCATCGAGGTCGTCGCGCCACCGCTTCCGAGGACGCGGCCCCGACGTCGACGTCGGTCTTTGGGTACCTACCCAACGCGTGCTGATGTTCGCCAACCTCTCTGGGTTCATTCTTACCACGTGCCCCGCCTAGTCCCACTTAATACGGGTAATTATTAAATAACTTAACTTAGTAAGTAAGTTAGATATACTTTTGTGCTTTAATTACTACCAAGCAGTTTTCAACGCTTTTTAAACGAATTAAACAATGTTTTTTCGAAAGCTAATCGAGATCTCGAAAATACCGAGATCTCGATAAAAATAGAGAGGAGCTTAAAAGATTCGCAATTTTGATGTCGATAGAGACTAGGACTAGGTGCTTATGCAACTTACTACGTCAATAGTAAATTGAATCATGACAGTCATTTTGATCTAAAAGTACCAGGGAGACATAAATGAAAAGAGGTAGATAGGCGCGTTAGCGATCTCACTTACCTTTAACTATCAGGAAAAAAGAAATGAACGCTTAAAAGATTCGTAATATTGATGTCGATAGAGACTAGGACTAGGTGCTTAAGCAACTTACTACGTGAATAATAAATTGAATCATGACAGTCATTTTGATCTAAAAGTACCAGGGAGACATAAATGAAAAGAGGTAGATAGGCGCGTAGCGATCTCACTTACCTTTAACTATCAGGAAAAATAAATGAACGAGTAGTAGTAGTTAGTTGCCATCAATCAATAAAAATAAACGTAAGTACGTTATTCGTTATCGATATTTTCTGATAGTTACAACATCTCTTTCAACATTTTTTCCGTGGGTGCGCTTTGAGGAATGAAAAATTAAGGGGACTATATTTCTTGTCACCAAAATTTATATTTGTCATCAAGTTGTATCACCTAATAAATAGATCTATCGCCACGAAATATTTTCGTTCTCAGATAAACAAAAAGTGTTCCCAGGTATGAATTATCAAATTAATGTTAATATATGTGTAAAATAAGAGATGGATTACCAATAAAATTGTAGTGCATTAGATGAAAATAAACTTCGTTCATATAATAATAGTTTTATTATTTAAATAATAACTTTGTGCTCAGAATGGTAGTTCTGTCACCAAATAAATTGATTATTGGTCCCTGAGTGCGACACCTTTTTATTTGCTATTTTGTCATCAATACAGTAGTTACATTTATTTCGTTCAGTTATTAAAATAAGTATTATAGTCTGACCGCTAACGCTGTACCGCGCCTTGGGTATGCGAGCGGCGAGGCGGGGGGGGCGAAACAAAACAATTGCTCCATTTTGTCATTCTGCCGTCATCGCTCACGGCGGCAACTAGTGTGTCAGACGCACATGAGATAAAAAAATCTAAAAATGGGTCGTGCATTACCTCGAGATAATCAAATCTGTCATTTTTAAAGTGGCCGAATATTTTAAGAAAAGAAAAGCAAACAAAGAAAGTTTATATTATATATTTCCAAGAATTAAAGATTTATTTCATATATATTGGTTTTTAATTTGTACGTATCTAAAAATCATACTGGACAAAAACGGATTGGATGTAATTATACTCATAAATTTAAAGCTTCAATATCGTAAGATCTGTCTGACACTACGAATCTCATGTGAGTTCATGCTCTTTACTTCCCACTCCCCCCACCACCCGCGCATAAATTACAGCGGTTGCGGTCAGGCTATACTTACCAATTTAATAGGTACATCAATTTATAATTTTAATGAAAATATGTTCAAAGAGGCGGAGACAAATTGGAGCGCTTTTAAAAATTGAACATTCCGGCCTCAACGATGGGTCGTAGGTAGTTACGATCATACGATGCGCGGCGCTTATCGGCCAGAAAAGAAAAAGGGGGCGCCCTTCAAAATCCAAACCAGCGCTGATTATTCAGTGATTATTTTTTTAACAATAAATATTGATTATTTTGACTTAAGGAGGCATATGTCCAGTTAAGTAGTAGACTCTTTTGGTTGAAACGATGATGACGACAACCCTAAATTTTTTTTGGAACTTTATGAATATTTCTAGTGACATAATATAATTTGTTGGTGGTCTCCTTAAATTAGTTTGCTTAAATACTTATTAGGACAAATCTATTATAATACACACAAAAATATTTATTTGGTACTAGACCATATATCTCCATGATTTTTGGAGATTTATTGTGGAATTGATTTTATATTGTTTAGTGACTACATTTTGGTGACAAATCTACTATTTTGCGGGCAAACCCTATTGTTTAAGAAACACAAAAGTAATTTAATTGGCGATAGCTTAAATTATACCCAAAAATTAATATATTAGGTGCGCTTGGTCTGGGTCCGCTTCATATTGGGTGCGTTTCGAGGAATACCCCAACACTCTGCTTTACAAAAACGAGAAAACTTTATGCTGAAACTGTTATGCCAAACTACATTATGACGAAAGAGATGATGCGACCGAAAGGGCCCCCCTGTGGACCCGTCAATGTAATATGTTCGCTCTAATTTGTCTCCGCCTCTTTGAACATATTTTCATTATAATTATAAATTGATGTACCTATTAAATTGGTAACTATAGCCTGACCGCAACCGCTGTAATTTATGCGCGGGTGGTGGGGGGAGTGGGAAGTAAAGAGCATGAACTCACATGAGATTCGTAGTGTCAGACAGATCTTACGATATCGAAGCACAGTTTATTGAAGCTTTAAATTTACGAGTATAATGACATCCAATCCGTTTTTGTCCAGTATGATTTTAGATACGTACAAATTAAGAACCAATTTTATATGAAATAAATGTTTAATTCTTGGAAATATATAATATAAACTTTCTTTGTTTGCTTTTCTTTTCTTAAAATATTCGGCCACTTTAAAAATGACAGATTTTATTATCTCGAGGTAATGCACGACCCATTTTTAGATTTTTTATCTCATGTGCGTCTGACACACTAGTTGCCGCCGTGAGCGATGACGGCAGAATGACAAAATGGAGCAATTGTTTTGTTTCGCCCCCCCGCCTCGCCGCTCGCATACCCAAGGCGCGGTACAGCGGTAGCGGTCAGACTATAATACTTATTTTAATAACTGAACGAAATAAATGTAACTACTGTATTGATGACAAAATAGCAAATAAAAAGGTGTCGCACTCAGGGACCAATAATCAATTTATGTGGTGACAGAACTACCATTCTGAGCACAAAGTTATTATTTAAATAATAAAACTATTATTATATGAACGAAGTTTATTTTCATCTAATGCTCTACAATTTTATTGGTAATCCATCTCTTATTTTACACATATATTAACATTAAGAATTTTGCAATCAATATTTGACCCACTTCCCGGTTACAGATTGAGCTGACATCTTGCAAACATGTGTAAATCGCGAGACAATGCAATATTATGATGACATGGTGCTGATTAGGGCGTGCACCCGGTTCTACCCGGTTCCGAAGAGACCCGGTTTTACCCGGTTCTTTTAATCTTCAAAGAACCGGTTCTTAAAATTGTATTACCCGGTTTTTTCGGTTCTTTCGGTTCTTGTCAATGTCGTCAAATAAATCAAAATTTTCAATTAAGTAGGTAAGTAAATATAAGTAAATTGTTGATTTTGCATGAAAAAAATATTAGTCTATTAGTAAATTTTAAGACTGAGACATTTTATTATACTTACTGTGATTTGGCGTCAAAAAAATTTTAGACTGTTTTATTCCCATCGCTATAACTTTGTGCTGTGCAAGGTGTATGTGCGGATAATTGCTTCTTAGCTCATTCACTAACTAGAGGATTACTCGCTGCTCCATTATCGCAAGTATGTTCAGACCGAAGCGATCAACGGGTGATCTTCTAGCGTACGTTACTCACGCATGGGGTGAAGCGATGGACAAGCATGGCGAATCCCTGGCAGTTAGCCTTGATATCGCCAAAGCTTTCGATAGAGTGTGGCATCGTTCCCTTATTTTTAAGTTACCGGCCTTCGGTGTGGCGCCCCGTTTGTGCGCCTGGGTTGCAGACTTTCTAAGAAGAGCGGAGGATTCGTGTCCTTTGTGAGGGTAGTTCTTCCGCGTTCTTCAAAGTAAATGCCGGAGTGCCGCAGGGTTCTGTGCTCTCACCTACTCTATTTCTTCTGCATATCAATGACATGTTGTTCTTGAGCAATATTCATTGTTATGCGGATGACAGTACGGTGCATGAGCGGTACTTGGGACATCCTGTGGCAAAGCAAGCCAATATCGTGGTGAAAAGGCAAGAACTGGCTGCCAAACTGAACCTAACTCTCGATCGTGTCTCTAAGAGGGGATCTGAAAATCTGGTCGAGTTTAATGTCACCAAAACACAGGTTTGTGCATTCTCGTCCAAGGTAACTCCCTTCCTTACTTCTCCCTCTCTTCAGAACACTCCGTTACCCATTTCGGTGAACCTCAGCATTCTCGGCATGGACATCGGCTAGGAATTGAATTCGAAATGCTACATCGAGAGTGTAATTTTAACTGCCTCCCGTAAGTTGGGTATTCTCAATAATAATTTATACTCCCGAGCAGCGCTATTTGCTGTACAAGACTCAGGTCCGATCGAGTATGGAGTATTGTTCCCATCTATGGGACGGCTCCGCTAAATACCTCCTCGATGCATTTGATAGACTGCAAAGGCGAGCGGTACGGTATTATTGGAGATGCTGAGGTTACAGCCTCTCTTGAGGACCTCCAGCTGCGTAGAGACATTGCTTCTCTCAGTGTCTTCTACCGGAATTACTAGACTGTTCTGAAGAACTTCTTTATCTAATCCCGCCCTCTCCTTTCCTCTCCCGGGCTACAGGTGCTGGTCTTAGGAACTACCATCATACTGATCAGACGATCAGTACTCATACCAAAACATTTGGCAAGTCGTTCCTCTGTAAGACCATTCGGTTTTGGAGTTCTTTGCTGGCGCATGTGCTTCCTATCTCCTATACTTAGTCCCAGATCTTTTAAGCGAGGCGTGGAACGGCATTTATGTAGGCAGTCATGAATGGGTGCGCTTGTTACCGTGCTTATTCCACGGTGGGGAGCGCTCTTATTATTTTGGACTGCATCGACTGCTTACCATCAGGCAGGATGCGGTCACTATGACGAGTCAATACAAAAAAATATATAAAAAAATAGAAAAAAATATTTATTTTTTTACTCACAGTGAGTGTGATGACAGTGACACTCTATTAATATTATAATTGACATTTTTGATTATTTGATAACTTTAGTTTATTCTGTTACTAATGGATTTGTTAACTGTTATTAATAGACTTCCTAAATAAAAGCATTGGTAACAAATTAAACATTATTTTATTTTATGAACCCAAAAGCACCGAAAATAACCGGATACCCGGTTCTTCGGTAAAATGGAACCAAAAACCCGGTTCCTAAATAATGTCCGGTTCTGCATCCTCTAGTGCTGATCTGATGATGAGGCCATAGGAACTTCGCAATGAAACAACACAACCTCATCGAGTTTGGGCTCGTTTGAATCGTCTTGACGAGTAGTTTGTCTTTCAATGGTAACCAGGGTCTGGTGATGGAGCTGTAAGGTGGTCATAGGAACTCTATAATGAAACGACGCAACCCCATCGAGTTTCGGCTCGTTTCATTCGTCTTGACGAGTACTTTGTTTTTAGATGTTTACCAGGGCCTGATCTGATGATGGAGCTGGAATGTGGTCCTAGGAACTCAGTAAAGAAACGACGCAACACCATCGAGTCTCGGCTCGTTTGATTCGTCTTGACGAGTACTTTGTTTTTAGATGACTACCAGGGTCTGATCTGATGATGCAGCTGGAAGGTGGCCATAGGAACTTCGCAATGAAACAACACAACCTCATCGAGTTTGGGCTCGTTTAAATCGTCTTGACGAGTAATTTGCCTTTAAACTATAACCAGGGTCTGATGATGGAGCTGGAAGGTGGTCATAGGAACTCTATAATGAAACGACGCAACCTCATCGAGTTTCGGCTCGTTTCATTCGTCTTGACGAGTACTTTGTTTTTAGATAATTACCAGGGTCTGATCTGATGATGGAGCTGGAATGTGGTCCTAGGAATTCAGTAAAGAAACGACGCAACTCCATCGAGTCTCGGCTCGTTTGATTCGTCTTGGCGAAAACTTTGGTGCTAGATGATAACCGGGGTCTGTTATTGAGTTGGAAGATGGCCATAGGAATTCAGTAATTAAACAACATAACCCAATCGAGTAGGTATGGGCTCATTTGATTTGTCTTTACTAGTACTTTGGTGCTAGATGGTAACTAGGGTCTGATGAAGGAGCTGGAACGTAGCCATAGGAACTCAGTAGGAAATTAAGCGACACAAACGCGTCGAGTTTGATTCTTCTTAATGGGTGAACCGTTTTTGATGGGTTGTGAGTTTGGTGCACGTGAATAAATTTTGTATACATTTGTATTCAATGAGATGAACAGATGAAAATCGAGTGGAGGGATAAATAAAAAGTAAAAAATAAATTAAAGTAAAAAAATCTTTTTAAAAAACAAGCTTTTATTTAAATGGGCTAAAAAGAAAAAAAAACTTTTACTTTAAAACTTTTACTATCAACTTATTACGTCATTACACAATTTATATGATATAAAAGGTTGTCACGAGTATGTGCAATATGGGCATAGAACCTTTGCCTTTTCGAAAAGAAGAAGACTCATAACGGTAACTGTCTTTTTCGCGCCAGATGAATATGTGTGTTCCGTGTTTTAAATTAGCGCTTTAAAAGTGATTTTTCTTATGTTTTTTGACAATTTGAATTCTGTACATATAATTTAAGTTTTAGTAATAATATTTTAAGTGTAGGTATTGTTAGTGCTTACGTTAAACTTTTGTGTTGGCAGGGACGCAGTGACGGCTAAGTAAAACTTCGTAGTTGTCTGAATGAATGCTTTTATTAAAGTAAAAGTCGCTCCGTTGGCACAACGGTTTATTTTAACCGCCTCTGTGGTCTAATCTAGGTAGGTCTAGGTCCCGGGTTCTATTCCCAGCGGGGGGCACATCTTTGTGTGCTCGGTTTAGTTAGTGGTAGGGCTGTTAAGTCCGCCTGGCTAGCTACCACCGTCTTATCTAAGTCTGTCGCCATAACAACGGTGTTTATAGCATAGTTGTGTTCCGACAGTTAGAGATAAGATAGCCAGTTCCTCAGTGGTTGAGGATTCCGGGTGAAGTGCGCTTCCACCTTCGGCCTTATCGTCACTTACCATCAGGTGAGATGAAGGCCAAGCGCTTACCCGTTACCCGTAAAAAAAAAATGAAATGTCGTTTGAGTGACTAATACAAAAGTAGTGGTGTTACACAAAGTAATCGTATGGTATAATTAATAGATACAATTGAATAGAGTATTTTCGTATATTCCAACAGTCCCCCTCGAAAATAGGATATACATAAGTAAACAAAAATAGCAAATTGATGCTTAAAAATAGTTACTAACTCTTTCCATACTAATAACAATATAACATAAAATAATATTCAACTTAATAAGTATTTTAATACATTCTTTGATAAATTAACATCTTATGTTATGTAGGTACGAGCGATGTGTAACTCAGGAGTGACAAACGCAAAAGATATAGTATCCCAGGCAAGGAGTGATTAACTCCGTATATCCCTTTAACTCCAATTCTATCTTTATATCCATGTAGCTAAGATGTATTTTGGTCAAAACTCATTGTGTAGAATAGAAAGAAACAGAGATGTGTCTAGGTTGTGAGTAAAAAAGAGATAGAATATTTCAAATTCTCTTTCTTGTCGTACGCATATTCAAGTAAGTTAATCTTTAACTCCCTTTTTTTTTTATTATAAAAGAGGGAGGCAAACGGGCAGGCGGGTCACCTGATGGAGAGTAATCACCGCCGCCCATGGACACCCGCAAAACCACAGGAATCGCAGACGCGTTGCCGGCCTTTAAGGGAGGAATAGATTTAAGGAAGGAATAGGAATTGGGAGGAGGAGGGGGAGGGGGAAGGGGCCTCCGGAACCCTCACTGGTCGGACGGAACACAACAGCACCAAGTGCCATTATTTCACGCCGAATATTAGTGAGATGGTGGTATTACGCCGGGCGAGCCGGCCCAATGCGTGCTGCAACGCAGCGTGGCTCTACCACTCAGTCAGTGTCACTCATTTAGCACCACCCAGGGATCACGTGTGTGTAGGGCCTCAAGGGTAAACCTACGGACGCGAGTAACTTTGACCCCCAAAAAAACCCCTAGCTCATTTCGTTCATATCTGAGCCAGGGAGTTAAAGAGTTAAAATATAAAAGAGTGATGTAACTCTTTGGATATAAAAGATGTAATCACTCTTTTCTTAACAGTAAGTTATTCTGCGCATCGCTAGTACATCACACGTTATTACATGTTTGTTATTAACATGTTATGTTATGTATGTTCATCTTAATAAGTAATTTTTGATTGATTAATTAACATCTTAAGTTATGTGGGTACATCACATGTTTTTACATGATATTAACATGTTATATTATGTAATGTTCAACTAAATAGTTTAGTTATTTAATACATTCTTTGATAAATTAACATCTTTTAAGGTTTAAGATTTTTGCTACAATAAGAAATCAAAATAAATTAAATTTATTTCTAAATTCCTGGAACTTTGTAGAGGGCATCACTTTCGAGAAAATGTCAGCTTGTTGGTCTCCTGTGGAAGATATATTCAAGCTTTATTACTTTGTTAGTGCTCTCTAGAGTGGTACCTCTAATTTCTATCTGTTTAGACTTTTTATGATCTGTGGGATTGTTAGCTTTGCTGATACAACCGTTATTATATTCAAATATAACTATCGGTTTTGTTATTGGGATCATATTACTATTTTAAATGTATAGTTCCTTTAATGCTTTACTTAGTGCTTACGTTAAACTTTTGTGTTGGCAGAGACGCAGTGACTGTTAAGTCCGCCTGGCTAGCTACCACCGTCTTATCTAAGTCTGTCGCCATGACAACGGTGTTTATAGCATAGTTGTGTTCCGACAGTTAGAGATAAGATAGCCAGTTCCTCAGTGGTTGAGGATTCCGGGTGAAGCGCGCTTCCACCTTCGGCCTTATCGTCACTTACCATCAGGTGAGATGAAGGCCAAGCGCTTACCCGTTACCCGTAAAAAAAAATGAAATGTCGTTTGAGTGACTAATACAAAAGTAGTGGTGTTACACAAAGTAATCGTATGGTATAATCAATAGATACAATTGAATAGAGTATTTTCGTATATTCCAACAGTCCCCCTCGAAAATAGGATATACATAAGTAAACAAAAATAGCAAATTGATGCTTAAAAATAGTTACTAACTCTTTCCATACTAATAACAATATAACATAAAATAATATTCAACTTAATAAGTATTTTAATACATTCTTTGACAAATTAACATCTTATGTTATGTAGGTACATCACACGTTATTACATGTTTGTTATTAACATGTTATGTTATGTATGTTCATCTTAATAAGTAATTTTTGATTGATTAATTAACATCTTAAGTTATGTGGGTACATCACATGTTTTTACATGATATTAACATGTTATGTTATGTAATGTTCAACTAAATAGTTTAGTTATTTAATACATTCTTTGATAAATTAACATCTTATTGTTTAAGGTTTAAGATTTTTGCTACAATAAGGAATCAAAATAAATTAAATTTATTTCTAAATTCCTGGAACTTTGTAGAGGGCATCACTTTCGAGAAAATGTCAGCTTGTTGGTCTCCTGTGGAGATATATTCAAGCTTTATTACTTTGTTAGTAATTTGCTCTCTAGAGTGGTACCTCTAATTTCTATCTGTTTAGACTTTTTATGATCCGTGGGATTGTTAGCACTCAGACGTGGCGCTTACATCCGGCTCGAAGGACCAGAATGTAAGCGCCACGTCTGAGTGGCGATTACGCGACGTAGGAAATTGGTAGGTAGGTAGGTGGACTCACCGGGAGCAGCTGTACGGGAACGCAGGAACCGGGAGATGAGCTGGCCACGGGCGATTACTTTAAGTCACTCAATCACAGGCATTAGGCCGTTCACTTCGTTTGTTAGGTTCACAATAATAGATTTCACGGTCAGGCTGTTGCGTGCGCGCGCGGTAGCTGGCGACGAACTCGGGCGATCTCCTCACGGGGCACACTGGTGCATGAGCGGAAAAAAGTAAATTTTATCCATGTTCTCTAAAGTTTATTATTTATTGTACAAGCAAACTAGACACTTTAACTAAGCAAATGCCAAAAAATATATACTCATACAGTTATATATTACATAGCATCATAACGGCAAAGTTAAACGTACGAGCGAAGTTGATTTTTTAACTAAAAAATATCATTCTCTATGTTTATAATTTGTCACAATTTCGGGGTATTTTATTTAATCTTGTATTTTTTCTAATAAGCCTATACTATATGGTAATTAAAAACTATTTAATCCCTTAGCCTCATGCTTGAAAGGAATTGTCACAATTTGTTAAATTCATATGGTGATTTTTGAACGTTTTTATGAAATAAACGTTATTTACTTTTTTCCGTCGCCACCCGTCGCATAGCTGTATGCTATAAATGACTAATTAGGTTCTTAATAATCATAATAACAACATTTCAACTGCGATATGCTGCGAACTTCGTAATGAGAGACTATTACCTAAAAACGTTCAGAAACTAATGAGAAATGCATTTTGATATTAGTTTTTTATTGAAGTTAGATTTATTTCTAATCTATTTTTAAGTATAAAACAGACTGCAAATCGACGTTTACTTTACTTAAATACTATTTTCTCTCGCGATAAGATCAAATTGAAACAACGACGAGTTTTAGTATTTCATATCTTGAACTAGTTCAAATTGTGATATCTAGTGGCCGTCAAGTACATAAGTGTATGGAAAAAATTAAATCCCTGTTTCCTAATTTAACAAAAAATGTTTTGGAACAAATACACAGTAAATTAATTCAAAATTTTTACCAAAATTTACGAAAAACTGGGTGATTTTATCCCGAAACCAAAAAGTATTTATGGCGAAAAATGAAGATAGGTAAAAAATATTTTTACCATAGAAATAAGTCCTGAGCAATCCGATGAAGTACAGGTGGTGTCAAAGTGTGAACCAGGACCTTCAAAACGCTCTCGTAGTGGCCGGCCAGAAAAGCCATTTAAAGAATGTTGCTGGCGAACAAAAAGGTACAAAATAATTTTTTTGTAAGAAAATACTCCCGAGCAAATGATAATTAAAGCTGCTTCTAAGATTGACGAACATACACCAAAATCGGAAACAAAGCAGTTCACTGCCGATAAGGCGTTGGCATTACTCCTCGATGCCTCATTATCAAAATATCATTATGAGGTTATTAGGAAAGCAACAAAAGGTATCGGATACGATATTTTTCCTGACTACCGGCGAGTTCTAAAAGCGAAAAAAATATTTTACCCTGAAGATATTAATGTAACAGAAAGCTGTTCATGTGTAGGTTTACAATCTTTGTTGAACTATACGTCAAAGAGAATTTTCGAAACAATGTCTGAAGAGCAACTTAAAAACGTAAGTGAAGAAACTTCATTTATACATAAGTGGGGATGTGATGGCTCATCTGGCCATAGCGAATACAAACAGACTTTTTCTGAAGATAAAGTATCTGATTCAAATTTATTTCTTACCTCCTTAGTCCCACTTAAATTATTTGATAAAGGAAGTAACTCTACGATATACTGGTCAAATAATGCTCCGTCGTCAACAAGATGCTGCAGACCGGTCCAGTTTCAATTTGGAAAAGAGACTACAGACTCCACAAAAAATGAAATATCCAGAATGGAATCGGAAATAGCAAACCTGAACGAAACAATTATTTGCTTAAATGGAAAGACTTACAAGATTCACCATGAACTTTTATTTACGATGATTGATGGGAAAATAGCACAAGTGACTACCGGTACCGCCTCCAGTGCAGTATGTTTCAAATGCAAGTCAACGCCTTCAGAAATGAATAATTTAGATAAAGTACGGAGCAAAGTTGAAAATAAAGATGCTCTTAAGGTCGATACTTCACCACTCCATGCTCGTATCAAGTTTATGGAATGCATTTTGCACATTGCATACAATAAATCTTTCAGCCAGTGGCGGACTAATGCTTGTACAAAACCGCAAAAAGAAGAGGAGAAGAAAGAAAGGCATTAAAGTGGATTTCGTAAAGCAAGGAATGGGGTCTTCTAATGATCTTATCTTATCTTATCTGGTGGGGCCTGCAGAGGTCTCCCTTTTGCAGTAGCACGTCGACCCATTGGGATCTTTTGTGCCACCCCGTCCTATCACTCTGCCTCCTCAGTGAAGATAATTGCCATAAGCTTGGCAATGTCCTTGAGGGCGAAGAGCCTAAAATCTTCTGGTTTGGGGTAGGCCGATCCCAGAAGATTCATTCTTTTCCTGGCAAAAGAGTCGCAATCACACAGTAGGTGCTGCATAGACTCCGTTTAGAGATTAGGCATTAAAGTGGATTTCGTAAAGCAAGGAATGGGGTCTTCTAATGATGGTAATACATCAAGAATTTTTTTTAATAACCCAGATATTGTCTCAGAAGTCACTGGTATTGACAAAGATCTCATCAACCGATTTGGGATAATATTACAAGCTATAAATTCAGGAGAAATTACAGATCCAGAGAAGTTTGGCAGTTATTGTGATGAAACTGCTGAGTTGTATGTAAGCTTATATAGCTGGTATAATATGCCAAATACAGTGCATAAAGTCCTGTTACACGGAAATAATGTGATAAATGCAGCTGTTTTACCGATTGGGATGTTAACAGAGGAAGCCCAAGAAGCACGTAACAAAGATTATAGAAAATATAGATTAAGCCATTCTAGGAAGTGTTCACGTCAATCTAGTAACGAAGACATGATGAACATGTTATTAGTTTCGTCAGATCCTTTTATAAACTCTTTGCGTGAAAATCCACCTACAAAATCTCTTCCTCTAAATGAAAATGTAAAATTTTTATTTAAATGAGTAAATTTTTTTGTACTTAAGATTACTCCTAACATCCAATCTTACGAACATTACCCCTTACAATATATTTTTTATTCTTTGTCTGTTATTTTTTTGTCGTTTATCTTTATTTAATACTGTCAAATACAATTTTATTCACCATAATACATATTTTATTTGTTGTTCAATTACATTTATGTCGTTTGATTTATAAAACACAATATTTTCCGCGTCCTCATACAAGATGTACCACTGTGCGGGGCGAGCGACAGCGAATCACGCAGCGGTGGCGCCGCGGCGGGCCGGCGGACGCGGTCGTCACTAATCGTTGAATCAACCGCCATACAGATGGCGGTATCATTTGAATGGGCGTCCCAGCCTTGGCGGGAACACAACCGTTATTAAATTCAAATATAACTATCGGTTTTGTTATTGGGATCATATTACTATTTTAAATGTATAGCTCCTTTAATGCTTTAAACATAACTCCTCTTTAATTTTACTTTAAAAAATGATTTAAAATACTCATTGCTGCACATCTGTTGTCTATCTCGGTTGTGTACAAAGCATAGCGTACATTAAACAAACTATTACAATATGACAAGGTGCATCATAACATTCGTCGGAGTTTAAATCTAAGTAATTTAATGTAGAAGGAAATGATTATTTTGAAGAATTGCAATCTTTCATGGATATTTTGTTTTTGTAAAACATTGGTAAATAAATAAATTTACCTAAAGTTATTGTGTTCTTTGTTCTTTCAATTTTAATACCTAAAAACCATTTTACTTTATTGAAATAAATCAGTCATGTCAGAATCATGTCAGTTTTAATAACTCATTCACAATTTTAATAATATTGTAAGGTTTGTTCCGTTATTATTCTAAGGTTTATTCATTGTGTGTGTCAAATCACTAAACCATCAACATATAGCACTAGGTACTACACTATGTGCGTTGTTATGTATATAATTTTTATCTAGTCAATAAAGACATGGATCTCAGAATTATGAAGACCCATTCCTTTTAGGTTACGATCGAAAACGTTCATACCAACATCGCGAGGATTGCTTCAGCCAATATAATGTTTTGCTTAATTAACAAACTTGGTTTGGTATACCAACAATAGGTAATACCTTAAGGTATTTCATACATATATCCTCTTTAACTACGCCATTTAAAAAAAAGCATTTTTTACGTCCATGTGATGGACTTAGAGGTCAAACTGAATAGCAAAAGTTAGAATAAATCTAAAAGTAAAGATACTAATAATAATTTATTCGCGCAACAGGTGCAAACGTTTCGTCGTAATTTTGTAAGTATGTTTAGGTAAAAAAAAGCGGACACTAGACGGGCCTTTTATCGCACCGGTTTCCAGTTTCCGTTATTGTTTACTTTAAAAACCCATTTACTACTGACAATATTCATATTTTTAGGTCTATCAACAAATGTCCATGTCTGATTATTGTTCAGAGATTCTATTTCACAACGTATGGCGGAAAACCATTTATCAGTATCACACCATTAAAAACACCACTGTAACATAGTGGTTTAGAAGTATTCAAAAGAGAAATACAAATCGGGGTCAGTCATTTTCTAATAAATTTTCGGGGATAGATTGCTAATCCGTTCGCTACGTCTGACAATTTTGATTGACTGAGTATCGTCAATTACTATTGTCTCGTCGGTTGGAATTTTGTGTTTCTTGCCTATTAGTTGTTCAGAGACCTCAATGGGCCGACTAATTTTGGCGGGAATTTATACTTGATGTTGCTCATCACTTTTAAATATTGGCCAAGAATTTTTAAGATTTTAATTTTTCAAAATAACATCTCTTGCAAGGACAAATTGCTTATTTTTGATGTTAAACAATTTTTATCCATTTTTGCTATAACCGACAATATCGACTAGTTTTGTTATTTTTTTTAATTTTATCATGTACATAGGTACCTAAGCAGAGCCAAATATGTTTAAGTGATTAATTTTAGGGTTCGTACCATGCCACATTCGTATGGTTGTTATTTAGCAGCGCTTTAGTGGGTAGTTATTTTGTAAGATATGTATCCGTTAAAACGGCTTCACCTCAAAATATTTTATCTAACTTCGCACTTGCGACCATGGTTCGTGCCATTTCGGTCAATGTACGATTCATGCGCACTGAGAAACCATTTTGTTGTGGAGTGTACGGAATTGTCAAATGGCAACTTATTCCCTTAGAAACACAAAACTGCTTAAATTAATTATAAAGATATTCTCAACTATTTTTATAGCATAAGTAATTTAACGAACATCGCATTAAATAAATTTCCACTTTTGTTAACAATACCAAACTTTTTTAAGACTTCCACTTTAAAATTCATCAAATATGTGAAAGTATAGTGGGTAAAATGGTCAATAAAAGTAACATAATAATGTTTGTCGTCGCCGGTAGTCGGGCTGATCGGACCGCATGAATCCGAATGAATGATAAAAATGGTCTAATTTGGTTAGACTTTTCTTTTTCTTTTGCAAAAAGGAGTCGCGATCTCGCGTCTAATTACCGTTTATGCATGGCTCAGATAATAATATGTCGTCAGTAGATTAATGTAACGAATCATTAATTTATGACCAACAAAACTTTAAGAATTATAATTCTTGGCTTCTTTACATGTTCTAAGCGTTTTATGCCATAAATCAAAAGATTTCGAAGCATGAGATAATTAAATTACATACACATCACGACTATAATCCCCGAAGGGTTAGTCAGAGACTAGACAATGAGGATAGCAAGACTGCAGTCATCTGCCATAGTCCACTTTTCACCAAATAGCGAATTTAAATAAGTTGAGAGCACAGACATATAATAGAAGGTTGAGAGTAAATTCATTTGAAATTCAATTTTACAAAGGTTGTTGCTACAGTATTGCATAATGCAATTTGTTATTTTCATAGATATGAACACCATTTGAATCAAATAAATAGCAATAATTGGACTTGCTTGGTTGCTGCATTCGACTTACGGACAGTCAATTATGAGAAACTTTGGGGGAAAAATAAAACGATTCTCTAATCGTCGATTGTACTTTGAACTCCAGGTTTGTCCTGTTCCATAAGCCAAAATTGAAATTCCATTTTTAGCTACGCCAATCTTCATAGGACAGGGTAGTTTGGTATGTGAAGAAAAATAATCTCGTGAATTAACATGTAATCGGTAGCACCAGGACCTAAAAGAAAAGAAACATGATTAGTAGAATTACTTGTTTCGTTTCATAACTCACAATTTGAAATCATAAAAGCAATACTGCCCTCGGTTTCCACGTGATGAACAGCGTTCGCTGTACAGTTAAAATTACTGCTGCTGCCCTCGCGTTACGAAAACTACTTAAAAAAAACGGCAGTCCTTTTTCATGTAACTTCTACGGCCACATGCTAGCGGTACGGTTTCGTAATTTTATGTATTGATTTCCACGATATTGATTTCTTCTTGAAGATTGAGGGTACATTATTTTTATTTTCTTGTCCGGTCCATAATTATTACGCATAGAAAACTTCTTGTTATTGGTATGCAAGTCTTTAAATTCGGTAGATATTTCGGTCTTCACCTTAACTTCATGATCTAGCAGACGAGTTTTTACGAATGCTAGGTTTAGGTGATCCTCTCCTAGCGTTTCCAGCGCCGTGATCACACCGCCATTTTAGGAGGGTGAATAACAAATGTAATATTTTATCCATTTCGTCAATTTTCGCTCCGGCGGAAATTAATTAGGTAATTCTTTATCAAAACACGTGAAACGTTGGAATAACTGACATCAGCTTGCAATTTTAGGTGAATTAATTGCTTACGTAATGCTAATTGAGTCGCCAAGCTTCTTCTTATATAAATTTTGTCAAGATCTGCCATGATTGATTTAGCAGTGGCTGACCCTTTTGCAAAATTCAAAAAGGCATAGCCCAAAAACTCAACAATCGTACCTTTAGCAATCAGGTTCCGTTTCAGCCAATTTTATTCGAGGCTGTTTGGTATTTCTTCATCACTCACGTACAGCACTGATTATTTAAATATGAAATTACTATTAAGATTGACTTATAAAAATTACTTTTAAAATTATGGTCCCTGGACCCATGACTTGTTGGCAGGGACGCAGTGACGGCAAAGTAAAACTTCGTAGTTGTCTGAACGAATGCTTTTATTAAAGTAAAAGTCGCTCCGTTGGCACAACGGTTTTATAATGAAAAATCGTTTGAGTGACTAATACAAAAGTAGTGGTGTTACACAAAGTAATCGTATGGTATAATCAATAGATACAATTGAATAGAGTATTTTCGTATATTCCAACATTTTGTAAATCATTAAGGCTTCAAAAAGGACTACCTACCCAGTATAGTTTGGGACCACTTTACGAACCTTGGGAACAATGAAGCTTGTTGTAATATAATAGATTATAAATTGTTGTATTTTGATCACTATAAAATTTAAAAACAAATAGAATTTTAGATTAGTGAAAATAGTGTTGTAACCTTACTCAAACGAAGTTCAATTGTTTGTTCAATTTCGCTTATTAGTAAATGCAAAACACTCGAAGTGTGTTATCTTGATATAAAATCTACTTAATTAGGAAACATAAATAAAACCCAGTTATCACTTTACTAATAATTTTAGAAAAATTAATTTAATTGTGTTTTATTCGGTTTTACTTGATAAAATTTGTTAAATTAAATTAATCGAATGATGCAGTGACCACACCGTTTTCAATTATTTTCATAATAAATTGGTTTTTCTATAAAATAATTCTGAAACCGTCCTGTGACTTAAAATACTTTCGGACTTTAAAATACTGGCACAAAAGGACAACCACCCAGAGCCATAAATCTCCATATAAAAAACGCATCCGCCATTTTGTTTTTAACAGATATGTCAAAGGTCGCGCGCGTCATTCGTCTCCCTTCTTCGCTCGCGAATGGTTGTACGACTATTCCTTGCGCTCATAACTCCTGTTCTTGTTGTTATTGCTGTTAAGTTTTTGTTATATCTTTCCTTGTTACGATGTTTTTATTCCTGTTTGCTGTTTTTTTGTAAAACGACATGACAGACGCTGAACCGAGTACCTCAAGTGCGGTTATGTCTCCTAGGAAAAGGAGACGGCCCGCTCATCTGAGTGTCACAGAGAAGACAATGGTGAAATTGGATACGCAATTATGTGTAAAACCTAATAAGCGCCACTGTGCTAAGAATTTCGTGCGGGACCCCCTTATCAAATAAAATAGTATGTGTTTTTTTGTTTACTTACTTGCATTGTTTGTTGTTTTTTATGCTTTGAGGTAATACTTTATGGTTTATCATTTCTTTTTTTATTGTATTTCTTTGCCATTTTTAATAAAAAAAAATCTGTGTTTTTGATGTATATTATTATATTATTGTACTCTTTATTCAACATATATCTTAAGAAAACATTTTTACAACATTTTATAAAAAACATATTTACAATATAAAATATTATAAAAAACTTAACCTAGGTTGCCACCGGCAGCGGGGATAGACCCAAGCTATCGGTGGTTAGGGCTGCAGAGTGAGGAACCTCCTGACAATACGTGCCGTGTCAAGGAGTACTGCCTTTTGCATCTGACCCTTGACCCAACCTTTCAGCGAAAGCCTCTCTAGGACTAGCTATAAGGCCGTGTGCCGAAACGACTATCGGTACAATAATAGTTGAATCCACATCCCACATGGCGGTAACCTCGTGAGCCAAGTCAAGGTACTTACTGAGCTTGTCCTTCTCGGCTTTCACGAGGTTCTCGTCATGAGGCATGGTGATATCAACCAATATTGCTTGGCGCTGAGATCGGTCGATCACCACGATATCAGGCTTATTAGCGACAATAGTCCTGTCCGTGATGCTAGAGCGATCCCAGTAGAGCGTTGCATGACCATTTTCGAGAACTGGCGCAGGTGCGTTCTTATAGTACGGCACCTCTGATTCAACGAGGCCATATCGAAGAGCAAGTTGCTGGTGAATTATTCTGGCTACTTGGTTGTGTCTGTGCAAATACTCTCCGTTAGCAAGATGAGAACAACCGGAAATGATATGTCGGAGTGATTCTCCCGGACGGCGGCATGCCCGATAGATTTCAACCGTACCGTCCCTCATAATATATTTCCGGTAGTTATTCGTCTTGATAACTTCATCTTCAATAGCACAGACAAAACCTTCGGTTTCCCCAAAGAGGTCACCGAAACGTAGCCAGTTCACCGAGGCAGGCAAATCTACATCAGGACTAGTTAGAGCCCGATAGTAGCGCCCGTGTAGCACCTTGCTCTTCCATATGTCCTTGCGATCGAGAGTGCTTAGCACCACTGGTTTGCGCCAGTTTTCTGTTGCCAAGGAGAGCGGCGTAAAGTGTCTATCAACTGCCACGACATCCAAATGCATCCCGCACTCACTGTTAAGGATAAATAATCCCTGAGACTGCACACCTCACGGTTATGTAGGTCCTTGGCATTTAAAAAGCCGCGACCCCCACATCTCCGCGGGATGTACAGCCTCATAACAGATGAGCGCGGGTGTAACATTCTAGAAGTCTTTTTTTTTTTTTTTTACTAGGTATGGGTTTGCTCTTGATCCCAATCAAGCCCAGGGGCTAAGACAGGATCTATGATGGTGCAAGCTTACCCAGAAGGTGCCTATTTACTCTTGCTTTGAAGATGGGCGGGTTATATGTACTCGGAAACACAGACGCAGGGAGGGAGTTCCACTCCTTTGCTGTACGCAGTATAAAAGATGTTGAGTAACGCTTTGTGCGACATTTAGGAATATCCACCAAGAAAGGGTGGTAGCCCGCAGTGCGCCTGGATGTCCGATGGAAGAAGGGGGATTGCGGTATGAGCTCATGCAGCTCCAGAGCACACTCTCCGAAGTACAGTCTGTAAAAGACCGACAGACAGGCAACTTTGCGGCGGTGAGCTAGGGTGTGAAACTTGCTCTTCACCAGTTCATTGTCGCCAATTAGCCTCTCAGCTCTGCGTTGAATCGTGTCCAGTGCAGCTAGTTGGTATTTAGCTGAGCCGTCCCACAGGTCACTGCAATATTCCATGCAAGATCGGACTTGAGCTTTATAGAGAGTTAAAAGCTGTCCCGGCATGAAATATCGCTTGACTCTATTTAAGACGTCAAGCTTTTTAGCTGCAGCCTTGGACTCTATGCTGGTGCCGAAGTTGAAGTCTGAAGACAACTCCATGCCCAGAAGGACGAGACTATCGGTAACAGGCACAGATGCACCCCAAAAAGTAGGAGTCAGGTTAAAGGGACTCCTTTTAGCGGTGAATAAACACGCTTGCGTTTTTGTGGCGTTGAAATTTACCAGGTTACTGTCACCCCACTGGCAAACGTGGATTAATGTCTGGTTCGTTCGCTCAACCATGGCCTCTCTCATCAACATCACGTCATCACCACTAGCTTTTGCATCCGAAAGGAATCTCTCTACGACAGTACTGTCATCTGCATACCCAACAATTCCCGGTATCAACAGGTCATTGATGTGCAACAGGAAAAGCGTCGCAGAGAGAACAGACCCCTGAGGAACTCCGGCATCAATAGCCACTGAGTCAGAGGAGCAGCCATCGATGACTACTCTGATCGACCGTTCCGTCAGGAAATCAGCTATCCAACTACAAAAGTCAGCGGGGATACCATACGCTGGAAGCTTGTGCAGTAGACTTGCGTGCCAGACCCTGTCAAAAGCCTTTGAGATGTCAAGTGATACGGCGAGTGCTTCGCCGTGCATCTCGAGGGCCTCACCCCAGTAGTGCGTCAGATAAACTAGAAGATCCCCAGTCGATCGTCTTCGGCGAAACCCATATTGACGGTCACTGAGGAGGTCATTAACTTCTAGGTATGAGAGCAACTTACAGTTTAGAACTCTTTCCATGACCTTACAGAGTATGGAAGTGATGGCGATCGGTCGGTAGTTGCATGGGTCGGCACGACTTCCTTTTTTGGGTACTGGCTGCACATTAGCAAGCTTCCAGCATTTAGGTACGGTTTTTGCCTCGAGAGAAAGGCGATACAAGCGCGTTAGCACTGGTGACAACTCAGGCGCACAATACGTCAGTACCCTTGCTGGTATGCCATCAGGACCACTGGCCTTGTTCACGTCCAGACTAAGTAGGGCTCTACGGACCTCTTTATTGTGGATTGTGATCTCCGGCATCGAAGAATCACAGCGAGGTAAATTTGGTGGTTGTTGAGAGCCGGTGTCTAGACGCGAGTTGTTCGCAAACAGAGAGGCAAATAAACTTGCTTTCTCAGCTGCAGAATGAGCCAGCGACCCGTCAGGTTTCTGCATGGGTGGTAACATAGGACGGCAGAAATTCGCCTCGGCTGACTTCGAAAGGGACCAGAACTGTTTACTACCGCTCGGGTAGGATGACAACTTCGTCCCTATTCGGCTGATGTGATCGAATCTGGCCTTTCGAATAACCCTTTTGCACGACTTGGCGGCCGAATTAAAGGCTCTCTTCTTTGCTCGAATTCTCCGTGCACGGACTTTGCGATCCCGGGCTTGCACCCAAGCCTGGTAAGCAGACTGTTTTCGGGCCTCAGCACGAGTACAGTCCGCATTATACCAAGGGCGGGACTTGTAACCGAGCGGGATGTCGGAGAATGGAATAAAAAACTCCATTCCCTGCTGGATTACATCCGTAATCGCATCGGCCGTACACGAAGGGTCGTTAGAAGAGAAGCATGTTTGCCGCCAGGGATAAGATGCAAGGAAAATACGCATCTCGTCCCAATCTGCTGACTCGTATCGCCATACTCGTCTCGTGCCCCTAGGGCTCATATCCGGAGGAGAGCAGATCGATACGGATTTCACCACACAATGGTCGGACGTTCCCAGCGGGGCTGAGACCGATATCGTAGTCTTGAGCATTTGACGGACTCTTCTATCCAAGGCGTCCAATTCGGTCTGAGTCCATCTTAGTATGCCAAAGGAGTATGTGAGGAGAGGCAGAACCCAGCCATTAAAAGCACGCGTCCCATTGCCACCCGATAAAAGACTGTTAAGTACTTTTCTTAGGCGGCAAAAGAATCGCTCCCGTAATGACTGCTTTATGTCCCCATCCACAACACCCAAAGACATACCAAGATATTTATATGTTTCAACTTCGGAGAGAGATCTGAAGTTTATCGTTTCGGAGAGTTGTAAATTGGTTGAATGTACTACTCTCCCACGCTGTACATGCATAACCGCACACTTAACCACACCAAACTCCATCTTGATAGCACTGCTGAAAGTCTCAGTAATTTTCAGCAGTTTCACCAAGTCTTGGCGGTTTGGTACTTTTCTTAGGCGGCAAAAGAATCGCTCCCGTAATGACTGCTTTATGTCCCCATCCACAACACCCAAAGACATACCAAGATATTTATATGTTTCAACTTCGGAGAGAGATCTGAAGTTTATCGTTTCGGAGAGTTGTAAATTGGTTGAATGTACTACACTCCCACGCTGTACATGCATAACCGCACACTTATCCACACCAAACTCTATCTTGATAGCACTGCTGAAAGTCTCAGTAATTTTCAGCAGTTTCACCAAGTCTTGGCGGTTTATTGCGAATAACTTGAGGTCATCCATGTACAACAAGTGCGACATAACTTCACCCCCTCTCCGCAGTTGACAGCCTAACTTTGAATTTCTCAAAAAAGTACTGAGAGAATTCAAAGCTAGGCAAAACCATAAAGGACTCAGACTGTCGCCCTGGAATATGCCACGCACTATCCTTATAAGATCCTGCGTGGCAGAAACACTATTTCGACATCCTGGTTGACCCAAGACCGTGGTCCACTGCTGCATAAATGATATCAAAAAGGATTTTAAAGTTATATCAATTTTATATAACTCTAAAATCCTCACCAACCATGAATGCGGCACCGAACTATAGGCCTTCTTATAGTCAATCCAGGCTGTAGAAAGAGTCCCTCTGCCACGTCGGAACTTCTGGCATATGGTCATGTCAATTAGGAGAAGCTCCTTAGTACCACGGGACCCAACCCTACATCCATTCTGAGTCATGTCCAAAATATTGTTTGCAACAATGTGCGTGTTAATTTTTGTTCTCAGAATGGATGTAAGGAGCTTGTATAAAGTGGGTAAGCACGTGATGGGTCTATAATTTTTCGGTTCCGTTCTACTACCTGATTTATGGAGCAGAAAAGTGACACCAGTAGTCAACAAACTTGGGAGTGAGCCGAGCTGTATGGCTTCTTGGAATTGCGCTGCCAGTAACTCGTGTGAACATCGAAACCATTTGATCCAGAAGTTGTGCAATCCGTCCGGTCCTGGGCATTTCCAATTTTGGGCCGTACGGATTGCACAACCTACGTCAGCTGTACTAATATTTGTAGGCTGCATGGTCTCGATAGGTTCACACGCGTCACTGACAACACTCATCCATTCACCTTCCGTGTGCTCGACGGGCACCGACCAAATGCTGCGCCAGAAATTAGTCATGGCATCAACATCTGGTAGCTGTCCGTCGCTCACACGTTGATCAGCTCCTTCCCAACGTCTGTATACTTTTCTTTGGTCACGTTGAAAAAGGCGATTTTGTTGGTATCGGTCCACACGCACTCTGTGGCGACGTATACGGTTCGCCCACGCATAGACTTTTTGCTTCAGAAAGTAAATACGTTCCGTCACACAAGCCATATAGTTTTCCGGACGAACATCAGTCCCAACAAAGGCTTGTGTGACGAATCGCATGACGCGAGGTCGATTATTGCCATTTCTGAAGCAAATTAGCTTTGCAATGAGTGTCCTGAGCTTATTAATACCCTCGATCCTCAATTGCCAAGCAGGGGCAGTCCCGGTTCGCCGCGGTACTCGTTCAGAATCCTGAAATTTGACACGAGCAACGCGACACACCGTGATGGCCCCACAATAAAGGATCGAGTGGGTATCAATTAAACTTTCACTGGTTCCACGATATGGAACCAGTTAATCGTTCAAGGCACTCATTAATGCCAAATTATGTCTATTCGTGGGCAAAGAAGGTATACGCGGCCTAGAGTTACTCGTGTCACGATACTGTAGAATAGCATGGTTCAAAGCGCTCCTCATTTGCTCATTCGCCTGTGTACTTACATTCGTATTTATGAAATCTTCATGGCGGGTACCGGATCTACTCGCGCTACCAAAACCGGCAGAATATTCACTGTTTATTTACGTACACAATAGTAGGTATAAGTGGTTCTCACGCGACGTTAGTAACGCACGGCGCCAGCGCAGCAAAAGCGAGTAGCAAATGACAAACTGGTGGATGTCATGGCCGGTAACGACGTTTGGTAGTTGTTCTTTCTGCTTCAGGGTTTCTATGTCCTTCTTGACGTCATTGATAGTTTTATCTTCCGTGATTTCTACTTTAAATGTTCGATGTGCTCCAACGATGCTATTTATAGATTTGTTAAAAGGCGGTGTTTCTATGCCGTAGTCGATCCTTGCTTGGCTGTCGTAGTTTCCTTCTTTAAGCGATTTTATAGATGAGGCGTTGATAACGATCGATCTGACGTCACCAGCACAGACAGTTCGAAATGTGCATAAATCGCAGCAGACAGCTAGCCATGTGTTCGTCATGTGTAACTCGACCCAGGTAGCTTCGCATTTCATTTTTTTTCCAGTGCAGGGCGAGGTCGTTTTTTGATGACCTATTAACTTAGCTTCACAAGGCGCATTAGAGTTCTGTAGATTGTAAATAGGTAAGTTTAAAATGCAAACAAAGTTATCTGGATTGCGTTGAATGCAATGATTCATTTCCTTTTCACTTAGGTTCGTGTAAGTGCTCTTTTCTAAATTTACCGCAATGTATTTAGATGAAACAATAGTCAAAGTTTCGTCGTTCATAGGCAGTGGTATGACTTGATATATTATGTAATCTTCGTCACTCGCTAGCGGTATATGAATCTCGAACATAAATGACTGTTGGTAATACGAGCTCTCACGTAAAGTAACTTGTATAAGTCTCTTATGTCGTTTTGCATGTTATGTACCGGTAACGCCAAATTTTTGGGTAATCTTCCAGATATTCTATCCAGTTGTGTAATTAAATTGACTGGAGTGAGTAATTGAACATTCATGTGGCCTTTGTAAATGTCGACTAGACTGTCGTAGAGAGTTTCTTGAATGCTCTTTAAGTTCGTAAGTAGTAGGTACGCCGTGAGCGAAGCTGAGCTTAAAAAGCTTGTCGCCATAGTTATTTCTATTTCAGACTCGATGCTTGCTAATCTCACGTCAGGTTGGTTCATGAAGTCATTGATGATGGTAAATTGCCGATTAATGTTGTTTTCATTCCTTTTCAGAGTCTCGTTTTCCAGCTCGACGATAGAGGTCTGGTTTTTTATGAGTTCAAGGAGATGAGCTTCATTACTTTGTACAGCTTGTATGTCGGATTGGTATTGGTCTGCAAAACGCTGATCAAGTATTCCAAATAGGTTGTTCGCCACATAACCTACACCATCGATCAATCCACGTTTGTTGCGACCAGAAAGTTGTTTGTGCGGGGCCAAAAGACGTTGTTGTAGTAGTGTAAGGTTTGATCTTCACTTGGACAGTAGCGAGGACTTCAGTATTATTGGAAGCCAAATGATAAGCGCCCGATTGAGTTGAAGTAGAAGGTTTCGGTTGTATGCTGTTATCAATTTTTTTTTCAGATGATTCAAAGTTCAATTTATTTATGTTATGTAATAATGTATGATGCTTTGCATTGCATTCTTTGCAAGTTTTAGTTGACGTGCAGTTGGCGTTGCCGTGACTGTAGAGACAATTTTTGCAAAGTTTGAGTTTTGCTACCGTTCTGTTTCTATGTGCGCTGTCTAGGTCAAAAAACTTATCGCATTGCATCAACACATGATTGCCATCGCATAGCGGGCAGTGTCCATATGACGTATGAAATGTCTTTGAGGCTTCTTTATTGCCTTCGAATAAGGTTTCTTTCTTCGCAAAATTATGTTTGTTGTTAAATGATTTGTAGTTAGTGCACGTATTTCCATAGTAATTCTTGTTTGTTGTTTTGTTATGAATTTTATGAAGTAATTGTTTCTGAGAGTTCGAATTATCTCTTTGGCAGTTCTTGACAGTTTCATAAGCGATAAATTTGGTTTCCAAAAATGTTAAGAACTCTTGCAAGTTAGGTAGTTCACGGTTGCTCTGCATGTCTTTTATGTATTCGTTGAATGTCTAGGAATCTAATTTTTGTGACATGTAGTGTACGATGATCGGCCCCCAGGTTGATACTTCAGCACCCATATTGGCCAGGCCGTTCAAACTTTCTGTGATGCTGTCATACATTCTCTTTAGATTGTATGCGTTAGGATGCTGGATCACGGGTAGCTGCTGCATAGTGTTCATCAATGATGTGAACTGGAGACGACGATTATCGTACCGGTGCGTCAATATCTCCCAGCATGAATCATAGTTATCAGAGTTTATTGACAAATGCTGGACCAGACGTTCTGCTTCACCTTTGAGTTTAGTTTTTAGGTGTTGCATTTTTTGCGACTTCGGTATGGTAGGGTTGTTGTGCATGGTTTCATGATAAATATCTTTGAAAGTAATCCACTGAATATAGTTTCCGCAAAAATCGGGAATTGCTATCTGAGGCGTCGCTCGTTGGTAATGAACATTTGACCATATTTTGCTGGGTAACGCTTTTCTCACACTGTCATACCTTAGCTCAATATCTTCAAATCTTTGACTGTATTCTTCTTTCAAGTTTTGATCTTTCAGGGCACCTTCAATTTCCCAGTGAATTTTCTCAATACAGTCCCACTTGGTTTTTAAAATAGATAAATAGTCTTCTAATTCCTATTTCTCTATTACAAATTCTAGGTTGATCTTAAGCATAGTTCTGTTCAAAGACTTAAATCTCGCTTCTTGCTGGCTCATAAGTTCCTTGGTCTTCACATCGGTTGTGTCTTGGAGCATGTAACTTAAGTTTACGTCTAAATTTTGTTGCTGTTTTCGTTGAGCTGTTAATAAATCAAACATGTGTTGTCTAGTACTTTCGTACAACTGTTTAGTTTTCCCATAAGTATCATTCACAAAATAACTGACAGTAGATTTGTCTTCTATAGACTCTAGTTTCGATTCGTGTCGGTCTTTGAATTCAAAAAAAATTCAAAAATAATTAATGAAGACCAAACTATTAACCACTTTTAATTAAAAATGAAATGCAAAATATTTAACATCTCGTTTTCCTATACAAGTAAATTACGCTTTATAAATATTTTTTAACCCAAACATAGTAAATAAACTCTTAGTTTGACCCTTCACTATTGTAAAAGGTTTTCAGGCTCTTTATGTATATAAACTGATTAACCACAAAAAAAATGCGGCGGCAACATACCCACCTTCGACACCATCCGAGGGGGTAAACGGTACTCCAGCTACGTGGACATAACGGCATGCTCAGACGATCTTCTGCCTTTCGTGGACCGGTGGAAAGTGGACGAAGGGCTGACAAGTTCAGACCATAATAGTATAACTTTCAACTTAGCACTCCAAAAGTCAAAGGGTATAAACATTGAACGCACCACTAGGGTTTTTAATACCAAAAAAGCCGATTGGAGTAAATTTAAAAATAAACTAAATAGTAACCTAATAGATAAAAACTTAACACTAGACAATATAAACAATATAAACAATAAAAACGATATAGAAAAGATAGCAAATAAGTATAACGAAATAGTAGTAGACACATCAAAGCAAACAATACCAATTTAAAAAAAGAGAAATGTAATAAACTTACCATGGTGGTCCGAAGAGCTAGTGAAGCTCAAGAAGGCAGTCGTCACTTGGAAGCGCAGGATCCGATGGGCAGCGCAGCACCGCAGAGCCGTTGTAGTAGCAGAGTACCTGAAACACAAAGAGGAGTATGAAGCCGCTGTTTCAAAAGCGCAGACGCAATCATGGAAGAGGTTCTGCACAAGACAAGAAAGAGAAACTGTCTGGGACAGTATCTATAGGGTCCTAAAGAGAACAACTAACAGAGAAGAAGAACAAATGCTGGTAAAAGATGGGATTCAATTAGATGCAGTAGGTTCCGCACAACATCTGGCGGAGACCTTTTACCCGGAGGACCGCAGGGAAAATGACAGCGCAACGCACCAGAATACACGCAAAGAAGCACAGATTGCAAATGAGGGGGAAAGTACTGATGTACTCGACCCCCCATTCACCAGCACAGAAATGCGTATGGCTGTTGACGCGTTCAACCCCAAGAAGGCTCCGGGAGGGGATGGGCTAACGGTTGATATCTGTAGGACGGCTATTTGCAATGACCCCAATCTGTTCTTGGGCATTGTAAATAAATGCTTGGAGCGTGGATCTTTTCCGAGAGACTGGAAGCGCGCAACGGTGGTGGTACTCAAGAAGCCGGGTAAGACAGATTACTCGGCTTCCAAATCTTACCGCCCCATTGGCTTGCTCCCGGTCCTCGGAAAAATCTACGAAAAGATGTTGGTAGGAAGGCTAAAGTACCATCTGCTGCCCAAATTGAGTAGGCATCAATACGGCTTTGTGCCTCAAAGAAGCACAGAAGACTCTCTGTACACTTTAATAAATTATATTAGGGAACAAGTAAAAAACAATAAGATAATTACACTAGTCTCCCTCGACATCGAGGGAGCATTTGACAGTGCATGGTGGCCTGCCATTAAAGTCAGGTTAAAGAAAGAAGGGTGCCCCCTCAACATAAGAAAGGTGCTGGCAGATTATATGGCCGATAGGTCCGTGGCTGTACGCTACGCTGGGGAGGAGATCCACAGGAAGACCACGAAGGGATGTGTCCAGGGGTCTATCGCTGGACCCATCCTATGGAATCTTCTTTTGGACCCTCTCCTCAAAGAGCTAGAAAAGCGCGGTGTAAGGGTGCAGGCGTTCGCGGATGATATTGTCCTGACGTTTGTAGGTGACACGGCCTTGGAGATCAGCATGCAGGCTAATCCCATCCTCGCCCGTGTTGAGGAGTGGGGAAAACAAAACAAGTTAATATTTGCAGCGCACAAGACAAATTGTCTCACGATCACTAACAAGCTCAAATACGACACCCCACGCATCAACATGGGCGGCAGGGACTTAGATCATAAGCCCGAGATAAAGCTCCTAGGTCTAACAATAGATAACAAGCTCACCTTTAACGCGCATATCGCGAATACCTGCAAAAAGGCAGCAGGGTTCTACCGGCAGTTTTCCAAGGCGGCCAGAGTTAACTGGGGACTAAACCCCGAAATAGCTAAAACAATTTACACAGCGGCAGTGGAACCTGTTGTAACATATGCAGCTGCTGCCTGGGCTCCGGCCGCGGAGAAAATCTCTGCACGCAAACAGCTGGATATGTTACAGCGGGGCTTTGCACAGAAAATGTGCAAAGCATATCGCACAGTATCACTCAACTCTGCCCTGGTTCTGTCCGGCACGCTCCCTCTGGACCTTCGAATTAAAGAGGCAGCCGCCCTTTACGAAGCCAGGAGGGGGGTCCCCCGGCCAGATCTACGGGGCAGAGACATAGAGACTCCACATTCATTCTTACACTCATCACACCCAGCAGAACACATCAACATGGACATCAAATACATCACCGAAGACACACAAATACACGCACACACACACAACATCTACATCTACACAGACGGCAGTAAGATTGACGGTAAGGTGGGGGCGGCATTATCCCTATGGGATGGGACCGCCGAAACCAAAGCCGTTAAACTTACATTGCCGTCATACGCAACAGTCTATCAAGCAGAGATACTAGCACTCAACAAGGCCTCGGAAATAGTGTCGAGTAGAAAGGAAGTATCTTTTGGAGTGTATAGCGACTCCATGGCAGCCTTGCAAACGGTCGTGAATGTCTCCTCCCTCCATCCTCTCGCAGTCAGCACAAGGGATAACCTTAAGACGGCCTTTATGCAGGGCAAGACTGTTGACTTGTACTGGATAAAGGCTCACGCGGGATTGGAGGGAAACGAGAGGGCCGACCAGCTTGCCAAGGATGCTGCTCTACACTCCAAGAGAAAGCCGGACTACGACAGGTGTCCTGTCTCATTCGTCAAGCGACTAATCCGCGAGGAAACGCTCGACGAATGGAACAGGCGTTACCAGTCAGGCACTACTGCCGAGGTCACTAAACTATTCTTCCCACACATCACTGCCGCCTACAAATTCATGCGCAACTTCATCCCCACACAACACACCACACAGGTGTTCACAGGTCATGGCGGGTTTTCGGCGTACTTAAATCGCTTTAAGTGCAAAGATAGCCCGTCATGTGCCTGTGACCCAAACATACACGAAACTCTAGTACACATCCTCTCCGAGTGCCCTATACACACTCTGGAGAGGTACAACATTGAGGCTTATATGGGCACCCTCGTTCGTCCTAAAAACTTCTCGGACATATTGGCTGGTGAGCACGCAGATAAATTTATTGCGTACTGCGTCAAAATTGTTGACGCAGTAAGACTTAGAAATAAGACATAGATAATAAAAATGTAAGAGGTATTAGATAAAAAATGGGATAAACTACGCTATATCTGCGAATATAGCTATAGTTCCCCTAGATTATAAGTTTTAAAAATGTAATAATTAAGATAAGTTTGCAAGTAAATAGTAAATAGTATTAAAATTAAGAATGTAAGGACCTGTGAAGGCCACCACAAATAGCGTAAGATAGTATGTAAGAAATTGTAAAATAGAGATAAGATTAATATATAGAAAATAAATAAATGTAATAGATATAAGATTTAAAGAAAAATGGTAGGCCCGAGCAATCGCTCCGGTGAAAAACTTATTTTCCTAGTAGTCTTAAGATAAGGAAACCAACAAAGATGGTAATAAGATTAATATATAGAAAATAAATAAATGTAATAGATATAACATTTAAAGAAAAATTGTAGGCCCGAGCAATCGCTCCGGTGAAAAACTTATTTTCCTAGTAGTCTTAAGATAAGGAAACCAACAAAGATGGTAACAAAGAGGCTATAAAGCCCTAGATTAGAAGAGTAGGGAGGCTAAACGGGAGTCCCACCCGTAAAAGAATGAAAGAGATGTATGGTTGTGAAGTATGCGGAATGAAAGTGCGAGAGGTATTAAAGCGAGAACTAAAATGTATGTGAATTAGGTTAATAATAGGCTCCAATTATGTTTGAGCAGAGAGTATTAAAAAAAAAAAAAAAAAACCCCTCTCTTCCCTTCTGTGTCGTAAAAGGCGACTAACCGACTAAAGACTGCACATACATCCAACAGCATAGAGCAACGATGGGCTCATCAAAATAATATTACCAACCCCTCACTTTTCTTCGATGTCGTAAAAGGGGACTAACGGACTAAAGACTGCACATACATCCAACAGCATAGAGCGACGATAGGCTCATCAAAAATAGTACTATCAACCCTTCTCTTCTCTTCGGTGTCGTAAAAGGCGACTAATGGACTAATGACTGCACATACATCCAACAGCATAGTGCGGCGATGGCCTCATCAAAATAATACTACCAACCCCTCTCAAGGGAATAGAGATTCCCTTGGGTGTTGTAAAAGCGACTAACGGGCTAAAGGCTCACCACCTAAGCACATGTGCAGACTGTGCAGTTGTTTCTTGCTGAAGCGTGGACTGTGTGGGCGTGGTCTGTGTTGTCCATAGATTCAAATAATTACTAATTTTACCATAAATTTTAATAGTAACTATCTCAAAAAAGTTGTTGATCTAAGTAAACAGTAATAAGTCGAGTCTTTTTCATGATTATTCTACCTAAGACTAAATACTTTTTCGTTTTTGTAGGCTCATTCATTGTCATGTGACAGACAAAAATTTAAAAAATATATTTTATCCCATAAGGCAAGAAAAGCTATTTTAGTCCCGCTCTAGAACGCTACAATGACGTTCTTTTTGAGCAAGAGTAGTGAAAAATCTATTATATTACAACAAGCTTCATTGTTCGCAAGGTCCGTAAAGTGGGCCCAATTTATACTATACGGTAGTCCTTTTTGAAGCCTTAATGATTTACAAAAGTTTAAAGTAAGTACACTTAAAATATTTTTACTAAAACTTAAATTATATGTACAGAATTCAAATTGTCAAAAATCATAAGAAAAATCACTTTTAAACACAGACATATAATGTCTGTGCTTTTAAAGCGCTAATGTAAAACACGGAACACAGATTTTCATCTGGCGCGAAAAAGACAGTTACCGTTATGAGACTTCTTTTTTTTGAAAAGGCAAAGGTTCTATTCTATGCCCATATTGCCCATACAGCCAGGTCTGATTTTTGATACTTTTCTTCAATATCTGCCAGCTTCAAGCAGTCTGCTTAAAAATACAGACCAATTTAGGAACTAAGCGTTGATGTGGTTTCCACAGTTACAAAAGATAGAAAATTTACTGAAGACTCAAAGGATTTTTTGCAGCATCACACAAAGTCACTAATGTGCATTTTATTACACTTAACGATAATTGTACACTTTCTCGAGCACTTGACAAACATTAATCTATCATTAATGTAAATCAAAACTCATACATAAATCAAAAATACTAGAAAAACACGACCTTACAACACTGAAAATTCCCGCCATTTACCGTTATGAAAGAAACTTTCAGTTTCTTTTTTAAATCGTCGGTTTAGTAGTAAAATATGTAGTTATTGGGTTAAATTTTAAATTTAACTAACATTAATATATAATTTGGGTAAATATTAGTTCCTTTTTCTGTCACGCGGCACGCGCAGACTTACTTTGTGCGCACTCTAGAACACTAAGCTAATCGCGAAAAGCCAAAATAGGAAGCCATAAAATGGCGGTTCCCGCGCGTTGAAAATCGAGGAGTGAAAATATTTGCTTCGTTGAAAATTTTTAAGCATTGTATGGACCTAAAGCTGGTAGATATATCAAGGAAATTGAAAAAACGAAAGACGTCTAGTGTATGGGCTATATGTCCCTTTCCCTGAGTAGGGTTAAAAAATACTACATACGTTCATGGCGGGAAAGTGAAGCGTCATGTCTGCAGTTTTTTATTTTCTATAATTTGTGTTTTGTCGAATATTAATGTGAAGTAATGGTGGATTATTTGCTCTTATGTGTTCGTGAACGTGCATGAGTGTTTGCAAATAAAACAAAACTGTGCAACATCACTTTTCAAAAGCTCTCAAGAAGCGGTGTGAGATGTCAATAAAGTCCCACAAAGCTCTCAAGAAGCGGTGTGAGATGTCAATAAAGTCCCACAGCTTTATTTAATCTCAAGGGGTTTAGGGGAAAATCATTTACCATTAAACGTTCATTATCATCTACTTTATGCAATAAAAATATTCACAATAATATTACGTGACACTGGCTAAATGAGCTGACCGCGCGAAGCCATTATTTAAGAGAAAAAAAAACTGTCAGGAACAGGAACAGATAACACGAATAATTTATGCTTCAATAGACTAAAATGTAGTTTTAATATGGTCGGGTTATATAACAGGTAAAATAACAAGCTTTGTCTCTTTTCTTTATATACACTCGGCGTCAAAAAAATCGCACCTTTTAAAAATCATCTTTAAAAATTCTTAAACCTTATGTAGAGGATAGTGTTGGGTATCATTAGAAAGGTAACAAAAAGGAGTATCAAAAAACAATTAAATTTAACTTTCTGTTTAATTATAATTATACAAACAACATTAAAATTAATAAAATAATAAAAATCCTTAATTAAGTCCTAATTAACAACAGATAATTTACAAAGAAAAATGTACAAAAAGTGTCTTAAAATTAACTTAAAATCTAGTGTTACCCCCCCTTGCCCTGATCACGGCTTCCATACGGTCCCTCATGGACCTCACCAACTTCAGGAGCTCTTCTTGAGGGATAAGCCCCCATTCTTCAATCACCGCGTCTTGGAGCTCCTGTAGAGTCGAAGGAGCTGGATCCCGAGATCGAACCTTACGTTTAAGATGGTCCCAGAGGTGCTCTATAGGATTCAGATCCGGACTTCGCGCTGGCCACTGCATCACAGAGATTTGGGACCTCTGCAAGAAGTCGCTCACGATGCCTGCAGTGTGAGCGCGAGCGTTGTCGTGCATTAATGTGAACCCCTCGCCAAAAGATTCGGCAAAGGGGACCACATGCACTTCCAGGACCTCAGTGACATAGCGGCGAGCAGTCAGCGACCCTTGTCCGCGAGCACCTCCAGTCCGGGAGACGCAGACAAGGTCGGTTTTGCCGGCAGCAGACATACCGCCCCAGAACATGCAGGATCCGCCACCATATTCCACCGTCTCCTGGATGCAGGCTTGGGCGAAACGTTCACCCTGCCTCCGGTATACTCTTCTCCGTCGGTCGTTGCAGAAAAGACACACTCGCGTCTCGTCTGAGAAGAGAACAGCTCTCCACTGCTCAAGGGTCCAATCGACGTGGTCACGAGCAAACTGCAAGCGGGCTCGCCGATGCGCTGCAGTCAATTTTGGACCCGTAGCAGCTCTGTGGGCCGCTATCTTCTTCTCCTTCAATCTTCTTCTAACCGTAGATACGCTTACGGTGCGTCTGCGAACTGCCTGGAGCTGCTGTTGCAACTCAACAGCGTTGGAGAAACGATTTCTCAAAGAGTTCGACACAACGAACCGGTCGTCTCTTTCCGAAGTGCAGCGACGTCTACCCGAACCGTGTCTGCGGATATAGCCACCGGTCTCTATGAAGCGCTGGTACACTCTTCGAACGGAATAACGGCTCAGGTTCAGTTGCCGGGCGACATCACACTGCCGCACCCCTGATTGCAGTAGTGCAACCACTTGAGCGGCTTTATCAGCTGTGGTATCCATCAAAATCTGTGCGTGTGTCCTCTTCAACGGTTGAATAGCGAATGACCCACATTGAACCCGTGTTGACCGTTTTATACCCACAAAGGAAGCGCAACTAGCAACTCTCACGGGTAGCAAAATTTGCATCGAATTTTTGTGACACTTTATTTGTTGCATTAGGTTTTATTTGATAATGAAAAGTAATGTTTTTTATTAAGTTAATTAAGTAACCTTGTAAATAAAATCATAATTAATGCGACTGCATGTGCATATCAAGAGTAAATGACATTTGAAAGTGATTTTCTAAGAGGTGCGATTTTTTTGACGCCGAGTGTATGTAGCCCATAAGTTAGAGTAAAGAAGCGCTTGTTCCAAGAACAGGCGTAACAGTCATACGGCGTAACTATGGTAACAGGTTGTTACAGCTCGGTACAGTTCCTCCGACAACAGTAGGAACAGTGAAGGCGGCGGAACAGTCTCTGTTTCGCCTGTTCCTTTGAGGAACAGTTACTTCGTACTGCTCGTAACAGGGCACAACAGTTACATTTGATTATCTGTTATTTTTAACTGTTACGATAAATACGCCTCACCGCTAATAAATAAATTCACTCAAGCAATAGAATATTACAGTTTTACAGTTTTTACAGATACGGAGGGAGACGGAGACGGACGGATAGGGGACATAGACATGGGTTGTAACAGGGTAAATTGTCTACCTGTTACACCTGTTCCTGTTTCAGGAAAATAACAGTTCCAAAAACCTGTTCCTGTTATATAAATAACAGCCCTTTCGAGTTTTCGACGACCAATCAATCCAATCCAATTTTCTTTGCTGAGGTATTTATAATAATAATATGATAACAAGTAGCCAGAATAATTCACCAGCAACTTGCTCTTCGATATGGCCTTGTTGAATCAGAGGTGCCGTACTATAAGTACGCACCTGCGCCAGTTCTCGAAAATGGTCATGCAACGCTCTACTGGGATCGCTCTATCATCACGGACAGGACTATTGTCGCTAATAAGCCTGATATCGTGGTGATCGACCGATCTCAGCGCCGAACAATATTGGTTGATATCACCATACCTCATGACGAGAACCTCGTGAAAGCCGAGAAGGACAAGCTCAGTAAGTACCTTGACTTGGCTCACGAGGTTACCGCCATGTGGGATGTGGATTCAACCATTATTGTACCGATAGTCGTTTCGGCACACGGCCTTATAGCGAAGAGCCTCGATCAACACCTAGAGAGGCTCTCGCTGAAAGGTTGGGTCAAGGGTCGATCAACACCTAGAGAGGCTCTCGCTGAAAGGTTGGATCAAGGGTCAGATGCAAAAGGCAGTACTCCTTGACACGGCACGTATTGTCAGGAGGTTCCTCACTCTGCAGCCCTAACCACCGATAGCTTGGGTCTATCCCCGCTGCCGGTGGCAACCTAGGTTAAGTTTTTTATAATATTTTATATTATAAATAGGTTTTTATATAAAATATTGTAAAAAATTAAACTTCAGAATTATGTTAAATAAAGAGGATAATAATAATAAATAATTTATTAACAATAATTTGATTAACAACCATTTAAAAATATAGTTTGAAAATAACAACATTGAAAAACAACAAAAATGTTTGCAAAACATTGTAAAAAATCAAAAATAAGGAAAAACAATGTGACGTTTACACGTCAACGACCAACTAATATGAAAATCTTATTGTTCTGAGATGAAAATTACGAAAATGACATGATGCAAACAAGAGCCAAACGAAGCGCACGCCCTCCACCATCGCCTGCTGCGCCAACCTCAAGCTCCTCGTCTGATGACTTCACCAGAGACGAGTCGAGCAGCGCGAGCGGGCGATCGCCGTCCCCGCCGCCGCCACAACGACCTGCGCGACGTGGACGACCACCGCTGCCGGCACGCTTGGGATCATTGGGGCAATCTGCCCCGCGTACGACCCCCGCTACCGGTGGTGTAGTGCGCCGCATGCGATGGACTCAACAAATAAATGAGAACTGCATGCGCGCCTACTACAGGGCAACAGAGGGAGGAACTAACCTCACTGCGTATCGTGTTCGGCTGCTGTCTTTGTTTCAGACCCTTGAACCGACCATCGACGTGTCTGCCCAACGATTGTCGGATCAAGTGCGGGTGATCCAGCGTAACAACTTGCTGGATCAGTCAGCACTTGATCGGCTACGCCTGGAGTCACAACGTATTTGTGCGGCTTCTTTTTCGGTGCAGGATCGCCCTGCCCCACAATTACCCGCCGTGACGCCGGTTTTGGTGGCGCGAGTAGATCCGGTACCCGCCATGAAGATTTCATAAATACGAATGTAAGTACACAGGCGAATGAGCAAATGAGGAGCGCTTTGAAAGATGCTATTCTACAGTACCGTGACACGCATAACTCTAGGCCGCGTATACCTTGTTTGCCCACGAATAGGCATAATTTGGCGTTAATGAGTGCCTTGAACGATTTACTGGGTCTTTATCTTGGAACCAGTGAAAGTTTAATTGATACCCACTCGATCCTTTATTGTGGGGCCATCGCGGTGTGTCGCGTTGCTCGTGTCAAATTTCAGGATTCTGACCGAGTACCGCGGCGAACCGGGACTGCCCCTGCTTGGCAATGGAGGATCGAGGGGCGTATTAATAAATTCATGACACTCATTGCAAAGCTAATTTGCTTCAGAAATGGCAATAATCGGCCTCGCGTCATGCGATTCGTCACACAAGCCTTTGTTGGGACTGATATTCGTCCGGAAAACTATATGGCTTGTGTGACGGAACGTATTGACTTTCTGAACCAAAAAGTCTATGCGTGGGCAAACCGTATACGTCGCTACAGAGTGCGTGTGGACCGATACCAACAAAATCGCCTCTTTCAACGTGACCAAAGAAAAGTATACAGACGTTGGGAAGGAGCTGATCAACGTGTGAGCGACGGGCGGCTACCAGATGTTGATGCCATGACTAATTTCTGGCGCAGCATTTGGTCGGTGCCCGTCGAGCACACGGAAGGTGAATGGATGAGTGTTGTCTGTAACGCGTGTGATCCTATCGAGACCATGCAGCCTATAAATATTAGTACAGCTGACGTAAGTTGTGCAATCCGTACGGCCCAAAATTGGAAATGCCCATGGCCGGACGGATTGCACAACTTCTGGATCAAATGGTTTCGATGTTCACATGAGTTACTGGCAACACAATTCTAAGAAGCCATAGAGCTCGGCTTACTCTCAAGTTTGTTGACTACTGGTGTCACTTTTCTGCTCCATAAATCAGGTAGTACCACGGAACCGAAAAATTATAGACCCATCACGTGCTTACCTACTTTATACAAGCTCCTTACATACATTCTGAGAACAAAAATTAACTCGCACATTGTTGCAAACAATATTTTGGACTTGACTCAGAATGGATATATGGTTGGGTCCCGTGGTACTAAGGAGCTTCTCCTCATTGACATGACCATATGCCAGAAGGTCCGGCGTGGCAGAGGGACTCTCTCTACAGCCTGGATTGACTATAGTTAAGAATAGTTAAGAATAGTTTATTTCATTAAAAAGATATGTTTTACAAATATTAGTGGCCGGAGTCAACTTTTAAGCAAATATTGCCTGTACCAGATGACTCCGCTCTTCCATTACATTTATCATTGTGTATTTTAAGACTATTAATTAGAAACTTAACAAACAAAAATTTCTACTACTCTACTTAATTCTAAGTTTACATAGATTTATTTTATGTCTTAATTTTTGTGGGTGTAAACGATATGAAGTGATGAGGTATGTGTGTGTGAGTGTGTGTGTGTGTGTGTGTGTATGAGTGTGTGTGTATGTTAGTGTGTGTGAGGGGTGTTAGTGAGTGTGAGTGTGTACGTGTGTGTGTAAGACTGTGCGTGTGTGGAAGTCTGTGCGTATGTTGTGTTTTATTTAGTTTGATGTAAAAGCAACTCTATCTGTTCATATTTTTGAAATTCTAACCATGTGTGTACATCCTTTTTACATTCATTGTATAGTTTATCATATATGTTTATTTCTTTGTTAACTATATTGTATATTCGAGCTGAACGACTATTGTACTGAGAACTTGCAAACATAGTTTTGTTTTGAGGAACTTTAGCTACATTATGTTTCCTTCTTTTTCCTTTATTATTGTTAATGTATGGTAAAGTCTTATGTGTTTTTAATATAATATTTTTCAAATACAGTTTTCTTACCGAAAGCAATCCACAGTCTAGATAAAGTTGTTCTGTAGAATATCTTATGTTTTTAAAGAACATTACTTTTATCAAGGCACGTTGCGATCGCTCAACGTCTATAAATTTTGTTTTGGCTGCACCTCCCCAGACAGATATGCAATATACCAAAACTGATTGAACTAGGGCAGTGTATATTGTATTTATTAGATTAGTTGAGGAGTCTTGGTTCTTAACAGGCTTGCCTTTCCTTGGAAGTACATATCTTAATGATCGAAAGACCCATATAAGCTTTCTGACTCTTCCAGCCACTTGTTCAAGATGGGGATACCAGGACAGTCTTTGATCCAGAACAACGCCAAGATACTTCGTGTGGGTGGCTTTACTAATGGTTGGGCAGTCACAGCTTTCATTATTAAGGAGATCGCAGTCGTGAATTTTTATACTAAAGTTTTCAGCGGGTTGGTTATTATTATAAATACTAAAACATATATAGTTAGTTTTAGATGTGTTTAGTGATAATACGTTATGTTTCAACCAAGTAGATATTTGGGTTATGCCCAATTCAGCACTATTTTTTTACTTCTAACCAGGATTTTCCAGAGAAGACAACAGCTGTATCATCGGCATAGGAGAAAATTTTGGCACTATTGACTTTTAGGTTACACAGATCGTTGATATAAATTAGGAACAAAGTAGGACCTAATACGCTTCCCTGAGGAACACCGAATGATACTTCTGCATCCTCACTAGAATATTGTTCCAATTTGACTCTTTGCCTCCTGTTAGAGAGGTAACTTTTAAAAAGAGTTAGTGGAGTACCCCTGATTCCAAATTTTTCTAGCTTGTTAATGAGGATAGGGACAGAGACGGTGTCAAAGGCTTTTTTGATATCAAGGAACACTGTTATGCATTTGTTCTTTTTGTCCAATTCTTCTGTTATTAGTGAGCTTAAGGCAGTTACTGCATCTACTGTAGACTTTCCAATTCTAAAGCCAAATTGGGTAGGAGACAATGCATTATTTATGTTTAAAAAATTGAGCAGCCGAGTATTTATTAACTTTTCTAAAATTTTTGATAAACTCGGTAAAACTGATATTGGTCTGTAATTATTAACGTCCTCTCTGGCCCCACCCTTGTGTACTGGAGTGATGATAGCTAGTTTGAGCGGAGCAGGGAAAATTCCCTTATCGAAACAGAGGTTGGCAAGATGGGATATGACAGGAACGACTTCATTTCTCACAAATTTTAAAAACTTTGTTGTAATTCCATCCCAACCAGGCGCACTGTTTGATTTTAGGCCCATTAGAACACTGTCCACTTCCCCCTCGTCTGTGTTGAGAAGAACAAACGAATTTAACTGTGTTGGTAGTAAAGCAGTTGGGTCATTGGACTCATGAGACGATACCGGTTTAATTTGTTGACTAAGCTGTTTACCAATATTTACAAAAATTCATTAACAAAATTTGCAGCTTCGGTAGGAGAAGTTTTAGCATTTATAAGTTCTGTATTTTGTTTTTTGGTTTGGTTTGTGTATGTTACTTTTTTTATATTTTTCCATAGTAATTTATTATCAGAAACCGATTTAGCAATGAGTTCACTTTCATATTTTCTTTTTAATTTTTTGATCAGATTATTACAATAATTTCTATATCTTTTGTAAGTTATTTTTAATATTTCGTTATGAGGGTCACTTTTTAGATTTTTTTGTAATTTATTTCTGTTGTGTATACATTTAAGTATACCAGTTGTAATCCACGGTTTTAGAATTCGTTTATTTTTTGGAATTTTGATAGTAATAATATTATTTCTTATAGAATCTGCTAAAAACTATAAGAAGGCCTATGATTCGTTGCCGCATTCATGGTTGGTGAGGATTTTAGAGTTATATAAAATTGATATAACTTTAAAATCCTTTTTGATATCATGTATGCGGCAGTGGACCACGGTCTTGTGTCAACAAGGATGTCGAGATAGTATTTCTGCCACGCAGGATCTTATAAGGATAGAGCGTGGCATATTCCAGGGCGACAGTCTGAGTCCTTTATGGTTTTGCCTAGCTTTGAATTCTCTCAGTACTTTGTTGAGAAATTCAAAGTTAGGATGTCAACTGCGGAGAGGGGGTGAAGTTATGTCACAGTTTACGACCTCCTTGGTCGAGTGGTTAGAACACCGGTTTTCATGGTGTCGCCATCTCTGAGGTCCCGGGTTCGATCCCCGGTCGGGTCAATTTAGAAATTATTGTTTTCTAAATTGTCTCGGGTCTGGGTGTTTTCTATGTATCTATAATAAGTTTGTATTTAAGTATTATAAGTATGTTTATCCGTTGTCTAGTAACCATTTAACGAGTTTCTTCGAAGCTTCTCTTGGGCTAGATAATTGGTGTGATTGTAGAAAAGATTTATTATTATATTATTTATTATTTATTGTACATGGATGACCTCAAGTTGTTCGCACCAAACCGCCAAGACTTGGTGAAACTGCTGAAAATTACTGAGACTTTCAGCAGTGCTATCAAGATGGAGTTTGGTGTGGATAAGTGTGCGGTTATGCATGTACAGCGTAGGAGAGTAGTAAATTCACCCAATTTACAACTCTCCGAAACGATAAACCTCAGATCTCTCTCCGAAGTTGAAACATATAAATATCTTGGTATGTCACAGTCTTTGGGGCTTGAGTATGGGGACATAAAACAGTCATTACTGAGAAAAGTACTTAACAGTCTTTTATCGGGTGGCAATAAGACGCGTGCTTTTAAATGGCTGGGTTATGCCTCTGCTCACATACTCCTTTGGCATACTAAGATGGCCTCAGACCGAATTGGACGCCTTGGATAGAAGAGTCCGTCAAATGCTCACGACTTCCAGAATGTTACACCCGCGCTCATCTGTTATGAAGCTGTACATCCCGCGGAGATGTGGGAGTCGCGGCTTTTTAAATGCCAAAGACCTACATAACCGTGAGGTGTGCAGTCTCTGGGATTATTTCCTTAACAGTGAGTGCGGGATGCATTTGGATGTCGTGGCAGTTGATAGACACTTTACGCCGCTCTCCTTGGCAACAGAAAACTGGCGCAAACCAGTGGTGCTAAGCACTCTCGATCGCAAGGACATATGGAAGAGCAAGGTGCTACACGGGCGCTACTATCGGGCTCTAACTGGGCCTGATGTAGATTTGCCTGCCTCGGTGAACTGGCTACGTTTCGGTGACCTCTTTGGGGAAACCGAAGGTTTTGTCTGTGCCATTGAAGATGAAGTTATCAAGACGAATAACTACCGGAAATATATTATGAGAGACGGTACGGTCGACATCTGTCGGGCATGCCGCCGTCCTGGAGAATCACTCCGACATATTATTTCCGGTTGTTCTCATCTTGCTAACGGAGAGTATTTGCACAGACACAACCAAGTAGCCAGAATAATTCACCAGCAACTTGCTCTTCAATATGACCTTGTTGAATCAGAGGTGCCGAACTATAAGTACGCTCCTGCGCCAGTTCTCGAAAATGGTCATGCAACGCTCTACTGGGATCGCTCTATCATCACGGATAGGACTATTATCGCTAATAAGCCTGATATCGTGGTGATCGACCGATCTCAGCGCCGAGCAATATTGGTTGATATCACCATACCTCATGACGAGAACCTCGTAAAGGCCGAGAAGGACAAGCTCAGTAAGTACCTTGACTTGGCTCACGAGGTTGCCGCCATGTGGGATGTGGATTCAACTATTATTGTACCGATAGTCGTTTCAGCACACGGTCTTATAGCTAAGAGCCTCGATCAACATCTAGAGAGGCTCTCGCTAAAAGGTTGGGTCAAGGGTCAGATACAGAAGGCAGTACTCCTTGACACGGCACGTATTGTGAGAAGGTTCCTCACTCTGCAGCCCTAACCACCGATAGCTTGGGTCAATCCCCGCTGCCGGTGGCAACCTAGGTTAAGTTTTTATAATATTTTATATTGTAAATATGTTTTTTTTTAAATAATGTAAAAAATTAATAAAAATAATAAAAATATTGTAAAAAATTTTACTTAAGATTATATTTTAAATAAAGAGCATAATAATAATAATAAAAAAAGCTCTTGTCACCTGTCACATCATTTTTATTTCAAGTGTTTTATTTTATTTTGTAACAAGTCTTTTGACAAATTAAAACAGTTTATGAACATATTTATCGAAAAATCCAGCTGAAATTATATCACAAACATATAAATATACCAACCACAATAGTTTTAAAATGACCAAACAGCAATGAAGAAGTTGAACAATGGTGACGTACAATGTCAACACAATATGCCATACAAAGATATACCTATACATTAAACCTTACAATCAACATAATCTACTAAAATAAAAAGGAAAGCATGATATTAAGAAGAGCAAGACGAAGCGCACGCCCTCCACCATTGCCTGCTCCGCCGACATCAATCTCCTCGTCTGGTGATTTCACCAGAGACGAGTCGAGCAGCGCGAGCAGGCGATCGCCGCCGTCTCCAACGCCACAACGATCTGCGCGACGTGGACGACCACCGCTGCCGGCACGCTTGGGATCAGTGGGGCAATCTGCCCCGCGTACGACCCCCGCTACCGGTGGTGTAGTGCGCCGCATGCGAATACTCACCAAATAAATGAGAACTGCATGCGCGCCTACTACAGGGCAACAGAGGGAGGAACTAACCTTACTGCGTATCGTGTTAGGATGCTGTCTTTGTTTCAGGCTCTTGAACCGACCATAGACGTGTCTGCCCAACGATTGTCGGACCAAGTGCGGGTGATCCAGCGTAACAACTTGCTGGATCAGTCAGCACTTGATCGGCTACGCCTGGAGTCACTACGTATTTGTGCGGCTTCTTCTTCGGTGCGGGATCGCCCTGCCCCACAATTACCGGCGGTGGCGCCGGTTTTGGTGGCGCGAGTAGATCCGGTACCCGACGATGAAGATTTTATAAATACGAATGTAAGTACACAGGTGAATGAGCAAATGAGTATTGTTCCCATCTATGGGACAGCTCCGCTAAATACCTCCTCGATGCATTTGATAGACTGCAAAGGCGAGCGGTACGGTATTATTGGAGATGCTGGGGTTACAGCCTCTCTTGAGGACCTCCAGCTGCGTAGAGACATTGCTTCTCTCAGTGTCTTCTACCGGAATTACTAGACTGTTCTGAAGAACTTCTTTATCTAATCCCGCCCTCTCCTTTCCTCTCCCGGGCTACAGGTGCTGGTCTTAGGAACTACCATCATACTGATCAGACGATCAGTACTCATACCAAAACATTTGGCAAGTCGTTCCTCTGTAAGACCATTCGGTTTTGGAGTTCTTTGCTGGCGCATGTGCTTCCTAGCTCCTATACTTAGTCCCAGATCTTTTAAGCGAGGCGTGGAACGGCATTTATGTAGGCAGTCATGAATGGGTGCGCTTGTTACCGTGCTTATTCCACGGTGGGGAGCGCTCTTATTATTTTGGACTGCATCGACTGCTTACCATCAGGCGGGATGCGGTCACTATGACGAGTCGATACAAAAAAATATATAAAAAAATAGAAAAAAATATTTTTTTTTTACTCACAGTGAGTGTGATGACAGTGACACTCTATTAATATTATAATTGACATTTTTGATTATTTGATAACTTTAGTTTATTCTGTTACTAATGGATTTGTTAACTGTTATTAATAGACTTCCTAAATAAAAGCATTGGTAACAAATTAAACATTATTTTATTTTATGAACCCAAAAGCACCGAAAATAACCGGATACCCGGTTCTTCGGTAAAATGGAACCGAAAAACCCGGTTCCTAAATAATGTCCGGTTCTGCATCCTCTAGTGCTGATCTGATGATGAGGCCATAGGAACTTCGCAATGAAACAACACAACCTCATCGAGTTTGGGCTCGTTTAAATCGTCTTGACGAGTAATTTGCCTTTAAACTATAACCAGGGTCTGATGATGGAGCTGGAAGGTGGTCATAGGAACTCTATAATGAAACGACGCAACCTCATCGAGTTTCGGATCGTTTCATTCGTCTTGACGAGTACTTTGTTTTTAGATGATTACCAGGGTCTGATCTGATGATGGAGCTGGAATGTGGTCCTAGGAATTCAGTAAAGAAACGACGCAACCCCATCGAGTCTCAGCTCGTTTGATTCGTCTTGGTGAAAACTTTGGTGCTAGATGATAACCGGGGTCTGTTATTGAGTTGGAAGATGGCCATAGGAATTCAGTAATTAAACAACATAACCCTATCGAGTATGGGCTCATTTGATTTGTCTTTACTAGTACTTTGGTGCTAGATGGTAACCAGGGTCTGATGAAGGAGCTGGAACGTGGCCATAGGAACTCAGTAGGAAATTAAGCGACACAAACGCGTCGAGTTTGATTCGTCTTAATAGGTGAACCGTTTTTGATGGGTTGTGAGTTTGGTGCACGTGAATAAATTTTGTATACATTTGTATTCAATGAGATGAACAGATGAAAATCGAGTGGAGGGATAAATAAAAAGTAAAAAATAAATTAAAAGTAAAAAAACCTTTTTAAAAAACAAGCTTTTATTTAAATGGGCTAAAAAGAAAAAAAAACTTTTACTTTTAAACTTTTACTATCAACTTATTACGTCATTACACAATTTATATGATATAAAAGGTTGTCACGAGTATGTGCAATATGGGCATAGAACCTTTGCCTTTTCGAAAAGAAGAAGACTCATAACGGTAACTGTCTTTTTCGCGCCAGATGAATATGTGTGTTCCGTGTTTTAAATTAGCGCTTTAAAAGTGATTTTTCTTATGTTTTTTGACAATTTGAATTCTGTACATATAATTTAAGTTTTAGTAATAATATTTTAAGTGTAGGTATTGTTAGTGCTTACGTTAAACTTTTGTGTTGGCAGGGACGTAGTGACGGCTAAGTAAAACTTCGTAGTTGTCTGAATGAATGCTTTTATTAAAGTAAAAGTCGCTCCGTTGGCACAACGGTTTATTTTAACCGCCTCTGTGGTCTAATCTAGGTAGGCTAGGTCCCGGGTTCTATTCCCAGCGGGGGGCACATCTTTGTGTGCTCGGTTTAGTTGGTGGTATGGCTGTTAAGTCCGCCTGGCTAGCTACCACCGTCTTATCTAAGTCTGTCGCCATAACAACGGTGTTTATAGCATAGTTGTGTTCCGACAGTTAGAGATAAGATAGCCAGTTCCTCAGTGGTTGAGGATTCCGGGTGAAGTGCGCTTCCACCTTCGGCCTTATCGTCACTTACCATCAGGTGAGATGAAGGCCAAGCGCTTACCCGTTACCCGTAAAAAAAAATGAAATGTCGTTTGAGTGACTAATACAAAAGTAGTGGTGTTACACAAAGTAATCGTATGGTATAATCAATAGATACAATTGAATAGAGTATTTTCGTACATTCCAACAGTCCCCCTCGAAAATAGGATATACATAAGTAAACAAAAATAGCAAATTGATGCTTAAAAATAGTTACTAACTCTTTCCATACTAATAACAATATAACATAAAATAATATTCAACTTAATAAGTATTTTAATACATTCTTTGATAAATTAACATCTTATGTTATGTAGGTACATCACACGTTATTACATGTTTGTTATTAACATGTTATGTTATGTATGTTCATCTTAATAAGTAATTTTTGATTGATTAATTAACATCTTAAGTTATGTGGGTACATCACATGTTTTTACATGATATTAACATGTTATGTTATGTAATGTTCAACTAAATAGTTTAGTTATTTAATACATTCTTTGATAAATTAACATCTTATTGTTTAAGGTTTAAGATTTTTGCTACAATAAGGAATCAAAATAAATTAAATTTATTTCTAAATTCCTGGAACTTTGTAGAGGGCATCACTTTCGAGAAAATGTTAGCTTGTTGGTCTCCTGTGGAGGTATATTCAAGCTTTATTACTTTGTTAGTAATTTTCTCTCTAGAGTGGTACCTCTAATTTCTATCTGTTTAGACTTTTTATGATCTGTGGGATTGTTAGCACTCAGACGTGGCGCTTACGTCCGGCTCGAAGGACCAGAATGTAAGCGCCACGTCTGAGTGGAGTGGAAATGGGTAGGTAGGTAGGTGGACTCACCGGGAGCAGCTGTACGGGAACGCAGGAACCGGGAGATGAGCTGGCCACGGGCGATTACTTTAAGTCACTCAATCACAGGCATTAGGCCGTTCACTTCGTTTGTTAGGTTCACAATAATCGATTTCACGGTCAGGCTGTTGCGTGCGCGCGCGGTAGCTGGCGACGAACTCGGGCGATCTCCTCACGGGGCACACTGGTGCATGAGCGGAAAAAAGTAAATTTTATCCATGTTCTCTAAAGTTTATTATTTATTGTACAAGCAAACTAGACACTTTAACTAAGCAAATGCCAAAAAATATATACTCATACAGTTATATATTACATAGCATCATAACGGCAAAGTTAAACGTACGAGCAAAGTTGATTTTTTAACTAAAAAATATCATTCTCTATGTTTATAATTTGTCACAATTTCGGGGTATTTTATTTAATCTTGTATTTTTTCTAATAAGCCTATACTATATGGTAATTAAAAACTATTTAATCCCTTAGCCTCATGCTTGAAAGGAATTGTCACAATTTGTTAAATTCATATGGTGATTTTTGAACGTTTTTATGAAATAAACGTTATTTACTTTTTTCCGTCGCCACCCGTCGCATAGCTGTATGCTATAAATGACTAATTAGGTTCTTAATAATCACAATAAGAACATTTTAACTGCGATATACTGCGAACTTCGTAATGAGAGACTATTACCTAAAAACGTTCAGAAACTTATGAGAAATGCATTTTGATATTAGTTTTTTATTGAAGGTAGATTTATTTCTAATCTATTTTTAAGTATAAAACAGACTGCAAATCGACGTTTACTTTACTTAAATACTATTTTCTCTCGCGATAAGATCAAATTGAAACAATGACGAGTTTTAGTATTTCATATCTTGAACTAGTTCAAATTGTGATATCTAGTGGCCGTCAAGTACATAAGTGTATGGAAAAAATTAAATCCCTGTTTCCTAATTTAACAAAAAATGTTTTGGATCAAATACATAGTAAATTAATTCAAAATTTTTACCAAAATTTACGAAAAAGTGGGTGATTTTATCCCGAAACCAAAAAGTATTTATGGCGAAAAATGAAGATGGGTAAAAAATATTTTTACCATAGAAATAAGTCCTGAGCAATCCGATGAAGTACAGGTGGTGTCAGAGTGTGAACCAGGACCTTCAAAACGCTCTCGTAGTGGCCGGCCAGAAAAGCCATTTGAAGAATGTTGCTGGCGAACAAAAAGGTACAAAATAATTTTTTTGTAAGAAAATACTCCCGAGCAAATGATAATTAAAGCTGCTTCTAAGATTGACGAACATACACCAAAATCGGAAACAAAGCAGTTCACTGCCGATAAGGCGTTGGCATTACTCCTCGATGCCTCATTATCAAAATATCATTATGAGGTTATTAGGAAAGCAACAAAAGGTATCGGATACGATATTTTTCTTGACTACCGGCGAGTTCTAAAAGCGAAAAAAATATTTTACCCTGAAGATATTAATGTAACAGAAAACTATTCATGTGTAGGTTTACAATCTTTGTTGAACTATACGTCAAAGAGAATTTTCGAAACAATGTCTGAAGAGCAACTTAAAAACGTAAGTGAAGAAACTTCATTTATACATAAGTGGGGATGTGATGGCTCATCTGGCCATAGCGAATACAAACAGACTTTTTCTGAAGATAAAGTATCTGATTCAAATTTATTTCTTACCTCCTTAGTCCCACTTAAATTATTTGATAAAGGAAGTAACTCTACGATATACTGGTCAAATAATGCTCCGTCGTCAACAAGATGCTGCAGACCGGTCCAGTTTCAATTTGGAAAAGAGACTACAGACTCCACAAAAAATGAAATATCCAGAATGGAATCGGAAATAGCAAACCTGAACGAAACAATTATTTGCTTAAATGGAAAGACTTACAAGATTCACCATGAACTTTTATTTACGATGATTGATGGGAAAATAGCACAAGTGACTACCGGTACCGCCTCCAGTGCAGTATGTTTCAAATGCAAGTCAACGCCTTCAGAAATGAATAATTTAGATAAAGTACGGAGCAAAGTTGAAAATAAAGATGCTCTTAAGGTCGATACTTCACCACTCCATGCTCGTATCAAGTTTATGGAATGCATTTTGCACATTGCATACAATAAATCTTTCAGCCAGTGGCGGACTAATGCTTGTACAAAACCGCAAAAAGAAGAGGAGAAGAAAGAAAGGCATTAAAGTGGATTTCGTAAAGCAAGGAATGGGGTCTTCTAATGATCTTATCTTATCTTATCTGGTGGGGCCTGCAGAGGTCTCCCTTTTGCAGTAGCACGTCGACCCATTGGGATCTTTTGTGCCACCCCGTCCTATCACTCTGCCTCCTCAGTGAAGATAATTGCCATAAGCTTGGCAATGTCCTTGAGGGCGAAGAGCCTAAAATCTTCTGGTTTGGGGTAGGCCGATCCCAGAAGATTCATTCTTTTCCTGGCAAAAGAGTCGCAATCACACAGTAGGTGCTGCATAGACTCCGTTTAGAGATTAGGCATTAAAGTGGATTTCGTAAAGCAAGGAATGGGGTCTTCTAATGATGGTAATACATCAAGAATTTTTTTTAATAACCCAGATATTGTCTCAGAAGTCACTGGTATTGACAAAGATCTCATCAACCGATTTGGGATAATATTACAAGCTATAAATTCAGGAGAAATTACAGATCCAGAGAAGTTTGGCAGTTATTGTGATGAAACTGCTGAGTTGTATGTAAGCTTATATAGCTGGTATAATATGCCAAATACAGTGCATAAAGTCCTGTTACACGGAAAGAATGTGATAAATGCAGCTGTTTTACCGATTGGGATGTTAACAGAGAAAGCCCAAGAAGCACGTAACAAAGATTATAGAAAATATAGATTAAGCCATTCTAGGAAGTGTTCACGTCAATCTAGTAACGAAGACATGATGAACATGTTATTAGTTTCGTCAGATCCTTTTATAAACTCTTTGCGTGAAAATCTACCTACAAAATCTCTTCCTCTAAATGAAAATGTAAAATTTTTATTTAAATGAGTAAATTTTTTTGTACTTAAAATTACTCCTAACATCCAATCTTACGAACATTACCCCTTACAATATATTTTTTATTCTTTGTCTGTTATTTTTTTGTCGTTTATCTTTATTTAATACTGTCAAATACAATTTTATTCACCATAATACATATTTTATACGTTGTTCAATTACATTTATGTCGTTTGATTTATAAAACACAATATTTTCCGCGTCCTCATACAAGATGTACCACTGTGCGGGGCGAGCGACAGCGAATCACGCAGCGGTGGCGCCGCGGCGGGCCGGCGGACGCGGTCGTCACTAATCGTTGAATCAACCGCCATACAGATGGCGGTATCATTTGAATGGGCGTCCCAGCCTTGGCGGGAACACAACCGTTATTAAATTCAAATATAACTATCGGTTTTGTTATTGGGATCATATTACTATTTTGAATGTATAGCTCCTTTAATGCTTTAAACATAACTCCTCTTTAATTTTACTTTAAAAAATGATTTAAAATACTCATTGCTGCACATCTGCTGTCTATCTCGGTTGTGTACAAAGCATAGCGTACATTAAACAAACTATTACAATATGACAAGGTGCATCATAACATTCGTCGGAGTTTAAATCTAAGTAATTTAATGTAGAAGGAAATGATTATTTTGAAGAATTGCAATCTTTCATGGATATTTTGTTTTTGTAAAACATTTGGTAAATAAATAAATTTACCTAAAGTTATTGTGTTCTTTGTTCTTTCAATTTTAATACCTAAAAACCATTTTACTTTATTGAAATAAATCAGTCATGTCAGAATCATGTCAGTTTTAATAACTCATTCACAATTTTAATAATATTGTAAGGTTTGTTCCGTTATTATTCTAAGGTTTGTTCATTGTGTGTGTCAAATCACTAAACCATCAACATATAGCACTAGGTACTACACTATGTGCGTTGTTATATATATAATTTTTATCTAGTCAATAAAGACATGGATCTCAGAATTATGAAGACCCATTCCTTTTAGGTTACGATCGAAAACGTTCATACCAACATCGCGAGGATTGCTTCAGCCAATATAATGTTTTGCTTAATTAACAAACTTGGTTTGGTATACCAACAATAGGTAATACCTTAAGGTATTTCATACATATATCCTCTTTAACTACGCCATTTAAAAAAAAGCATTTTTTACGTCCATATGATGGACTTAGAGGTCAAACTGAATAGCAAAAGTTAGAATAAATCTAAAAGTAAAGATACTAATAATAATTTATTCGCTCAACAGGTGCAAACGTTTCGTCGTAATTTTGTAAGTATGTTTAGGTAAAAAAAAGCGGACACTAGACGGGCCTTTTATCGCACCGGTTTCCAGTTTCCGTTATTGTTTACTTTAAAAACCCATTTACTACTGACAATATTCATATTTTTAGGTCTATCAACAAATGTCCATGTCTGATTATTGTTCAGAGATTCTGTTTCACAATGTATGGCGGAAAACCATTTATCAGTATCACACCATTAAAAATACCACTGTAACATAGTGGTAAGGAATGAGAAGTATTCAAAAGAGAAATACAAAACGGGGTCAGTCATTTTCTAATAAATTTTCCGGGGATAGATTGCTAATCCGTTCGCTACGTCTGACAATTTTGATTGACTGAGTATCGTCAATTACTATTGTCTCGTCGGTTGGAATTTTGTGTTTCTTGCCTATTAGTTGTTCAGAGACCTCAATGGGCCGACTAATTTTGGCGGGAATTTATACTTGATGTTGCTCATCACTTTTAAATATTGGCCAAGAATTTTTAAGATTTTAATTTTTCAATATAACTTCTCTTGCAAGGACAAATTGCTTATTTTCGACGTTAAACAATTTGTATCCATTTTTGCTATAACCGACAATATCGACTAGTTTTGTTATTTTTTTAAATTTTATCATGTACATAGGTACCTAAGCAGAGCCAAATATGTTTAAGTGATTAATTTTAGGGTTCGTACCATGCCACATTCGTATGGTTGTTATTTAGCAGCGCTTTAGTGGGTAGTTATTTTGTAAGATATGTATCCGTTAAAACGGCTTCACCTCAAAATATTTTATCTAACTTCGCACTTGCGACCATGGTTCGTGCCATTTCGGTCAATGTACGATTCATGCGCACTGAGAAACCATTTTGTTGTGGAGTGTACGGAATTGTCAAATGGCAACTTATTCCCTTAGAAACACAAAACTGCTTAAATTAATTATAAAGATATTCTCAACTATTTTTATAGCATAAGTAATTTAACGAACATCGCAATAAATAAATTTCCACTTTTGTTAACAAAACCAAACTTTTTTAAGACTTCCACTTTAAAATTCATCAAATATGTGAAAGTATAGTGGGTAAAATGGTCAATAAAAGTAACAAAATAATGTTTTTCGTCGCCGGTAGTCGGGCTGATCGGACCGCATGAATCCGAATGAATGATAAAAATGGTCTAATTTGGTTAGAATTTTCTTTTTCTTTTGCAAAAAGGAGTCGCGATCTCGCGTCTAATTACCTATTATGCATGGCTCAGATAATAATATGTCGTCAGTAGATTAATGTAACGAATCATTAATTTATGACCAACAAAATTTTAAGAATTATAATTCTTGGCTTCTTTACATGTTCTAAGCGTTTTATGCCATAAATCAAAAGATTTCGAAGCATGAGATAATTAAATTACATACACATCACGACTATAATCCCCGAAGGGTTAGTCAGAGACTAGACAATGAGGATAGCAAGACTGCAGTCATCTGCCATAGTCCACTTTTCACCAAATAGCGAATTTAAATAAGTTGAGAGCACAGACATATAATAGAAGGTTGAGAGTAAATTCATTTGAAATTCAATTTTACAAAGGTTGTTGCTACAGTATTGCATATTGCAATTTGTTATTTTCATAGATATGAACACCATTTGAATCAAATAAATAGCAATAATTGGACTTGCTTGGTTGCTGCATTCGACTTACGGACAGTCAATTATGAGAAACTTTGGGGGAAAAATAAAACGATCCTCTAATCGTCGATTGTACTTTGAACTCCAGGTTTGTCCTGTTCCATAAGCCAAAATTGAAATTCCATTTTTAGCAACGCCAATCTTCATAGGACAGGGTAGTTTGGTATGTGAAGAAAAATAATCTCGTGAATTAACATGTAATCGGTAGCACCAGGACCTAAAAGAAAAGAAACATGATTAGTAGAATTACTTGTTTCGTTTCATAACTCACAATTTGAAATCATAAAAGCAATACTGCCCTCGGTTTCCACGTGATGAACAGCGTTCGCTGTACAGTTAAAATTACTGCTGCTGCCCTCGCGTTACGAAAACTACTTGAAAAAAACGGCAGTCCTTTTTCATGTAATTTCTACGGCCACATGCTAGCAGTACGGTTTCGTAATTTTATGTATTGATTTCCACGATATTGATTTCTTCTTGAAGATTGAGGGTACATTATTTTTATTTTCTTGTCCGGTCCATAATTATTACGCATAGAAAACTTCTTGTTATTGGTATACAAGTCTTTAAATTCGGTAGATATTTCGGTCTTCACCTTAACTTCATGATCTAGCAGACGAGTTTTTACGAATGCTTGGTTTAGGTGATCCTCTCCTAGCGTTTCCAGCGCCGTGATCACACCGCCATTTTAGGAGGGTGAATAACAAATGTAATATTTTATCCATTTCGTCAATTTTCGCTCCGGCGGAAATTAATTAGGTAATTCTTTATCAAAACACGTGAAACGTTGGAATAACTGACATCAGCTTGCAATTTTAGGTGAATTAATTGCTTACGTAATGCTAATTGAGTCGCCAAGCTTCTTCTTATATAAATTTTGTCAAGATCTGCCATGATTGATTTAGCAGTGGCTGACCCTTTTGCAAAATTCAAAAAGGCATAGCCCAAAAACTCAACAATCGTACCTTTAGCAATCAGGTTCCGTTTCAGCCAATTTTATTCGAGGCTGTTTGGTATTTCTTCATCACTCACGTACAGCACTGATTATTTAAATATGAATTTACTATTAAGATTGACTTATAAAAATTACTTTTGAAATTATGGTCCCTGGGCCCATGACTTGTTGGCAGGGTCGCAGTGACGGCAAAGTAAAACTTCGTAGTTGTCTGAACGAATGCTTTTATTAAAGTAAAAGTCGCTCCGTTGGCACAACGGTTTTATAATGAAAAGTCGTTTGAGTGACTAATACAAAAGTAGTGGTGTTACACAAAGTAATCGTATGGTATAATCAAGAGATACAATTGAATAGAGTATTTTCGTATATTCCAACATTTTGTAAATCATTAAGGCTTCAAAAAGGACTACCTACCCAGTATAGTTTGGGACCACTTTACGAACCTTGGGAACAATGAAGCTTGTTGTAATATAATAGATTATAAATTGTTGTATTTTGATCACTGTAAAATTTAAAAACAAATAGAATTTTAGAATAGTGAAAATAGTGTTGTAACCTTACTCAAACGAAGTTCAATTGTTTGTTCAATTTCGCTTATTAGTAAATGCAAAACACTCGAAGTGTGTTATCTTGATATAAAATCTACTTAATTAGGAAACATAAATAAAACCCAGTTATCACTTTACTAATAATTTTAGAAAAATAGTTTTTAGATTCTTAATTAATTCAAATTAATTTCATTGTGTTTTATTCGGTTTTACTTGATAAAATTTGTTAAATTAAATTAATCGAATGATGCAGTGACCACACCGTTTTCAATTATTTTCATAATAAATTGGTTTTTCTATAAAATAATTCTGAAACCGTCCTGTGACTTAAAATACTTTCGGACTTTAAAATACTGGCACAAAAGGACAACCACCCAGAGCCATAAATCTCCATATAAAAAACGCATCCGCCATTTTGTTTTTAACAGATATGTCAAAGGTCGCGCGCGTCATTCGTCTCCCTTCTTCGCTCGCGAATGGTTGTACGACTATTCCTTGCGCTCATAACTCCTGTTCTTGTTGTTATTGCTGTTAAGTTTTTGTTATATCTTTCCTTGTTACGATGTTTTTATTCCTGTTTGCTGTTTTTTCGTAAAACGACATGACAGACGCTGAACCGAGTACCTCAAGTGCGGTTATGTCTCCTAGGAAAAGGAGACGGCCCGCTCATCTGAGTGTCACAGAGAAGACAATGGTGAAATTGGATACGCAATTATGTGTAAAACCCACAGACATATTATATGTCTGTGGTAAAACCTAATAAGCGCCACTGTGCTAAGAATTTCGTGCGGGACCCCCTTATCGAATAAAATAGTATGTATTTTTTTTGTTTACTTACTTGCATTGTTTGTTGTTTTTTATGCTTTGAGGTAATACTTTATGGTTTATCATTTCTTTTTTTATTGTATTTCTTTGCCATTTTTAATATTTTTTTTTCTGTGTTTTTGATGTAGTGTCAGTTCTGGCAATAAAGAGTTTTATTATTATTGTACTCTTTATTCAACATATATCCTAAGAAAACATTTTTACAACATTTTATAAAAAACATATTTACAATATAAAATATTATAAAAAACTTAACCTAGGTTGCCACCGGCAGCGGGGATAGACCCAAGCTATCGGTGGTTAGGGCTGCAGAGTGAGGAACCTCCTGACAATACGTGCCGTGTCAAGGAGTACTGCCTTTTGCATCTGACCCTTGACCCAACCTTTCAGCGAAAGCCTCTCTAGGACTAGCTATAAGGCCGTGTGCCGAAACGACTATCGGTACAATAATAGTTGAATCCACATCCCACATGGCGGTAACCTCGTGAGCCAAGTAAAGGTACTTACTGAGCTTGTCCTTCTCGGCTTTCACGAGGTTCTCGTCATGAGGCATGGTGATATCAAAAAATATTGCTTGGCGCTGAGATCGGTCGATCACCACGATATCAGGCTTATTAGCGACAATAGTCCTGTCCGTGATGATAGAGCGATCCCAGTAGAGCGTTGCATGACCATTTTCGAGAACTGGCGCAGGTGCGTTCTTATAGTACGGCACCTCTGATTCAACAAGGCCATATCGAAGAGCAAGTTGCTGGTGAATTATTCTGGCTACTTGGTTGTGTCTGTGCAAATACTCTCCGTTAGCAAGATGAGAACAACCGGAAATGATATGTCGGAGTGATTCTCCCGGACGGCGGCATGCCCGATAGATTTCAACCGTACCGTCCCTCATAATATATTTCCGGTAGTTATTCGTCTTGATAACTTCATCTTCAATAGCACAGACAAAACCTTCGGTTTCCCCAAAGAGGTCACCGAAACGTAGCCAGTTCACCGAGGCAGGCAAATCTACATCAGGACTAGTTAGAGCCCGGTAGTAGCGCCCGTGTAGCACCTTGCTCTTCCATATGTCCTTGCGATCGAGAGTGCTTAGCACCACTGGTTTGCGCCAGTTTTCTGTTGCCAAGGAGAGCGGCGTAAAGTGTCTATCAACTGCCACGACATCCAAATGCATCCCGCACTCACTGTTAAGGAAATAATCCCTGAGACTGCACACCTCACGGTTACGTAGGCATTTAAAAAGCCGCGACCCCCACATATCCACGGGATGTACAGCCTCATAACAGATGAGCGCGGGTGTAACATTCTAGACGTCTTTTTTTTTTTTTTTTACTAGGTATGGGTTTGCTCTTGATCCCAATCAAGCCCAGGGGCTAAGACAGGATCTATGATGGTGCGAGCTTACCCAGAAGGTGCCTATTTACTCTTGCTTTGAAGATGGAAGGGTTATATGTACTCGGAAACACAGACGCAGGGAGGGAGTTCCACTCCTTTGCTGTACGCAGTATAAAAGATGTTGAGTAACGCTTTGTGCGACATTTAGGAATATCCACCAAGAAAGGGTGGTAGCCCGCAGTGCGCCTGGATGTCCGATAGAAGAAGGGGGATGGCGGTATGAGCTCATGCAGCTCCAGAGCACACTCTCCGAAGTACAGTCTGTAAAAGACCGACAGACAGGCAACTTTGCGGCGGTGAGCTAGGGTGTGAAACTTGCTCTTCACCAGTTCATTGTCGCCAATTAGCCTCTCAGCTCTGCGTTGAATCGTGTCCAGTGCAGCTAGTTGGTATTTAGCTGAGCCGTCCCACAGGTGACTGCAATATTCCATGCAAGATCGGACTTGAGCTTTATAGAGAGTTAAAAGCTGTCCCGGCATGAAATATCGCTTGACTCTATTTAAGACGACCAGCTTTTTAGCTGCAGTTTGAGCCTTGGACTCGATGCTGGTGCCGAAGTTGAGGTCTGAAGACAACTCCATGCCCAGAAGGACGAGACTATCGGTAACAGGCACAGATGCACCCCGAAAAGTAGGAGTCAGGTTAAAGGGACTCCATTTAGCGGTGAATAAACACGCTTGCGTTTTGGTGGCGTTGAAATTTACCAGGTTACTGTCACCCCACTGGCAAACGTGGATTAATGTCTGGTTCGTTCGCTCAACCATGGCCTCTCTCATCAACATCACGTCATCGTTTTTGCATCCGAAAGGAATCTCTCTACGACAGTACTGTCATCTGCATACCCAACAATTCCCGGTATCAACAGGTCATTGATGTGCAACAGGAAAAGCGTCGCAGAGAGAACAGACCCCTGAGGAACTCCGGCATCAATAGCCACTGAGTCAGAGGAGCAGCCATCGATGACTACTCTGATCGACCGTTCCGTCAGGAAATCAGCTATCCAACTACAAAGGTCAGCGGGGATACCATACGCTGGAAGCTTGTGCAGTAGACTTGCGTGCCAGACCCTGTCAAAAGCCTTTGAGATGTCAAGTGATACGGCGAGTGCTTCACCGTGCATCTCGAGGGCCTCACCCCAGTAGTGCGTCAGATAAACTAGAAGATCCCCAGTCGATCGTCTTCGGCGAAACCCATATTGACGGTCACTGAGGAGGTCATTAACTTCTAGGTATGAAAGCAACTTACAGTTTAGAACTTTTTCCATAACCTTACAGAGTATGGAAGTGATGGCGATCGGTCGGTAGTTGCATGGGTCGGCACGACTTCCTTTTTTGGGTACTGGCTGCACATTAGCAAGCTTCCAGCATTTAGGTACGGTTTTTGCCTCGAGAGAAAGGCGATACAAGCGCGTTAGCACTGGTGACAACTCAGGCGCACAATACCTCAGTACCCTTGCTGGTATGCCATCAGGACCACTGGCCTTGTTCACGTCCAGACTAAGTAGGGCTCTACGGACCTCTTTATTGTGGATTGTGATCTCCGGCATCGAAGAATCACAGCGAGGTAAATTTGGTGGTTGTTGAGAGCCGGTGTCTAGACGCGAGTTGCTCGCAAACAGAGAGGCAAATAAACTTGCTTTCTCAGCTGCAGAATGAGCCAGCGACCTGTCAGGTTTCTGCATGGGTGGTAACATAGGACGGCAGAAATTCGCCTCGGCCGACTTCGAAAGGGACCAGAACTGTTTACTACCGCTCGGGTAGGATGACAACTTCGTCCCTATTCGGCTGATGTGATCGAATCTGGCCTTTCGAATAACCCTTTTGCACGACTTGGCGGCCGAATTAAAGGCTCTCTTCTTTGCTCGGATTCTCCGTGCACGGACTTTGCGATCCCGGGCTTGCACCCAAGCCTGGTAAGCAGACTGTTTTCGGGCCTCAGCACGAGTACAGTCCGCATTATACCAAGGGCGGGACTTGTAACCGAGCGGGATGTCGGAGAATGGAATAAAAAACTCCATTCCCTGCCGGATTACATCCGTAATCGCATCGGCCGTACACGAAGGGTCGTTAGAAGAGAAGCATGTTTGCCGCCAGGGATAAGATGCAAGGAAAATACGCATCTCGTCCCAATCTGCTGACTCGTATCGGCATACTCGTCTCGTGCCCCTAGGGCTCATATCCGGAGGAGAGCAGATCGATACGGATTTCACCACTCAATGGTCGGAGGTTCCCAGCGGGGCTGAGACCGATATCGTAGTCTTGAGCATTTGACGGACTCTTCTATCCAAGGCGTCCAATTCGGTCTGAGTCCATCTTAGTATGCCAAAGGAGTATGTGAGGAGAGGCAGAACCCAGCCATTAAAAGCACGCGTCCCATTGCCATCCGATAAAAGACTGTTAAGTACTTTTCTTAGGCGGCAAAAGAATCGCTCCCGTAATGACTGCTTTATGTCCCCATCCACAACACCCAAAGACATACCAAGATATTTATATGTTTCAACTTCGGAGAGAGATCTGAAGTTTATCGTTTCGGAGAGTTGTAAATTGGTTGAATGTACTACTCTCCCACGCTGTACATGCATAACCGCACACTTATCCACACCAAACTCCATCTTGATGGCACTGCTGAAAGTCTCAGTAATTTTCAGCAGTTTCACCAAGTCTTGGCGGTTTGGTACTTTTCTTAGGCGGCAAAAGAATCGCTCCCGTAATGACTGCTTTATGTCCCCATCCACAACACCCAAAGACATACCAAGATATTTATATGTTTCAACTTCGGAGAGAGATCTGAAGTTTATCGTTTCAGAGAGTTGTAAATTGGTTGAATGTACTACACTCCCACGCTGTACATGCATAACCGCACACTTATCCACACCAAACTCCATCTTGATGGCACTGCTGAAAGTCTCAGTAATTTTCAGCAGTTTCACCAAGTCTTGGCGGTTTGGTGCGAATAACTTGAGGTCATCCATGTACAACAAGTGCGACATAACTTCACCCCCTCTCCGCAGTTGACAGCCTAACTTTGAATTTCTCAAAAAAGTACTGAGAGAATTCAAAGCTAGGCAAAACCATAAAGGACTCAGACTGTCGCCCTGGAATATGCCACGCTCTATCCTTATAAGATCCTGCGTGGCAGAAACACTATCTCGACATCCTGGTTGACCCAAGACCGTGGTCCACTGCTGCATACATGATATCAAAAAGGATTTTAAAGTTATATCAATTTTATATAACTCTAAAATCCTCACCAACCATGAATGCGGCACCGAACTATAGGCCTTCTTATAGTCAATCCAGGCTGTAGAAAGAGTCCCTCTGCCACGCCGGAACTTCTGGCATATGGTCATGTCAATTAGGAGAAGCTCCTTAGTACCACGGGACCCAACCCTACATCCATTCTGAGTCATGTCCAAAATATTGTTTGCAACATTGTGCGTGTTAATTTTTGTTCTCAGAATGGATGTAAGGAGCTTGTATAAAGTGGGTAAGCACGTGATGGGTCTATAATTTTTCGGTTCCGTGGTACTACCTGATTTATGGAGCAGAAAAGTGACACCAGTAGTCAACAAACTTGGGAGTGAGCCGAGCTGTATGGCTTCTTGGAATTGCGCTGCCAGTAACTCGTGTGAACATCGAAACCATTTGATCCAGAAGTTGTGCAATCCGTCCGGTCCTGGGCATTTCCAATTTTGGGCCGTACGGATTGCACAACCTACGTCAGCTGTACTAATATTTGTAGGCTGCATGGTCTCGATAGGTTCACACGCGTCACTGACAACACTCATCCATTCACCTTCCGTGTGCTCGACGGGCACCGACCAAATGCTGCGCCAGAAATTAGTCATGGCATCAACATCTGGTAGCTGTCCGTCGCTCACACGTTGATCAGCTCCTTCCCAACGTCTGTATACTTTTCTTTGGTCACTTTGAAAAAGGCGATTTTGTTGGTATCGGTCCACACGCACTCTGTAGCGACGTATACGGTTCGCCCACGCATAGACTTTTTGCTTTAGAAAGTAAATACGTTCCGTCACACAAGCCATATAGTTTTCCGGACGAACATCAGTCCCAACAAAGGCTTGTGTGACGAATCGCATGACGCGAGGTCGATTATTGCCATTTCTGAAGCAAATTAGCTTTGCAATGAGTGTCCTGAACTTATTAATACACCCCTCGATCCTCAATTGCCAAGCAGGGGCAGTCCCGGTTCGCCGCGGTACTCGTTCAGAATCCTGAAATTTGACACGAGCAACGCGACACACCGTGATGGCCCCACAATAAAGGATCGAGTGGGTATCAATTAAACTTTCACTGGTTCCAAGATATGGAACCAGTAAATCGTTCAAGGCACTCATTAACGCCAAATTATGTCTATTCGTGGGCAAAGAACCGGATCTACTCGCGCCACCAAAACCGGCGTCACGGCCAGTAATTATGGGGAAGGGCGATCCTGCACCGAAGAAGAAGCCGCACAAATACGTTGTGACTCCAGGCGTAGCCGATCAAGTGCTGACTGATCCAGCAAGTTGTTACGCTGTATCACCCGCACTTGATCCGACAATCGTTGGGCAGACACGTCTATGGTCGATTCAAGGGCCTGAAACAAAGACAGCATCCTAATGGTCGGTTCAAGGGCCTGAAACAAAGACAGCATCCTAACACGATATAAATTAAACTTCGGTTCGTTTAGTAAAGCAATTAAAATGGTATTGTACAGCGCGTGGTCGCCGTACAGATGTTGAGTTTAAGTTAGTTAAGTTGAAGAAAGTAATTGTAGTTGTCGTGGAGTGCAAAATGAGACGAAAGTCTAAAGAATATTCACTGTTTATTTACGTACACAATAGTAGGTATAAGTGGTTCTCACGCGACGTTAGTAACGCACGGTTGCTAAGTTTGCTCTCAGTTAATTACGTTATTTAATAAACTAAATACTGCCAGAAGGCATGATGCATTAACCTAAAAAGACAATATAAACAAGTAATGTACGCGTAATCGTACATATTCCTAACCCGAGAGGAAAACGAAAATAAGTCGAAGTGAGAGCCACTTGTAACAAGGTAAAAGTAGTGTAAATATAAAATGGTAAAAAATACAACATAGTAATTAGGTAAAAAGCAAAGTAAAGTAATGTAAATATTAAATGGTATAAAAGCACAAAATGGTTATTGAATAAAAAGTAAAAAGAAAATAATTTAGTAATAAATCAATGTTCAAATTCAAATTCCACATCCGTGGCTGGGTTCGGTGCCCGGCGTGGGTTGGGGCGCGCGTAGTGGCCGCGTCCGACAGCTCCCGCTGCCGCCGGCGCGCGCGGTTTCTCGCTGCTCATCTGCGGCACTGCTGCTGCCGGCAGCTGGAGCCTCTGTTGTAGCTTAGTGCTTGAAGGCTGTAGTTCTACGTCTTCGTAATGATGACGACGAGCTCTGGTCGCTTCCGTGGCAGGTGTTTTAGTACACAGCCCACGTTTCTTTACAATCCATATTATTATTGCTACTAGTGTTATTACCAAAAGCGAGTTGCAAATGACAAACTGGTGGATGTCGTGGCCGGTAACAACGTTTGGTAGTTGTTCTTTCTGCTTCAGGGTTTCTATGTCCTTCTTGACGTCATTGATAGTTTTATCTTCCGTGATTTCTACTTTAAATGTTCGATGTGCTCCAACGATGCTATTTATAGATTTGTTAAAAGGCGGTGTTTCTATGCCGTAGTCGATCCTTGCTTGGCTGTCGTAGTTATTATGGGAGTAGATAGTCATATCTTTTGTTTGTATGAGGCATCCTTCTTTAAGCGATATTATAGATGAGGCGTTGATAACGATCGATCTGACGTCACCAGCACAGACAGTTCGAAATGTGCATAAATCGCAGCAGACAGCTAGCCATGTGTTCGTCGTGTGTAACTCGACCCAGGTAGCTTCGCATTTCATTTTTTTTCCAGTGCAGGGCGAGGTCGTGATTTGATGACCTATTAACTTAGCTTCACAAGGCGCATTAGAGTTCTGTAGATTGTAAATAGGTAAGTTTAAAATGCAAACAAAGTTATCTGGATTGCGTTGAATGCAATGATTCATTTCCTTTTCACTTAGGTTCGTGTAAGTGCACTTTTCTAAATTTACCGCAATGTATTTAGATGAAACAATAGTCAAAGTTTCGTCTTTCATAGGCAGTGGTATGACTTGATACATAATGTAATCTTCGTCACTCGCTAGCGGTATATGAATCTCGAACATAAATGACTGTTGGTAATACGAGCTCTCACGTAAAGTAACTTAAGTAAAATTTTAAACACTGAAAAAAGACGACAACCTCAGGCGGGAATCGAACCACGCACCTTCCGCATTCCGGGCGGCTGCCTTAACCACTTGGCTACCGAGGTCTGGCTTTCAACCGTCGAAATTTGTCAGTGCTTGATGCTTATGTTTTTAGTCAATTGCTTCATCAAATCTTAGAAGTTTTCACCTCTGAGATCCGAAAGAAATACTTTTACAAATATTTAAACATTCGGTTAAGATGAAGCTGCGTTTATAGATGAATGTTTTATATTTTAGCGTTTTATTAACGCTTAAATATACTTAAGTAAAATTTTAAACACTGAAAAAAGACGACAACCTCAGGCGGGAATCGAACCACGCACCTTCCGCATTCCGGGCGGCTGCCTTAACCACTTGGCTACCGAGGTCTGGCTTTCAACCGTCGAAATTTGTCAGTGCTTGATGCTTATGTTTTTAGTCAACATTGCTTCATCAAATCTTAGAAGTTTTCACCTCTGAGATCCGAAAGAAATACTTTTACAAATATTTAAACATTCGGTTAAGATGAAGCTGCGTTTATAGATGAATGTTTTATATTTTAGCGTTTTATTAACGCTTAAATATACTTAAGTAAAATTTTAAACACTGAAAAAAGACGACAACCTCAGGCGGGAATCGAACCACGCACCTTCCGCATTCCGGGCGGCTGCCTTAACCACTTGGCTACCGAGGTCTGGCTTTCAACCGTCGAAATTTGTCAGTGCTTGATGCTTATGTTTTTAGTCAACATTGCTTCATCAAATCTTAGAAGTTTTCACCTCTGAGATCCGAAAGAAATACTTTTACAAATATTTAAACATTCGGTTAAGATGAAGCTGCGTTTATAGATGAATGTTTTATATTTTAGCGTTTTATTAACGCTTAAATATACTTAAGTAAAATTTTAAACACTGAAAAAAGACGACAACCTCAGGCGGGAATCGTAAAGTAACTTGTATAAGTCTCTTATGTCGTTTTGCATGTTATGTACCGGTAACGCCAAATTTTTGGGTAATCTTCCAGATATTCTATCCAGTTGTGTAATTAAATTGACTGGAGTGAGTAATTGAACATTCATGTGGCCTTTGTAAATGTCGACTAGACTGTCGTAGAGAGTTTCTTGAATGCTCTTTAAGTTCGTAAGTAGTAGGTACGCCGTGAGCGAAGCTGAGCTTAAAAAGCTTGTCGCCATAGTTATTTCTATTTCAGACTCGATGCTTGCTAATCTCACGTCAGTTTGGTTCATGAAGTCATTGATGATGGTGAATTGCCGATTAATGTTGTTTTCATTCCTTTTCAGAGTCTCGTTTTCCAGCTCGACGATAGAGGTCTGGTTTTTTATGAGTTCAAGGAGATGAGCTTCATTACTTTGTACAGCTTGTATGTCGGATTGGTATTGGTCTGCAAATCGCTGATCGAGTATTCCAAATAGGTTGTTCGCCACATAACCTACACCATCGATCAATCCACGTTTGTTGCGACCAGAAAGTTGTTTGTGCGGGGCCAAAAGGACGTTGTTGTAGTAGTGTAAGGTTTCCATTTCATGGTAAAGTTGTTGAAGTGTCGTTTCGCAGTATCTTGGATCTATTTTTTTGCATATGGTTTGGAGTTCTTGCAAATAGTTTTCCAGCTTTTCAACCCCAGTCCAGTATGTGGTGAGATTATAGTACATCATGAATCAGTAGTACCTTTTCGATGGTGTCGTAATATATGGGGCGTTCTCTTCCAAGGTTGATGACTCTAATGTTTTCTTTCGAGTCTTCAATGGTTTAGCCGTTTGATCCCATCATCAGCGTAAATATAGTAAAGAGCGTAGTTATCATGGTGAATAAATTATATTTTCTTGAGTGTCTTGAGTTAGGTGTGGTATATGTACAGTTGACCTGGTTGCAGTCTATATTTGCTGAATCACTCGTTTGCTTGCTGTCAATTTCGATCGGTAGTAGTGATAGTTTTGTAATAGGTCGTTTTACAATACCAACTTGGGTTTTTATACTTGTGACTCATACGTGATTATCGCTGCCGGGATGAACTTCGATCACTCTGCCCATGGCCCACTTTCCTGGGGGTAGATTATTTTCTCTTATTAGAACAATATCACCCTTTTTAATGTTTTCTGTTGGTTTTCTCCATTTACTGCGAGCTTGTAATGTAGTTAAATAATCGTTAGACCATATTTTCCAGAATCGTTGGTACATGTGTTCTGTAAGTTGCCATCTCTTTCGTAAGTTGAAATATCGATTATCTTCATAATCCGATATTGGTAGCGTCATAGTAGGACTGCCGGTAATAAAGTGACCAGGAGTTAGGTAATGATGAAATTCTTCAGGGTCTTCAGTGAGGGGGCACAGTGGCCTTGAGTTCATACAAGCTTCTATTTTTGACAGTAGTGTAGAAAACTCTTCGTAAGTCAGCTTTTGCTCTCCTAGAATTCGGCGTAGGTGGTGTTTCATTGACCGTACAGCCGCTTCCCATAGACCCCCGGCGGTTGGCCAGGCAGGGGCGTTGAAGTGCCACTCTACCTTCATCTTGCTTATTTCATCAAAGAAATCGGTTGATAGTTCTGTTTTAAAAAGTTCATACTCGTTGTTGAGCATTCTAGAAGCTCCTTTAAAGTTAGTGCCACAATCGGAGTAAACATGTTGTGGGGTTCCGCGTCTTGAACACATTCTCTGGAAGGTGAGGATAAACGCCTCCGTGCTTAAGTCCGACACGAGCTCGATGTGTACTGCTTTCGTCGCCATGCACACAAAGATAGCAATGTAGCCTTTGGATGTTTTGACTCCTCTGCCTTTATTTAGTTTGACATCCACGCTTCCTGTGAAATCGACCGCAGCGTGACTAAAAGGCCGTGACGGTGTGACTCGTTGCGGCGGAAGATCAGCCATGATTTGGTGGTTTGCCGTAGATTTAAACCGTTGACAGCGGACACAATTGCGTATTTCAGTTTTTACAGCTCTGTTGCCGCCCAGTATCCAAAACTGTTGACGGATGTGGGCGAGGGTGAGTCGTGCCCCTCCATGAAGCGTCATAGCGTGAGCTTGATGTATCACCAGCAGAGCCAATCTTCCATTTCTAGAAAGAATTGCAGGGTTCTTTAAGCCCGCCGGTAAGTTAGTTTTGTTTAATCGTCCGCCCACACGCAGTATCCCGTCTTTGTCCAGGTAAGGGTTCAATTTACAAATAGGGCTCTTTAGAGATAAACATTGTTGTTTTGATAATAAAAAGTATTCCTTTTCAAATTCGCATCTTTGCACATTCTTTGTTATAATATTCATTGATTTATTTAATTCTCTTGCTTTTAAGTAATTAATTCGCGATTGTTGCGCAGTGTCATGTTTCTTTATTGTTATATTGCCACTCGATGCATTTCTGCAGAATCGCAAAATCCACGCGATAACGCGAGACACTGATGTTAATGAACTGTGTTTGAGTAGTAATTTATTAATTATATTTTCGTCAGGTTGCTTTAGGGTTGTCGCTATCTGTTTTTCTTCGATGTTTGTAGTAAATAAACAGTTTAGCGGTTTTTCCATATGACCATTGCCCTTGAAAGTATTCAACATCTCAGGGCCTGTCCACCATAACGAAGTATTTAATAGTTTCTTGGGGTAAAGACCTCTTGTTGCGCAATCGGCAGGGTTGTTCTTTGACTCTACATATAACCAATGTGCAGCTGCCTGATGATCACCTTCCTGATGCTCAATACTCGGTTTTCCACATATTTTTCATACTTTGATGCTTCTCCTTGTAGCCATGCCAGCACCACTTTGGAGTCACACCAAGTCCATGTTGTTATGTTGAATCCCTTTAGTGCTTTGTTGACCTTGTCAATTAGTCGTGACAACAATAGTGCACCGCAAAGTTCGAGTCGGGGCATCGACAATTTTTGTGCGAGTGGGGCAACCCTAGTCTTCGCAGTAAGCAGTGTAATAATTGGTTGCCCCGAGTCATTAATTGTTCTTGTGTATATTACGCAACAGAAAGCCTTTTCACTGGCGTCACAAAAACCAAATAACTCAATCTTGTTATTTTGACTTCCGATCCATCTTTTAAGTTTAATCGTTGTTATCTCCGGTAGTTCATTTTTCAATTTTATCCAATGATTTTGTATGTCCATAGGTAGCGGATCATCCCATTCTAATTGTTCAGTCCATACACGTTGAAAGATAAGTTTCGCTGTTATAGTTATTGGTGACAGCCATCCCATTGGATCATACAATTGAGATATTTGTGAAAGTAGCGTCCGTTTAGTTAGACTTTTCTTAGGGTTTTCTTTTAATTTCCAGTCAAATGCGAAAGTATCTGAGTTAGAGTTCCAGCCTAGTCCAAGAGGTTTCATAGAATCTTCCTGTTTAAAATTAAAATTTGATTTCGCAATTTGATCTTTACTGAGTTGGTTTAGTAACTCTGTGTTGTTACTAGACCACTTGCGTAGGTTCATGCCGCCGTTCCGTAATAATTGTATGAGATCTGATTGTAATATTTTGGCGGTTTCTAGATTGTTATGCCCGCTAATGACGTCATCAACGTAACATTCATCTTCTAGTATTTTTGCTGCATCAGGATATTTTTGTCTCTGATCTATAGCGAGCTGTTTCAGTGTTCGCATCGCTAGCCACGGAGCGCATTTTGTACCGTATGTAACAGTACATAGAGCGTATTCTTGCAACTTTTCGGCAGTGGAGTTACGCCAAAAAATTTTCTGAAGATTTGCTAGTCTTCGTCAATCCAGATGCATCTGTACATCTTCTCGATGTCAGCGGTAAAGACGTATCTACAACTCCTCCATTTAAGGATCAGATCTTGAATGTCCTTTTGTAGGTTAGGGCCCTTTTGCATCAAGTTATTCAAACTCTTTCCATTTGAATTTTTCTGTGACGCATTAAAAACGACCCTTAGTTTTGCTGTTGAAGAGCTTTCCCTTAGTACGCCATGATGTGGAAGAAAACATTCATTGTTGTTGCTATGTGACGTAATTCGAGACGGCGTTGGTTTCATATGTTTTAATTGTAGGTACTCCTGCATGAAATCTTTGTACATAAGCGATAGTTTCTCATTTTTTTTCAGACGTTTCTTCTAATTGTAAGTATTGCGAAATGGCGGTTGGTTTTGATGTTCCGAGATTTTCTTTCTAGTTGTGACACATAGGCATTTTTACTATGTATTTTCCATCGGAGCTCCTTTTAGTAGTTTTTTTTTTTTTTTTTTTTTATAGCTCCCGCTTTTTGGCAGGTTTTTGGTTTTCATTTTTTGTTTCTTTTCTTTCTTTTTTGGGATTTTTAATAAAACTGGAGCTTGAAGAGCTCGACTCTCTTTTCTTTTCTTTCTTTTATCTTTTCTTATCTTTTTTCTTTTTTTAATTCTCTCTTTTTTCTCTCTTTTAATTTTTTATATACATAGATTCTTAATACTAATATACATTTTTTACTTATATTATTTTACAATTTATCTTAAATACTAGTACAGTTTTCCCTACGTTAAACATTATTTTCTTTTACCTTAATTTCTAATTATAACATTTCTTAACTATCTAGTATTATTGCAATTACATTTGTTTCTTTATTTTTAATTTCTTTTATTTAGTATACATGTATATATTTATATTTCTATTTTGAAAGTTTTCTTTCTCTAGTTACATTTAATCCTTCTCTTCCATACCTTTTTTACACCTGCCACAATGTGGTCTTGCTTTTTAATTCTTCTTATTACTATATTCTAATCGTCTCTATTTCTTCTATTTATAATGTTTACAATATTACCGGCAAATTCCATGAAAAGTTTTCTTTCTTTTTTATTGCTAAAAATCTCCTTCAGGGTATCTTTGCTTAGGTGTGTGTCTAGTTTTTGTTGCAGAGTGTATCTAGTGTTAGTGTGTATTGGGCAATCGAGTAAGATGTGGAAGATGTCCTCGTCCATGGTCGGGTCACAGGCACACGAGGGGCTGTCCCTGCGCTTAAACCTGTGCAGGTATGCACAGAATCCCCCGTGCCCTGTCAGAATTTGCGACGCCGTTCGGTCGATGGACATCTTCCTCACCGTGTTAAATGCGTCCACCCCATTCGGAAAGAAGACCTTGGTGGTCGCGGCTGTGGCTTCGGTCCTATACCTGCAGTCCCACTGCTCGATCGTTTCCGCCCGTAAATGACGTTTAACGAACGAGATGGGGCTGCAGTCATAGTCCGCTCTGGTCTTCAGTTTGAGGGCGGCTTCCTTCGCTAATTCATCCGCTCTCTCGTTCCCTTTCACTCCGACGTGGGCCCGTATCCAATAGAGAGAGACTAGTTGGTGGTTGCCTCTCAGGAATTCTAGGTTACCCTGTATCGCCTTCGTGATTGGGTGCGAGGAGTCTGGATCCATCAGCGTCTGGAGAGCCGACCTCGAGTCGCTCAGGATAGCCGCTTTTTCGAATTTTTTGCCAATGATAATTTCGGTCGCTTGGAGGATAGCGTATAGCTCGGCTTGAAAGACCGTACAGTACGGTTCCAGTCTGAATTTTCGGGTACACGTCTCAACAGACCCCTCCCAACAGGTCAGGGCTGCTCCGACTTTCCCCTCCAGCTTACTACCGTCAGTGTATATCTTAGGCAAGCCTTCTGCCACCTCGCTATCCTCTTCCGCGTTTTCCAAACAGGTAAATTTTGAATTTAGTATCCTACTGGGGTGGGTGTTCTCGATGAAGGGTACGCGCTGCTCAACCCTCCTGCCACTCAATACTGCCTGGGGTTTCCCGCGCTTTGCTTCAAAAAGCCGGGATGCTTCTTGGATCCGAAGATCCAGCGGAAGCAGCCCCGACAGTATTAAAGCAGCGTTGAGGGAAACTGTCCTGTTACACTTAATTATTTTCTGCGCGAAGCCTCTCAATACTACATCGAGGGCTTTCCTGGAGACTATCTTTTTCGCTTCCGCGGACCAGACGCTTGCTGCGTACAAGATCACAGGTTCGATTACTGCCTTGTATATTGTCCTGATTATTTCAGGATGTAGTCCCCAGGTAGCCCTCGCCGCTCTGCATACTCCCTTATAGATGCCAATCGCCTTATTGCAGACGTATTGGATGTGCTTATTAAATAATAATTTGTGGTCAAAAATTACCCCTAAAATTTTCATGTCTTCTACTATCTCAATTACCGTTCCCCCCATATCCAGACGGGGTGCGTCGAACTTAAGTTTTCTGGTTATAACCATCGCCTTGGTCTTGTGTGGCGCGAAGTTTAACTTGTTCGACACTCCCCACTTCTGGACACGGGAGAGAACGGCATTGGCTTTTAGGGAGATTTCTCCGGCTGTGCTGCCCTCTATTATTAACACGATATCGTCTGCGAAGGCTTGACAGTAAACATTGGCGACGGTGAGTTCGTTTAGCAGGGGATCTAAAATTAGGTTCCAAAACAAGGGCCCGCCGATGGAACCTTGGACGCAGCCCTTGTTGGTGTTTTTGCTGTATTGCTCCCCTGCATATTTCACCGTCACCTTCCTATCTTCCAAATAACTGTCTACAAGCCTCCGCAGATTTATCGGACATTCCTTTTTTTTCAGTTGACATTTAATTTGGGGCCACCACGCATTATCGAAGGCTCCCTCTATATCCAGCGATATCAGAACCATAATCTTCTTCTCGACCAGATTTTGTCTGATTCGCCGGACCATATCGTAGAGGGAGTCTTCGGTACTGCGTCGTGGCACAAACCCATATTGACTGGGGTTTAATTTGGGCAGCACATACCATCTAATGCGTTTAATTAATAGTTTTTCAAGAATTTTACCTAAAATTGCTAGGAGCCCTATTGGTCTATACGATTTGGAGTGCGTGTAATCCTCCTTGTTGGGCTTTCTAAGCAAGATGATTGTTGCCTCCTTCCAGGGCTTAGGAAAGTGGGAGAGCTCAAGGCATTTGTTAAAGACAGCTAGGGATAATTTGGAGTCGGCATTTATGGCTGCTGCGCATATGTCGGCCGTGAAGCCATCATTACCCGGAGCCTTTTTGGGGTTGAACGAAGTCACCGCGTGAAGAAGTTCAGCCTCCACGAAAGGAGGGTCGCAAAGATCATCTTTGTTACCCTCATTCGCTTCGGCTGCCCTTCTCCTCACTTCTCTGTGTTCTTCGTTCTCCCCCAATTCGGTATCCTCCGGGTAAAAGCTCTCAGCCATTATGCGCACCGACTCCTTTGGGCTGGTGTTCTTGCCATCCCTAGCTATCGGCAGGTCTTCATGTGCCTTCTTCGTTTTTCCTATTACCCTGTATATGCCCTCCCACATTGTTTCCCTCTCTTGCTTTTCGCAGAACTCCTTCCAACTTCTGATCCTTTTCCATTTCTGTCTCATACCTTTTCTTCGCTGCGACGTACCGCTCGACGACATGTGCCAATCGTATTGGCGCCGCCCATTTTATGCGCTTCTTCTTCCTGTTCTTGTCTTTCTTCATCTCCTCTAACTCCTCAGACCACCACGCCAGCTTTATCTGTTTTTTCTCCTTTTTCCTTCTCAATAATCTGTTACAAATTTCTTCTATACTCCCTATATAATCTCCTACTTTCTCTTCTAGTTTACTCACTTCTTTTATTTTCTCTACTTCCTCTACGTTTAACTTTCTCTTTTCAAATTCTGCCTTACATTCTTCCTTAAACTTGCTCCAATCCGTTTTGTTTGTCTTATACTTTCTTGTTGTCTTTGTATCTTCTATCTCCTTTATTTCTTCCAAGTTAATTTTAAAAATAATGGTGTTGTGGTCTGAGGTCGTCCTCCCTTCTTCTACCCTCCAATCCTGTACCAGTTTGGCCATGTCATCCGAGCAGCACGTTACGTCCACCGAACTCTTGAATCTTCTTCCTCCTCGCCAGGTATCAAAAGTTGGAGTGTTCCCTTCATTCATGATCTCTAAGCCCAACTCTAAAAACAGTCCCTACTATTGCTCCTGATACTTCCCCACCACTCACTCCAGGCATTTGCATCCCCTCCAACTATGAGCATTTTACACCCTATTTCCTCTATCATCTTTTTCAGGAGCCGTATGTAGGCTTCGATGTCCGTGTCCGGTTCGAAGTAATAAGAGATTACTCCGATCGTCCATTCGGCAGTTGCCAACTTAGCCGCTACTAAGTTGGCGGTTGTGAGGCTGGGAAATTGTGTTATATTTATGTTTTTGTTATTTATTAAAAAAGCGGCTTCCTTTCTTTCCTTTTAGTAGTTTCTTTATAGTATATCTCACACTGATCTTCTTGACTGACGTCCGCGGTGCTTAGGGTTATGTCTTCACTCTCCCAGTATCGGGATAAATCAGGTATGTCCACTAGCGTTGCGTGGCAGTGGAACGTGTTAAGTTTTCCACACAAGATCCACCGCAAGTGAGTGTGCTGGGCAGTAGGAGAGTTTTGGTCCCCCTTCAGGACTCCATCAAGTAGGAGATCGATGGGGCTTGAAACGTTATAGTCAGGATCAGCGAGTTTTAGGTTTTGCAGATGCGTCCAATTAACTTTTCCGAAAGTATTGTTTGGAAGTTTGTTCGTGAGCTTTTGAAGGACGAGAGCTTGAGCGTCAAAGTTGTAGTCAGAGTGTATGGCTTTGCAGCTGAGATTCACGCGTCCCCTGCAGCTTCCAGTTGTTGACTCCACTCCAGACACCTTTGCATGCAGTTTTGTTCTATGAAGTCGGAGTCGTTGAGCTGCGTTCTCTGTAATTAAGTTAACTTGCGAACCCTGGTCGAGAAGAGCTCGCATTGTTATGTAAGTGCCGTTGATAGATTTGATCTTCACTTGGACAGTAGCTAAGAGGACTTCAGTATTATTGGAAGCCAAATGATAAGCGCCCGATTGAGTTGAAGTAGAAGGTTTCGGTTGTATGCTGTTATCAATTTTTTTTTCAGATGATTCAAAGTTCAATTTATTTATGTTATGTAATAATGTATGATGCTTTGCATTGCATTCTTTGCAAGTTTTAGTTGACGTGCAGTTGGCGTTGCCGTGACTGTAGAGACAATTTTTGCAAAGTTTGAGTTTTGCTACCGTTCTGTTCCTATGTGCGCTGTCTAGGTCAATAAACTTATCGCATTGCATCAACACATGATTACCATCGCATAGCGGGCAGTGTCCATATGACGTATAAAATGTCTTTGAGGCTTCTTTATTGCCTTCAAATAAGGTTTCTTTCTTCGCAAAATTATGTTTGTTGTTAAATGATTTGTAGTTAGTGCTCGTATTTCCATAGTAATTCTTGTTCGTTGTTTTGTTATGAATTTTATGAAGTAATTGTTTCTGAGAGTTCGAATTATCTCTTTGGCAGTTCTTGACAGTTTCATAAGCGATAAATTTGGTAGTTCACGGTTGTTCTGCATGTCTTTTATGTATTCGTTGAATGTCACGGAATCTAATTTTTGTGACATGTAGTGTACGATGATCGGCCCCCAGGTTGATACTTCGGCACCCATATTGGCCAGGCCGTTCAAACTTTCTGTGATGCTGTCATACATTCTCTTTAGATTGTATGCGTTAGGATGCTGGATCACGGGTAGCTGCTGCATAGTGTTCATGAATGATGTAAACTGGAGACGACGATTATCGTACCGGTGCGTCAATCGACACCAGCAACTTAGACTACGCTAACTTTGAAAAGCTAACTTTACAGGAGAGCGAAATTACGAAAATATTGTGATAACTTTTTGGAAAATAATGATACATTTTTGATTTTTTTTTTGTTATTGTATATTTTGATACTGAATGGAATGTCAATTTTAGATTTTATTAATTATCATTACTTTCGGATTTAGTTTGAGTTAGCTTAGTCTACGCCAAAATCTTCGATTATAAATACATAAAAGATCACGCCATCTCATACTTAGCCTACTCTAGCATGGAATGTCACCAAGAAATGAATTAGTAATTTTTATTGAATTTGTCGATAAATTGCACTTACTAAATGTAGCAGCTGACAACATGAATAGTATTATTTACTAATAGATATAGAGATAAAATATTAAACAGTAAGTCTTGAATATTAAGAAGTTAGCTTAGTCTTTACAGACAAATTTAATTTATCTTATATCACATTAAAGGGCGCTAACTTGCAAAAAACATTATGGTTAGCGGCTTGTTACTGTGTTAACTGGGTGCAACATACCACAAGTTGTTAGGTACTGAATGCACCTCGTGGTAATATCAGCGTAAGCTTAAAGTTTATAATTTAACAATATTTGATATGGCTTCAAAAGAAGCTTTCTGCTACATGTGGGACGAAAGAACAGCTAACAGAAGGGCTAATGAAGTAGCTAGTTGTTTATACGATTTTTTTTCAAGGCTAGTGTCTAAAGGAATTACTGAAGTCTATCTATGGTCGGATAACTGTGCTGGACAAAACCGTAATCGCATTGTTTATTACATGTATTTACTAGCCGCTCAAATTTTTAAAATCAAGATGCTAATGCTAATCAATTAGTATTGTAGATTCTAATTTTAATTTACGCGAAATTTCTTTTTCTATTTGGTGCTTAGTAAAGTTTTCTTTTTGTTCATCTGATGCGTTAGGTGTATTCTTAAACTGATGACAGAGGTCACATTGATCTTTCTTTGGTAAATGAAATCCTATCTTCATATTAGCGTTAACTATGTCCCTATATTGTCGTACTGTCTTTACTTTGTCGTTATAATTATTCCCGGAACACCATTCTAAATACAATTTAAACATTTTTGAAAACGATAAAGTAGGATCTAAATATTTTTTGTTTGAACGTTTCCTGTCATAATGAGATTCAACTGGTATGAAAGAATTAACGTGATCAATGACATTCTGTTTCATTTCAGTGGTAATTACGATGGCATGATGTTTATGGCGACCTCTGTCATCAGTTATTTCAGTAAAATCATTACCATCTAGGTTTTTGCGTATGGCGGTATAAACAAAGTCTTTACTTATATTAAAAGTATTTAAGGACATAGTTTTGCATACTTTTTGTAAAGTTATACTTTCAGTAACTGGACTGTGCACAGGAAAATGATAATGTAAAGTGTATGAACGTCGACTATCTCCGTCTAGATTAGTAGCTGTCTTTTTATTTTTTTTGTATAACATAATATTTAGATATGATTTGCCCTTGCTTAACGTGGCTACCAGAGCTCCAAAATTGAGAAAAGAGATCACCGCGCATTTCTTCTGTAATTTTTTGTGTACTACGTAGACGACAAGTTGGATTGCAGTTTGGTTTCATTCTTCATGCTTCTTTCCTGTTTCCCTATGTAGAAATATATGGCATTCCCTTGTTAAACAAACGCTGTCTTTTTTTAGTCAACCAATTATCTTCGTGCTTAAGACGTTTCAAACCTAGGTCATTCCTTTTTTTTGATCTACGCTTATTTTTTGGGGTTGATATACGTCAGTATAGTCACTTTCGTGCATTGTTGCTGGTGAAGAAACAGAGGGAGAGTGAGAGAAATCCATAGCTGAAGGGCTTGTTATATCGTGTCTATTAGTATGAGGAATATCTACCCGTTAATCAGAAATAATATTTTGAGTGAATGTAATGCGTCCTGTTGTACTTATACTTGTGGCCTCGTGAGAAACTGGTACTAAGGCTTCGTCAGAACATCCCAAACTATCTCTAAAATCACAATAAGGTGACGGAGCTGGAGTACGGTCTCCATCATCAAACTGTTGACAATCAGTAGAATTCACAGAAAATAAAGGTTCTACTGATAGCGGAGTGATGGCCATTGAGGATAGTTTAATAATATCAGCAACATAATTAGGCGATTTTAGCTTTGGAGTACTTGGAAGACCCGTGACGTTCAAGTTAATATCTTTGTCTTTCAGTAAATGACAGCTTGGCGACTCATTGTCTTTACCAGTTTTACAGCTGTTATGTTCCCAACGATCGCATTTATTTTCTGAAGTTTCATTCAATATACTATGAAATAATGCTCTAAATTCAGGAGTTTCGGTTTCTTTAGGTAATGGCGATGACCCTAAAATAAAAAAACGAGTAGATAATTAAATCACAATCTTAGAAAAATAAAAACAAACTGTCACTTTACTACATTATTATTATTTATTACATAAAAACAAACAAATGGAGGAGCTCGGCGGTAGAGTAGTTCGTGCGCGTAACCTGCCATCGTTGAAGTTAAGCAACTTTCGCAATGGTCGGTCACAGGATGGGTGACCATAAAATTATTACCTTGAGCTCCTCCGTGCTTCAAAAGGCACGATAAGCCCTTCCCAAGTAACACAAGAAAGCATTCTAAGAAACGAATAGTAAATGTATGTACAACGTAAGGCACGTATAAACTCTTATATAAGTTCACCGAGCATCTTAAGGCCTCATATTGGCATCTCAAAACCTTTATGATGCTTTACACTGTATAACGGTTGGATAATGGCATATTAAAATGCTTTTGTAAAGCCTTAAGTTGTAGTGCAGCAAATCTCAACGCAGCTATACAGCTTTTGGCTGTATTAAGCGCTTTTGGATATACAATAGCATTCTTAAATAAAGATAAATGCTTAAGGCTGCTTAAAGGCATAAAGTTGTACCATCATAATGCCCCTTAAATCCATTGTACAGCTTTGAGCTGTTTTTAGTGCCTTTGGTTGTATAATAGCACTTTTAAGTGGTAAGCAAAAGCCTAATACATTAGAAAAGCATAAACGTGAATCAATGTAATGCTTGCATTTTCAATGACCAACTGAGTTCTGTTGTACAGCTAACAGCTCTTTAATCAACTACACGTGACTAATTGTAATGCTTATGGCTGTTTAAATACATTCGATTTACTGTATTCGTAAAGTAAAACAATTTGTTTATGGGCCATTTTGAAAACAAACAATCTGTGAAACTCTTTTAACTAGCGAATGTGATTTATAATAACCATTAATATATTACCTACGTGTGTAAGTATAACGATTTTAAATGCTAATAACAAACTTCCTTTTCCTTTGATGTCTACGAATCCGATGTCAGACAATACACGACAACAAAATGATTCGCGCGAAGACTGCTGTGAAGCGAGTTGTAGCGATATTACAGAAGGTTCCGTAGGACAAGTAACACCTGTCAACATCGGAAATATACACAATATGGAACCCTCGTGTGTTGAAAAATATTTTATAGTGATTATTGAGAATATTCAACTAAGGGTGGATTCGACTAAACTGGAATAATGTCTTATACCTAGATTAAACGACGAATTTGTATAGACTAATCTCGGAGTAAGTCTTATTCCAGTTTGGTCGAATCTACCCTAAGTCGTGTTTATTCCTGTCCGCTTGATGCTGAAAGTGTAAGGCCTGAGAGCTCCGACGAAAGTGAAGATGACAGTGATATTGATAAATATGTAAAATATTCTTCATTTCGTAAAAATAGGGGACTTTTGGCGCCGCGCAAAAATCTTGCGACCGTCCCCAGCGCCGCGCCTATTTTTAAGGCCTATTCAAACCTGAGCGGTATTCGCCGCGTTACCCACAGCGGCAGCGAATACCACTCAGGTCAATCTAGCCGCGGAACTTTATACTAAATACCTGAGCGAAACCCGCGCGGTATATGACATGAGTATACCTTTACCCACAGCGGCAGCGAATATAATTTTCGCTCGATTCTCTAGTGATGTGCCATATGCATTCAAAGGGCAATCGATAATTGATATTTCAAAGAGCAAAATGATGTTTTACTTTTAATTCACAAAAGGAAATTGTTTTACTTTTAAATTCATATACTAATGTAATAAAACTTAATTACACATTTCATTAGCTAATTGAAAAGGTAAGTCGGTCAACTTGTAAATAACAGAATTTATTACGTAATTTTGCTTTTTATTATTGTTTAACATAACAATTAATTAACGGACATAACCCATTTCTTTATTGTTTTTCAGTTTAAGTGAGATCTGTATCGTGATTATGATATTTGTTCAATGTATTTATGAAATTTAAAATTTTTAGAAAAATACGAGGGTGAATTTGAATAATAATAATAATTAGAGTTAGATTATAATATTCCGGTGAAGGGCAGCTTGATGTAATACCACAATCTGCTCTAGCTTTTCGTATACAATCGATTACTTTGACGCATACCAAATAACGATCCTCGGGTTGCACCTTCTCTAATTCAAATGCTACTAATGCAGCAAAATGCTTATTTCTTGGGTCACGGGGTGTTCATTAAAAAACTGGAAATCGTTCATATTTAACGTAAGGACATGGAAGTCATCTACACTTGTTTTAATATATTGGACAAGAACGTTCTCGGTTTGTATACCCTTGTCTTTTTTGGTGGGGCTGCTTTGATGTTGCTTCTTCTTCTTTTTGCCATACAAAAGAGATGGAGAACTTGAGCCGTCGTCGTCTTCCTGACTGTTTTCGATTGCTTACGACAATGAAATCGCAACTCAAGTAATTTTGTTATTAGCATTTAAAATCGTAGGTAACTTATTAATGGTTATTATAAATCAAATTCGCTAGTTAAAAGAATTCGTTTCACAGATTATTTGTTTTCAAAATGGCCCATAAACAAATGGTTTTACTTTAAGAATACACTAAATCGAATGTATTTAAACAGCCATAAGCATTACAATTAGTCACGACAATTTCCAGTTTTTTAATGAACACCCCGTGACCCAAGAAATGAGCATTTTGCTGCATTAGTAGCATTTGAATTAGAGAAGGTGCAACCCGAGGATCGGTATGCGTCAAAGTAATCGATTGTATACGGAAAGCTAGAGGAGATTGTGGTATTACATCAAGCTGCCCTTCACCGGAATATTATAATGTAACTCTAATTATTATTATTATTCAAATTCACCCTCGTATTTTTCTAAAAATTTTAAATTTCATAAATACATTGAACAAATATCATAATCACGATACAGATCTCACTTAAACTGAAAAACAATAAAGAAATGGGTTATGTCCGTTAATTAATTGTTATGTTAAACAATAATAAAAAGCAAAATTACGTAATAAATTCTGTTATTTACAAGTTGACCGACCTACCTTTTCAATAAGCTAATGAAATGTGTAATTAAGTTTTATTACATTAGTATATGAATTTAAAAGTAAAACAATTTCCTTTTGTGAATTAAAAGTAAAACATCATTTTGCTCTTTGAAATATCAATTATCGATTGCCCTTTGAATGCATATGGCACATCACTAGAGAATCGAGCGAAAATTATATTCGCTGCCGCTGTGGGTAAAGGTATACTCATGTCATATATATGATGCATGTTCACGATCCCCTAACAGTAAAATCCACCATTATTTCACATTAATGTTCGACAAAACATAAATTATAGAAAATAAAACAAAACTGCTGACATGACGCTTAAAGTTCGCGCCAAGAAGTCAGAAAGAAAATAATCCAACACAACGAAGCAGCCGAAAATTATTTTGGCAAACGGATTCAAGTAGGTAGGTAGTTGGTACAAAAATTCTGAAATTGGTTTTATTGTTATGCTCAAGGATCCCCAAAATGGCGTTCAAGTACTGGCACTATTTCAGTCTACATCGAGTCTACTGGTATACCGGTGAATTCATATAGAACTACTTTATAGCCAATGGCACTACAGTGATACATCAAAAGTCTTCTCTCTGGCCTCTGGCTTGATAATTGTTCACGTGTGAGTATTTATACTGCTGGCGGCATTAAATAGCTTATAAAAAGGTTCACTGGGCTGCTTTAGACAGGCACCATTTTGTAAATATTTTATAACCTAAAATATTATCATTCGGACCTATTTATAAAAGCAATAAACCCATAAAACAAGGATAAAACCTAATTTAATATACTGCCCAACCAATACTGTTATGTTAATTACGCAAAATACGTTCAGACTAGAAATACACAATTGTTTTGGTTATTCCATACATATCTTTAATTACCATTTTAGACCAAAACCACAAAATATCGAAGGCGCTTGAAAATTTTCAATAAAACTTTTATAGACAATTACAGTAAACTGCATTGCGCATTAATATTTGATGGCTTAAATAACAAAAGGTCTAAAACTTTCCCAGTATTATAAAATGTTGTTTTCACAATCACGCGTTTTGACATGTCTTCGTCCATTAAATATTGCGAGACAAAATATAGTTTAATAATTACAACGTCAATGTATTATAAACATTTGTACCGTGGTGTTAGAGATGTTTTTGCAATAACGTAGGGTTTATTAAGTTCGAACTGTGAACACTTAAATAGCTCGTCTAATGCTTTTGTAATGCACTGAACATCTTCATTGTCAAAAATATTGCTAGCTTAGTGCTTTTGTAATGCGATTAGCAACTTCATTGACCATAATAATGCTTCTTTAATGCAATTGGTACCTTCCTTGACCACAATAATGCTAATATAATGCCTAATGCAATTAAACAACTATTTGTAGACCTATATAGGGTCTAGAGCCGTATAATTTGTGCCCAAATAAGCATTATAGTAGCCGTATACACGTGTGTAATGCTACTAGATAACCAAACTTAAATGCCATAACGATACAGAAATGCTGTAATGCGGCTGTTATACTGCTTTGATGTGTTACTTGGGTTGGTCCCGATTGTATTTGCAGTCGTTAAAACCCACCGCATTGGGCCCGCGTGGTGGGTCATGGCCCATTCTCCTTATCCATCCATAAGGAAGGCCAGTACGCCAGCAGTAGAGACATTAAAATGGCTGATGATAATGAAACAAATTATTCATAATTACTCAACAACTACAAAATGGACAAAATTTCTTTATTAGATGAAAATTAATTTATCTATTAATTATTTTTATGATTCTATTTCAAAGACATTCAATACCTATCAGTCATAAAAGAATAATAAAAACAACATTTTTAACACCAAATAGATCACTTTAATATTATTTTCAAGCTATAGTTGGCTAAGTAGTCTGTCCGAAATCGACATTAAGAACGCATAACACTAAGTTAACTAAGAAATAGCGTAGTCTTTCACGGACATTGTTCCAAACGTTTTACTTTGTATAAAATAGTTCCGGAATATAAATTATATAATGTAATTAATGTTATACAATTCATATTATTGTAATTAAAACAAAACTTACCTCTCTCGTCATTACAATTTGATATTTCACTTATTTTGTCAGAACTCGTAAGTTGGCAATCTTTGTTTTTACTTAACTGCACTAAATATTGAGCTCGTTTTCGTGACATGATTGTTTTTATTATTAAATACAAGCATTAAAACAAAAATACGCGAAAAACAACTAGTAATTGTCAACTTTTCAATTTATTGGCACCTTCGTTGCTTAATTACTGATAACACGGCGACAAGTGCACGTTAGACTAATGTAAACAAACAAGCCCCTCCCGCGCGCCCCACCTAGACGCGGCCAACCAGAGTTAGCTTCATGTAAATCGGCTGATTCAAAAAAGTACATTTACTTAGCGTAGTGTTTAATTTATAACTTTGTAATTATTAAGAATTTCGACCTGAATTTTATTTTATAGATTCTAGTCCATATGTTAAGCAATATTCCGTAAAAAACGTTAATTGCCCAAAATTGAAGTTAGCGTAGCCTAAGTTGCTGGTGTCGATATCTCCCAGCATGAATCATAGTTATCAGAGTTTATTGACAAATGCTGGACCAGACGTTCTGCTTCACCTTTGAGTTTAGTTTTTAGGTGTTGCATTTTTTGCGACTTCGGTATGGTAGGGTTGTTGTGTATGGTTTCAAGAAAAATATCTTTGAAAGTAATCCACTAAATATAGTTTCCGCAAAAATCGGGAATTGCTATCTGAGGCGTCGCTCGTTGGTAATGAACATTTGACCATATTTTGCTGTTTAACGCTTTTCTCACACTGTCATACCTTAGCTCAATATCTTCAAATCTTTGACTGTATTCTTCTTTGAAGTTTTGATCTTTCAGGGCACCTTCAATTTCCCAGTGAATTTTCTCAATACAGTCCCACTTGGTTTTTAAAATAGATAAATAGTCTTCTAATTCCCATTTCTCTATTACAAATTCTAGGTTGATCTTAGGCATAGTTCTGTTCAAAGACTTAAATCTCGCGTCTGGCTGGCGTAAGCTCATAAGTTCCTTGGTCTTCACATCAGTTGTGTCTTGGAGAATGTAACTTAAGTTTACGTCTAAATTTTGTTGCTGTTTTCGTTGAGCTGTTAATAAATCAAACATGTGTTGTCTAGTACTTTCGTACAACTGTTTAGTTTTCCCATAAGTATCTTTCACAAAATAACTGACAGTAGATTTGTCTTCTATAGACTCTAGTTTCGATTCGTGTCGGTCTTTGAATTCTTCCCATAATTTTTCTAGGCTACACAAACGGTCCTCTAAGTAACTTTCCGTTTTTCTACTAGCGCTATCCTTTTTATAGTTAGAACATAATAACTTGATATTTTCAAAAGTGGATACTTGTACAGTTAGATGTTCCATTTCGTTCAGTTGAGTTGAGGTTTAGATAAAAAGATAAAAGATTACCTTAGAAGTCGCTGATAAAAGTTTGTTCTGTAGTATGAAGATGACAGTTGCAGGTCTGCAGACTGCTTCTTTCAAAATTCTGTCACTCGTTGCAGTTCACGTGAGTCACGTTGAATCTCGTAGGTGCTGGACACTCAGCGCACTCCGCTACCGTCACTACGATATTTACACGCCTTCTCAATTGACTTGGTGGAACCCGCTTGTGGGAAGCCAAGTAACCGATTCGGTATCGCAGCCAAAGTCGCAAGATGCACTAAGTGTAAAAGTTCGAAGGACCAAAATGTACAGCGCGTGGTCGCCGTACAGATGTTGAGTTTAAGTTAGTTAAGTTGAAGAAAGTAATTGTAGTTGTCGTGGAGTGCAAAATGAGACGAAAGTCTAAAGAATATTCACTGTTTATTTACGTACACAATAGTAGGTATAAGTGGTTCTCACGCGACGTTAGTAACGCACGGTTGCTAAGTTTGCACTCAGTTAATTACGTTATTTAATGAACTAAATACTGCCAGAAGGCATGATGCATTGACCTAAAAAGACAATATAAACAAGTAATGTACGCGTAATCGTACAGGTATTATTATTATTATAAGAAAACAGCAACATCTTGGGAATCGGTGTTACCACTGTTTTTAATGTTCTAAAACACAAGGAAAGGAAAATGTTTCACCAACTCCACCGCAACGATCTGGTTCAAAGTTGACGATCAATCACAAATTGGATGAGTTCACTCTTTCTGTCACCCGGCGCAAAGTACTCAGTTTTTTTTTTTATAATAAGGAAGCACCTACAATTCGCTGCTTATAAACGTAAGGGCCACAAATCAAAATTAGGAATTTTACAGGAGAGCACGTTGAAAATTTTCGTTCAATTTTTTGTTTGTTTATTGGCACTCATACTTTCAATGCTTTTGTGTCATGTATCATTTGAACCGTATTTTAAGTCTCTACCTCTTGTTTATTTCAACTTTGTCGTAACTATAACCCAAAAATTACTAGCAGCACATAAGTCTCTTTAGCATATAAAATATTTTTCACAACTAAATTAATATTTTGAATAAAAGGCCACAAGGAGAAAAAAAAATGTTATATTTAAAATTTTCATTACAGTCTTGTTGGATAAAAACAATCTAATAATAAAAAATAGAACATACAAAAACCTTTCTTTTGCTCATGGCTATTTTTTTAAATAATCTTCATTTCAAATAAAATTTAACTTTTTATAACAAAAATAGTGTTTTGGAACCATACTTAATAAGTGATAAACAAAAATAAATGCTTCTAAAACCTCAACCGGTATACCGACTAACTGGTATTCACACTAATAAAAGTGTAGGTAACAAAATAATTATAGCTTTCTATGCAATCATGATAATATTATATGGATAAATAAAAACTCACGTGTACCGTTAAAAATTAATATTTTTATAGGCGGTTGCTAAATAATTACTAAATAACAGTTCCAATCATTAATGCGTGTATGTATTATAAAAGTCTGTATCAAAGGCAACTATGTATTCGTAATACTTTGGTATCGTACTTTTTCCTATTAGTTTAAGAATACCCTGTGTTTTTGTTTTAGGAACTTTCAGTTTCTGTGCATATAACTTTTTGAGTGTTATGGTCGCTACAGTGTTAAACTTAGCTTGTCTTCTGGTTAAAGTAGACACTTAAACTCTGCGTCGTCGTAAGAAGTCTTGGCTGGCTGGCTGAGTGTCAATGCTGGTTGGCTGAGCATCGACACTGGGTGGCTGGGTATCGACACTGGGTGGTTGGCTATCAACATTGGCTGACTGAATATCTATAGACATCCTGCATGACTGCTTGTCAGAGCTGAGGTACGGGAGCACCGTATTAATATTGCCCGGAAAAAAGAAGAAAAATGATTAAGGGGGTTTACGCCATTCGGTTTCCCATACAAACTTCCAAGTCAAAATTTTTAAAAACCAATGAGCCAACTTTGATGGAACTTTGCATGCTGAAGTAAAACACAGGGATCTAAATTGTTTGTTGAAAACAATAAAAAAAATGTTTATGACACTGAGTTATTGCGTATTTTAACTTTCTATAGTTGACTTTAAATCGCAATAACTCAGCTAGGAGAACGTTTTTTAAAAATGTTTTCAACAAACATTTAGATCCCTGTGTTTTATTCAGCATGCAAAGTTCCATCAAAATTGGCTTATTTGTTTTTAAAATTTTCGACTTGAAAGTTTGTATGGAAAACCGAAATGCGTAAACCCGCTTAACTACATTATTTATATACTTACACCAAATTTTCATCTTATAAATGACGTAAAATAAGATTTAAAATTGACGTTGTTACTAACCTGAGCTCAATGAATGCATATTACAAGCTCTGGAAGTCCTAGGCTTTGGTGAAAAATCGTGTATTTGAATCGACCTTGTCGAATCAGTGTCTGAATCTGACTTATCTGATGACTGGTAGTCAGGATCTTTTACGCTATCGTCTGATGAAAACGGAAGCTTTTTCATCAGACGATAGCGTTCGTACCCAGCGTCGATGCTCATCCAGCCAGCATCGACACTCAGGCAGCCAGTGTCGATACCCAGCCACCCTGCGTCGATGCTCAGCCAGCCAGCATCGACACTCAGCCAGCCATGCAGTGTCGTATCTTTTTCACTTGTGTCATCAAATGAGATATCGAGATCAAAGCCTATCTGACTATCTGGTATAGAATTAGAATCAACACCTACTGACTTACAAGATGATTCGTTTAAACGAATCATCGTGTAAGTCAGTAGATGTTGGTTCGCAGTAAAATAAAGATAAAGACTGAGAATCATGCTCCTGTAAATGAATGGGTAAATTTTCGCTTTCCTTCAGTATAGGTAAACCTAGGTCTGGCTCTTGTTTTCATGGATGGGTGGTATTGTTGGTTTCAGGTAAGAACCATGTTTAAAATTCTACTTGCTCTGCTGCTTATTCTGCAAGTGAAAAAAAATATTCTGAGGTGACGTCATAATAGCGCGCATCAAGTGGCGGTTGATCGCAACCCCAGTCGGGCCATATTCAACGAAGCGGACATCATAAAGCAAAGTATTTTTATACTTAACAGCAATCCCAAGTATGAAAGCCTTTTGTCTTAAAAGAAAACTTCGCAAGCACAAAAATGTTATAAGCAGAACAGACGTTACACAGAAAAAACTCTTATGATTATAACATTAGTAACTTAATAGGCATTTTTTTGATACTACACGGACACTTGTCAAAACGTGGCACCTTTGTTTTAAAAATTATTGTGTACTTACTTGTTTTTTATTAGCGAAACGGACACATTTACAAATGTGGCCCTGTTGCCCAAAAAATTCACTCGTGCACAAGTAATTTTTCTGGATGTCGGGTCGCAACTAAAAAGATGGCCGCTTTGCTCTGAACTTAGCCATTATGTCCGAAAATGCTAAAAGGGCGCATTGATGAATCTGTGATTATAAGGCTGATTATGACGGGTATCTTCGTGAAATATGAAAATATGGGTGATTCTGGCAACATTTTTATAGTAAAAGCGATTTTGGACAATTTCGATTTGTGGCCCTTTCGTTTATAAGCAGCGAATTGTAAAGGTTAGTATTTTTTATTTATTCAATCGGAAAATTACCTATATTTAAAACTATGCTTACAAATAATATTTATTTTTAAATTTTAAAAGGGCTGCAGAAGTACTGGAAATCGTTAAAAAGTAAAAACAATTTTTTTAATAAAATGTAGTTGATGAGCTCGCTGCCGAGTACGGTGTCACCGTCTTAGGACTTCCCCCTTACCACTGCGAATTAAATCCAATCGAATTAGTCTGGGCACAGGTAAAGGGGCATGTCGCAAGACATAACAAAATTTTTAAAAGGCTTATGTTTAACTGATCACCTGATTTAGTAAAATATCACAGGCAAAAATAGTAAATGATCACCAGAATATAAAACTGCATTTTAATTCAAAACTATAACCAAAGTTTGTACATCTTGCTATCCTATTAAAGCAAATGACTCCAAAAAAATCATAGTTGACCCAAAAATAGTAAATGATCACCAAAATTAAAACCGCAGTTTAATTTGAAATTATAACCAAAGTTGATACATCTTGCTACCCTATTAAAGCAAATGACTCCAAATAAATCATTGTTGACCCAAAAATAATTAATGAAGACCAAACTATTAACCACTTTTAATTAAAAATGAAATGCAAAATATTTAACATCTCGTTTTCCTATATAAGTAACCTTATTGATGATGTACAGATGGATTTATAATAAATGTAACAGATTCGGACATCAGCGAAAGCAACAGTAATTATTCAGAAATAAATAGTGATTAAGAAGTTTGACTTTTATTTATTTTTTCTTTTACCTACTCATTTAATATAAAACTTTCGGAAAAAGGTAATTTTGCATATTACCCATTGTACCGCACCTTAGGTTAGAAATTCAAGCTATACAATTTGGAATTGTACTACATATAAGTTGTGGTCCATAATCGCTAAAAGTAGTTTACATTAGTGTTTTTGACAGTCGCCATACTACAAATGTTAATAAGGTTACAGTTAGTAACTTACTAAATATCAGTTTGGTATGTAATCTAATAAAATAGCGTTTTAGAAAGTCACCATACTTCAATTGTCAAAAATTAGTAATTTACATCATTAATTTAGTCAGTTTGGTATGTAATCTAATAAAAATCAAAGTACATGGAAAAATATACCAAACAAAAAACAACCAATCATAAGAGCGCAAGAAATACGTACAATCAAACGCGTGATGAAATGAGAACAAATGACGTGTACTACACTTGGTCATCAACAAGGGGTCGCATTGCGCGTCACTCAGGTATTCTGTGGTTTCTTTCTTTGTACGCGGATTTATTAAAAACTTCTACATATCACGTAAACTTGCTAATTACCTGTATTTTTTAATAATATTTTGTTAAATACTTATTTATAGCCAAGTCGACGACGCAATAATTCAATTTAATCGATAAAATCACTCGCGTCTCAACACTTTGCTCTTCAGTTGGCAACATTAAAAAAAATAAAGTGCGCCGGCAGCTGTCACTTTTAGTCCATATAGTTAAAAATCAGAGTATAGTTACCTGTAAGTTTATTTATTTGCAGCTTCAGTTCTTCAATTTTAGTTGAATTAAATACCTAATTATCGTAAAACATCTATTCTTTTATAAGTTATTGTTTAGGTATATAATGATAACGCAAATTAAAAAAAAAAATTTTTTTCGGCCCTGTCTTTTTCAATTTGTAATCTATTATTTTCATTAAATTGATAAAGGTTAAAGGGATTGGTCGTCGAAATGGATGTTGGCTGTTATTTATATAACAGGTTTTTGGAACTGTTATCTCTCTGAAACAGGAACAGGTGTATGTAACACGTAGACAATTACAACCCAACAATCAATACCCATGTCTATGTCTTGTCTAGTCGATTCGATACCGATTAGCGGTGAGGCGTATTTATCGTAACAGTTAAAAATAACAGATAATCAAATGTAACTGTTGTGCCCTGTTACGAGCAGTACGAAGTAACTGTTCCTCAAAGGAACAGGCGAAACAGAGACTGTTCCGCCGTCTTCACTGTTCCTACTGTTGTCGGAGGAACTGTACCGAGCTGTAACAACCTGTTACCATAGTTACGCCGTATGACTGTTACGCCTGTTCTTGGAACAAGCGCTTCTTTACTCTAACTTATGGGCTACATATATAAAGAAAAGAGACAAAGCTTGTTATTTTACCTGTTATATAACCCGACCATATTAAAACTACATTTTAGTCTATTGAAGCACCATAATAAATTCGACTTCGTAAATTATTCGTGCTAACTGTTCCTGTTCCTGACAGTTTTTTTTTCTCTTAAATAATGGCTTCGCGCGGTCAGCTCATTTAGCCAGTGTCACGTAATATTATTGTGAATATTTTTATTGCATAAAGTAGATGATAATGAACGTTTAATGGTAAATGATATTCCCCTAAAACCCTTGAGATTCAATAAAGCTGTGGGACTTAATTGACAACTCACACTGCTTCTTGAGAGAATTTGAAAAGTTATGTTGCACAGTTATGTTTTTTATTTGCAAACACTCATGCACGTTTACGAACTTATAAGAGCAAATAATCCATTATAATTTCACATTAATATTCGACAAAACACAAATTATAGAAAATAAAAAACTGCAGACATGACGCTTCACTTTCCCGCCATGAACGTATGTAGTATTTTTTAACCCTATTCAGGGAAAGGGACATATAGCCCATACACTAGACGTCTTTCGTTTTTTTAATTTCCTTGATATATCTACTACCAGCTTTAGGTCCATACAATGCTTAAAAATTTTCAACAAAGCAAATATTTTCACTCCTCCATTTTCAACGCGCGGGAACCGACATTTTATGGCTTCCTATTTTGGCTTTTCGCGCTTAGCTTAGCGTTCTAGAGTGCACACAAAGTAAGTCTGCGCGTGCCGCGTGACAGAAAAAGGAACTAAAGTTTCCCAGTCGCACGCGAGTGTCAGTTGCACGCGCACGTCAACGTAATTGCTCTCTGATCTGTACTACTGATCTACCCGCGTACTAAAGATTTAACAAATAAAATGGTTAAATGTGCAAAGTGTACAAAGTTAGTGACCAAAAAACTACCTGGACTGCAATGCAATAAATGCAGCAAGTGGCTGCATGCAACTTGCGCGTCGATAACGTCCGATCAGCTAACTACTTTATACACCACGGATTCGGTGGACTGGAAGTGCAAAACGTGTTCCGGAGGAAATAAACCAAAGAGAGTGTCGTGTATCTTACCGGAGGACGATGGTGACGACAATACCGATACTGAGACCTACACCACCAGTAACGACACTTTGAACAGAAATGTTACACAAGAAATTATGCGAGAAATCCGAAAGGAAGTGAAAGAAGTCATAAGAGAAGAGCTTCAACGCACACTACAATAGAATTCAGATAAGATTGATGAATACGAAAATAAAATGCAAAATTATGACAAATCCATGAAGACTTTGGAGAACCAATGCACCGACCTACGAAACAACTTACGTAATGCAAATCTTAAATATGATGTCCTGGAAAGTAAACTGAACCAGATTGAGCAATCTCAACTAGCAAACCAACTAGAAATATGCGGTATTCCAGAAGAAGAGACGGAAAATATCGATTCCATAGTCCGAAAATGTGCTGTATCTATACGCCAGAGCCCAGACGACGTTGTCAAAACCTTTAGAAGGAAGAGAACCCGCCACAATGCGTCCAAAAAGGATCAATCGCCTATCACGGTGGTCCTGCGCGAAGGAACGCGTGACCATTGGCTGGAATCGGCGAAAACGAACATGATTACAGGAGCAACTGTGGGCTATGAAGATACACATAAGATCTATCTCCGCGAATGCCTGACACCAGCTACCGCCTTTCTGTTATGGAAAACAAAAGACGAACTTAAAGGACTTCTTAGTTATATTTGGTGTAAAAACGGTAATATTTTAATACGCAAAACGGATAAAGCCAAGATCATTCCAATAAAGTTTTTAAAAATTAAAGTTCCAATTCAAGACATCGTAAGTGCAAAGGCTGTCACACATAACAGTAAGTAAAATTACTTAACACCCCGACTTTCAATGTAAGTACCTACACTCTTTACTTATTAAAATACGCGTCGTTTAATAAAATTATTGAATCTGACTGCCACGTTTGGAATGACTTTGTTGAAATGCTACCGGCACCCCTTGATTCGTTATTGCTATTTCACGTTAACATACGATCCATTAAAAAAAACTTCGCTAAACTTGAATACACAATATCAAAATCCAAAACAATTATTCATGTCATATCGATAACAGAGGCCAATATACACGAAAACCAGGTACAATTATTTCAATTGCCTGATTATACTTTATTTTCGGAATTAAGAACGGAACGAAGAGGAAGCGGAATTTTGTTGTACGTTCACAAGTCTATCACGTTTAATAGGTCAAATACCTACAACTCGCGAGAGTTTGAATGTTTAACCGGCGAAATCGCCATAAACAAACTTAGTGTTGGCTTATGTGTCGTTTATAGACCACCTAACACGGTTAAACGTCAATTCATTAATAACCTCCACAGTTTGCTAGCTACTTACTCCAACAAACAAAATTGTATAATAATGGGAGATATGAATTTAGATTACAAAGACTCCAGTACAATAACAAACCAGTACTTAGACATGTTGTGCGGTTTGGGATTCACAAGTGGTGTGAATACTTACACGCGAGTAGAAAAATACGGCGATCGTATAACCAAAACATGCATAGATCATGTGTTTATCCGGAACGTCACCTCGCACGATGTTCACACTGCAGTAGTTAATACGGCGCCAGCTGATCATTGCATAACGGGTTGTTCCTTTACGGGCGTGTTAGGTGCGCGTGACTCACATCACCACAACAAACAAACTTACACTAAAATAGACGAAGTGAAGCTACGGCGCGAATTATTAAATACAGACTGGAACTCATTACTGCAACATAGCGATCCCAACGATATTATGAATAATTTGAACGAACAGTTTAACACCGCCTATAATAAATGTAAATCTACCACCATTAAAAACGACAATAGTAAGCGTAAAGAGTGTGCATGGGCCAACCAACGGCTTCAATGTATGTGTAAAAAGCGTGATGAATTGTACACCATTTGGTCTTATAATAAAAGCGACGTAAAAAATAGATTATTATATAACATGTATAGAAATAAAGTTAACAAATATGCGAATTATCTAAAAAATACACGAATAAAAAAAGACATTTGTAATAATTTTAAAAACACGAAAAAAATCTGGGAAATAATAAATAATCTTACCGGTAAAATTGTAAATCGAATTGATGACATATTAATAAAAACCTTTAAAATGGAGTCTACAGCATTAGCCAATAAATTTAATATCGAATTTGATAACAATACAAAAAATATAGGTAACTTTTGTGATACACGTCTGTTGAGCCCCTCGTCATACGAGATCATACCTGATAGATCGATTAGAATAGTAAGGGCTCGGGAGGAATCCATTGCTCGCATTATACAGCAGTTAAACGATAAAAAAAGCCCCGGCCGCGACGGCATTAGAACCAAAGACGTCAAGCTTGTCAACAATTTAATTCCGATTATTACACACCTAATCAACTGTTGCCTAGATACATCGTTATATCCGGATCTACTCAAGTTAGGGGTAATACGCCCTATTTATAAAAAAGGCAAACATGACGAATTTAATAATTACCGACCAATTACAATTCTTTCGTGCATCGACAAAATTATTGAACGCTTCTTGTGTAATCAACTAAATAACTACTTACAGTCATATTGTTTTCTGAGGTTTAAGCGAGCACTACACATTGAAATGAAACACTTTTTACGGATTAACTCGCGTTTAATTTACTATTTACATAGTTTTTATATTATCCTGACGTTTCGAACCCTTTACAGGGTCCGTGGTCACAGGGAGACTACTTACAGTCAAACAACATCATTAGTAAGAACCAATACGGGTTCCAAAAACACAAGAGCACTACACAGTTATTACGGCTCTTTACTGAAGTTAATGGATACCTTAACTGTAAATTACATATAGTAGCACTGTTTATTGATTTTAGCAAAGCGTTTGATATGCTTAATTATGACATATTATATGACAGACTGTTGCGGAGTGGCATACAGGGCCCCTTTCTGGAATTACTGAAAAATTACCATACGAATCGTTACACTGCCGTAAAAATACAAGACCAATACAGTACTAGACTGCTAACCACCAAAGGTACGGCCCAAGGCTCGATAATTGGACCTACCGAATATCTAATATACGTAAATGACATGACTAACGCCATTAACGCTGGATCAGTGTACCAATTCGCGGATGACACATGTCTTCTGGTAGCACATAAAGATATTTACGAAGCTCAAAAGTTGATGCAGGATAATTTTAATCAGCTAATTAAATGGGCGCACGATGTAGGTCTAGTAATCAATGCAGATAAAACCAAAGTGATCCATATACGATCATCTCATAATAAGGCGTCAACCGCACCAGTCGTAAGGGCCCACACGCACTGTTGCTTACATAATAACATGTCTAACAATACATGCAGCAGTTGCCCTGCTCTGCAAGTTGTTGACAAGCATACGTATATTGGTCTCGTTATCGATAGCCGATTTTGTTGGGGACCACACAAAGAGCATGTCTGTAATAAACTAAGATCTATTATAAGCAAATTAGTTATACTTAGAAATAAACTGCCATTTAAAACCCTCCGATTGTTATATATGGCCTTAGCAGATTCGGTTATCTGCTACGGATTAAGTAGCTATGGTAGAACCTATGATACTTACATCAACGCGATTTACAAACTACAACTAAAAATACTAAAAATTATTGTACCTAAATTTATTAAGAAAAAATATAAAGAAAACGATCTAGAACTTTTTAGATACTGTAATGTTATGAGTGTATTTCGAAAAATCGAATTTTCAATTTTAACTGAAATAAACAACCCAGATTGCTTAATAGAAAAATCAAGGCCTAGTAATCTTAGAAACATCTCTTATGATGATAAATATATTCTACCAAACGCCATAAATGTGTATGGAACTAGAGTCAGTAATTATCTTGTACCCTTATATTTAAATAAACTTCCAATAGATTTCCAATCAATGTATATTAACAATGTTAAATTTCTTAGATCTAAGTTAAAAAAGCATTACATAACGGCGAGGGTTGTCAGCGGAGGTCTGGGTTGATTTTATCAACTTAGATTATCGTTAACATCTCCTGCTAATTAATAATTTATACTAGCGACTCACCGACACCCAGATAAACCCTACGAGGTTTTCGTGGTGCGGTCTTTATGTACCTAAATTGTAATCCTTTTGTTTTTAAATAAATTAAAAAAAAAAAAAAAACCAAATTATAAATCGATGTTAGTTAAATTTAAAATTTAACCCAAGAACTACATATTTTAGCACTAAACGGGCGATTTAAAAAAAGAAACTGAAAGTTTCTTTCATAACGGTAAATGGCAGGAATTTTTAGTGTTGTAAGGTCGTGTTTTTCTAGTATTTTTGATTTATGTATGAGTTTTGATTTACATTAATGATAGATCAATGTTTGTCAAGTGCTCGAGAAAGTGTACAATTATCGTTAAGTGTAATAAAATGCACATTAGTGACTTTGTGTGATGCTGCAAAAAATCCTTTGAGTCTTCAGTAAATTTTCTGTCTTTTTACTGTGGAAACCACATCAAAGCTTAGTTCCTAAATTGGTCTGTATTTTTAAGCAGACTGCTCGAAGCTGGCAGATATTGAAGAAAAGTATCAAAAATCAGACCTGGCTGTATGGGCAATATGGGCATAAAACCTTTGCCTTTTCAAAAAAAAAGAAGTCTCATAACGGTAACTGTCTTTTTCGCGCCACAATCTGTGTTCCGTGTTTTACATAAACGCATTAAAAGTGATTTTTCTTATGTTTTTTGACAATTTGGATTCTGTAAATATAATTTAAGTTTTAGTAAAAATATTTTAAGTGTAGGTAGTGTTAGTGCTTACTTTAAACTTTTGTAAATCATTAAGGCTTCAATAAGAACTACCGTTTACTATAGTTTGGGACCACTTTACGAACCTTGCGAACAATGAAGCTTGTTGTAATATAATAGATTTTAAATTGTTGTATTTTGATCACTGTAAAATATAAGTAACAAGTAGAACTTATATTAGATTTTTTTAACAAAATAATTAAAACTACCTATACTTACCTAAGTTATTAAGTTTACTTATTTGTACCTTCAGTTTTTCAATTATAGTTGCATTAAATAATTATCGTTAAAACATCTATTTTAAGTTATTGTTTATATAAAATTATAACACAAAGTTTAAAAAAAAAGTTTTTTTTTTCGGCACTGCATTTTTTAATTTGTTATCTATTATTTTCATTAAAATTTATATAAATACCTCCGCAAAAAAAAGCTGGATTGGTCGTCGAAAGGGCTGTTATTTAAATAACAGGTTTTTGGAACTGTTATTTTTCTGAAACAGGAACAGGTGTAACAGGTAGACAATTTACCCTGTTACAACCCATGTCTAATACCGATATCACCGTTATTAAAATATATAGTTTCAGAATCCGAATATATATTCGATATTAAAATATAGTTTCGAATCGATTTACAATAAAAGATATATTTACCCACCACCACTAAAATAAAAAGACGTTGGCAAGCAACAATCTTTCAAAAATAAGCGTTTAGTAATACGCTAATAACTACTATTTTGTAAAGTATAATAATTGAAAGTCGCTCTTATATAAAACGCCACGGCATCTTGATAGCGCGATTCAGAACGCTACAGCGCCATCTATGGACAACTTTACCAACTAAAGATTCGCGCATTTGTTATAGCTTGACCGCGACCGCTATACTAACACGCTTTTTTATTAACACGCTTTTATTAGGTCGACCTGTATGTAACAAACTATGTAATGGAATCTAAGATCTAGAATTTAACCATCTTCCAATTCAAGGGTCGTAGCGTGATGAAAATTGGCAGCTGTACGTAGTTCTGATGACAATACAATAATATGGTACTGTGGACTTTGAACACGATCAGGTTTCAAGGTTAGACCAAAAAGTATAAAATAAATTAATAGTATAACGGTTGGTGCAAAAATTAAAACCTTTTCTTGATTAAATTACCATTTTATTACTTTTAACAACTTTTACAGCAATACAACTTCGCACAGCAACTTCCTTCCGACACATCATATCAGCTCAACGTCTTGCGGACGACAGGGCCGCTGCCCGATGGCCATCTTGGTTTTGTAAAGACGATTTGACAAACCGTAGACAAAGAACTGTCTATACGTGACAGACAAAACCAAGATGGTGGCAGTGATGCCAGCTTACAAAATATGAACTAAAGTTACAAAAATACAACAGCTTGATTAAATAATTTAAGTTTCCTAACAACTCGGCCATCCTACCTTACAACGAGACCCATCGTTGAGTTGCACATTATAAGAATTTTATTGATACTTATCATTAGACCTACGACTACCATGTTGTTCCTAAACTAAGAAACATTTTTAGACATAAGTCTACTTATTACATTTAATATCAAACAAATAATTAAAATTTAATCTCATCCATTTTTCTAGTTATCTTGCATTGAACAGATGATTTTGCATCTTGAAAATATCAACACTATATCTATATTAAAATAAATCTAAATAGACCTAACAAACAAACAATGAGTTGGTAACGGATAAAATGTTAACTAGAAAAAAAAATCAACCAGTCTCAGGAAGCTCGAGTGGGATTCGAACCCACCCACCCATTTTATCCGTTATCTATACAGCACTGTGAATGCAAAACTTCAATAATAAATATATGAATGAGTTGGTAAGCAAATCTCACAAAAACAAAAACAAAAACTTCTCTACATCGAACGACTTTACACCTTCTTTACACGATAATAAAAATAAGGCTATTGCAATACCTACCATTACATTTTTGAATGCTAGGCTTCATTGTATGTAATAATAGTCACCCCTAATAGTCATAACCTTAATAATTGGTCTCGCTGCGCTCGACTAGATACCTCCGTCGTACTTGTCAAATGCGGCAACAAATACTACGCCGAAATCGGCGTACCCGAGCCAGTCACACTGACAGCTGTGGGTGACGTGTACGTCCCGAATGTTTTATTCAATTTTGGGCTTAATTCAAACTAAAATGCCAGAGTTTGCGTAGTAAAACTGTGTAAAAATAATACTTCTAAAAATAAGAAGGACACTGGGATCACATACCATCAGTAAGTATCGTATAATTTCGAAATTTCAACATAAAATAATATGAACAATAAACGCCATTCAGTGTTACCGCAAACATAAGAATAAAGTCCCCGTGGTTGAGATTTTTATTACGTGAATTTATTGTTATTGTCTGTTATTTTAAAGGTAACCTATTTCATTTGTCTTACAAAGTTACTATATACTTAACCTAGTTCTATGTTATTTCATGTTTACTTATATTTGTAATCTATAAAAAGGTGTAAAAATGTTAGCCGACACTATATCAAGGGAATTCTACCGATGAAACTGAACAACTTTTCATAAGGAACATGGGTCGAAAATTTATTAATTTTCCCTATACAAAATGCGCAATCAGCTGATTGACTCAAGTATGGAAAAGCTATTTTTTTTTATTTTGACTTATGTTCCTGAAATGTAAACTTTTCGTGTCTGTAACTACTTACATTGAAAATATTTGCGAAAAATATAATCTAGGGGATGAAGGAAACGTGAACATTAGAATCATTTTTGGAATTTTTGTCTGTCTGTTTGTTTGACGCGCATCACACAAAAACCGCTGGACGGATTTTAATGAAACTGAGAACAGGTGTATAGCTTATGATTCGGGTAATATTATAGGTTAAAGGTTGCTTCACACTTAACAGTGAAGCTACAGTTCCGACACAGTACTGGCACAGTGTTTTTCATACATTCTCTATGAACGCATCCCCACTTGTCAGTGATAATGCTCTCAGTGTCAGTGCCGCCACCGGCAAATACGGACGTATTTGTTTTGAAAAAATTCATAGACAATGTTTGAAATAATATTTTCACTCCTCTTGCTTAAAAATACCGTCATTGTAGCGTTGTTAGGCGAGGCTAAATTAGCTTTTCTTGCCCTAGGGGAATTTTTTTTTTTTTTTTAATTTTTGTCTGTTACATGACAATGAGCCTACAAAAACGAAAAAGTATTTAGTAAAAAGTATATAGAATAATCATGAATAAAGACTCGATTTATTACTGTTTACTTAGATCAACAACTTTTTTGAGATAGTTTTTATTAATATTTATGGTAAAATTAGTAATTATTTGAATCTATGGACAACACAGACCATGCCCACACAGTCCATGCTTCAGCACGAAACAACTGCACAGTCTGCACATGTGCTTAGGTGGTGAACCTTTAGCCCGTTAGTCGCTTTTACGACACCAAAGGGAAGAAAGGGGTTGGTAGTAGTAGTTATTTTGATGAGCCCATCGCCGAAATATAAATATTTTATTAAAACTTCAAGCGGATACAAATTGCAGGTTAATAGTTAGTGCTTTTCCCTATTGTACAAACTTAACCTGGGAACAAAACAAACGCATTTTTGACATAAATTTATTATTGAATAATTTATTATGCCGTCATAGTGACACTATTTTATTTTTTGACATTAATAAATTTATTAATAATTTTATTTTGACTTCAGATACCATGTATCTTTAGAAGAAATGTAAGACCTAGATAGCTAATTTGTTAGCTTATAATATACTCTACGGCACTAATCAACTACGGCATTATTATGTGGGGAAATAGCACGGATGCTCCTGCTTTATTCACTCTTCAAAAGAAATTAATCAGAATAATTGCAAATATAACTCAAACTGACAGCTGCCGACCCTATTTCCAAAAATACAGAATACTCACATTATCTTGCCTTTATATTTTAGAGATATGTAAATTTGCCCGTAAATACAAACACTTCTTCACAAAACGTGAAGAAGTACAAAGTAAATATTCATTACGAAATAAAAATAAATTAATACTGCCAACTACCCGGCTTAAACTAAACTTATCAAACACATATAATCAATCAATAAAAATATATAATAAGCTTCCAAAGGAATGGATAGAAGAAAAAAACGACAATATATTTATAAATAAAGTAAAGAAACTATTAACTTCTAAAAGCTATTATGAAATAGACGAATATCTAAATGATAAGTTATAGTAAATTATTATATAAGTATTCAAATAACAAACATAAAAATATTTAATACTCTATATTATCTAAAAGCGCTTCCTCACTTCTACTTAATTTTCGTGCCCCTGCGGGGTCCATAATTATCCTGTGTATCTATTTGTAATTACATACATTGTGAATTATGGTTGTGAAATAAATAAATAAATAAATAAATAAATAAATAAATAAATAAATAAATAAATAAATACAAGGTGCAGTTATTTCTATAACTAAGACTACATATTAGTTATTAACGTTATTACTACTAATAACGTTATCATTAGTAATTCTACTAATGCAATTTTTACAACTAGTAATAAGGTATCAACCTCTGGTTTAAACTGAGGTCTAAGACAAAAGCCAAATCCACATACATTAATTTTGTTCATCAAAACATCCAGGGTTTGGCTGGCAAAGACTTAGAATTGGAATTATTTGCAAAGAGTCAGGATATTCATATATTTTGTATAACTGAGCATTGGCTAAGAAATCATGACATATCATTCCATATTAATAATTTTCAACTAGGAAGCACGTACGTGCGTAGTACAGCTATTCACGGTGGTTCTCTAATACTAGTAAGAAATAATATTAGATATAAAGATCGAAACGATATTGTAGGCCTTTCAGTGGAGCGTACCATTGAGCTATCATGTATAGAGTGTAATAGCTTTGTAATAGTGTGTGTATACCGACCCCCATCCGGCAGTTTCGGTGTATTCGAATTAGTAATGGAAGACGTACTTCAGAGAATAAAATTGAAAAATAAATTTGTTTTAGTATGTGGGGATTATAATATAAATATTCTAGAAAACACTCCAGGGAGTGTTCGTCTACTTGCTTTATTTAAATGTTTTAATCTAAGAAATCTATTCCTTGAACCCACTAGAATAACTTCACATTCGGCTACTTGTCTCGATAATGTTTTTACAGACTATAACCCCGTCTCTAAGTCAGTTATTAGTAGTCTTACGTCTGACCATTGTGGTTTGAAGGTGACCTATGATTTTGATGTTAAGGAGGAGCCTAAAACTGTAACATGTAAACCAGTTACAAAAAAGCGAATGGAGTGTTTTAAAACCAATGTAGCTTGTAAAATCGATACTTTGCCCTTTATACATGATGAGCCGAATTTACTATATAGTAATCTCTTTGATTTAATAAAGACAGAATACAATCGAGTGTTTACCTCTAAAACAATAAAGTTTTCACAAAAACTTAAGTTCTGTGACTGGGCCACGACTGGTATTTATAAAAGTAGAAATAAACTGTATGGGTTATATAATTTAAGACCATATAACCATAATTTAAATTTTACAGAATATGTAAAAAATTACTCTAAATTGTTTAAGAAAGTGTGCATACTAGCAAAATCTAATTTCATTAAAGATAAAATTAAAAAATCTAATAATAAAATAAAAGCCACTTGGGATATCATCAACCGTGAAACTGGTAAATTAAAACCACGGGACAACACTTTCACTCTTAAAGTTAAAGAAAACCTTAGCAATTCAGATGCACAAATTGCTAATATTTTTGATGATTTCTTTATAAACATACCTGTGGTAACAACTTCAAATTTAAATTCATCACCAGTGGCGGCACAATCTTTTCTCGAACAACATGTACCCAAATGTAATGTTTCTTTTAATTTTCAATATATTGACTCTAAAAATATTATTAAAACTTTCAAATCACTAAAAATGAAAAACACAGGTGATTTTTGGGGCATGTCCATAAAGATAATTAAGAATATTATATATTCTATTGCACCCCATCTTGCTGACATATTTAATAACTGTATTGATAAAGGAATCTTTCCTGATCTTATGAAGTATAGTAAGGTTATACCTTTATTTAAATCGGGAAATAAAGAGGACCCCAGTAACTATCGACCAATTTCTATACTACCAGCACTTAGTAAGATTTATGAAAAAATTATTCTCGAACAGTTAGTGGAATACTTTAATTTAAATAATCTTTTACATAGTAAGCAATTCGGTTTTACTAAGGGTCGTTCCACTACTGATGCAGGCGTTGCTCTAGTAAAACATATATTTGATGCCTGGGAGGAGTCTCATAACGCTCTTGGAGTTTTCTGCGACCTGTCCAAGGCTTTCGATTGCATTGAGCACCGGACATTGGTGATGAAGTTGAATTACTATGGTCTCAAAGGTTTTGCGCTTGATTTGATAAAGTATTATTATTTATTTGATTAATGACCTGCCATTCTTTGTAGAAAACTTCTGTGATATTGTATTGTTTGCAGATGATACTTCACTTATTTTTAATGTGACTAGGTCTAAGAAAAAATATGACGATCTTAACAATGCTCTCTCAGAGGTACTCAATTGGTTTACTGTTAATAATCTACAGCTAAATGCTAAAAAAACCAAATGTATTAATTTTACACTACCAAATGTTAAGACCGAACAAACTGATGTAAGGATAAACGGTGATAAATTAGATTTGGTAGACTCGACTGTTTTTCTAGGGATAACCCTTGACTCAAAACTTCAATGGAATCCTCATATATCGAAATTGGCCGGCAAACTCAGTTCTGCTGCTTACGCCATTAGAAAAATTAGGCAATTACCGACGTTGAAACTGCTAAAACGGTTTACTTTAGTTATTTTCACAGTGTCATGTCATATGGCGCCCTACTGTGGGGAACAGCGGCTGATGTTGAAACTATATTCATTTTACAGAAACGGGCAATAAGAACCATCTATAGACTAAGCTCACGAACTTCTCTTAGAGATATTTTTAAAGAAGTTGGTGTTCTTACAGCTGCATCTCAATATATTTATAATTGTATAGTTTTTGTGCGTTGCAATATTAACTCATTCACTAAACACGGTGACGTACACAATTTCAATACTAGAAATAAGTCAAAACTTATGATGCCCCTGTTCAGGTTACAGAAGGTTCTCGGCTCTTTCTTGGGGCAAGGTATACACTATTATAATAAAATACCAAGTACTGTACTAGAATTACCTTTAGATAAGTTTAAAAATCATGTAAAATCTTGTTTACTTAAGAAAGGTTATTATACAGTTAAGGAATATTTAGAAGACAAAACAGCCTGGTAATGATAAAATAATCACATTATATTTTAAGTCCATTTTCTTTGTAACTAACTCATTTTACCCTGGTATGATAGCCTTTTATCAGCAGTGTCTTACAGACAATAGGTACCTACTCAAAACTTTGTTGCGTTGCCTAAATGTTTTCTTGCTTGCTTCATTGGAGTTGCTCGGGTGTGTCATGCTCTCTCAAAGTGTCTCTACGGTGGTGGCATGTGCGTCGGGTCGTTACGTTCCCTAAAACATGGTTGAGCGAAGCGATGGCTGATTCACATGTCATACTCGTGAAGGGTGCCGCCTGTGGAGGCTGGTCTGCTCTTGCTAACTTATTTTTATTATTAGTATATTAGTAGTTGTAGTCTTACCTTTATTTTTCTGTACTGTAAGACATTGATTACATTGATTATTTTATATTGATGAATACCTGAACTTTTTATTTTTATTAATATATTTTTTATTTTTATGTCCTTGTAGTTAGTTGTTTTATGTTTTTATTATTGTAATGGAAAGTGCCCTTCTATGATAGGGAGAGCATTTTTCAATTCTAATTGACGCTGTAAAAGAAAAGGAGAAAAGAAATGCCCTTGCTGAGTTTCTTGCCGGTTCTTCCTAAGTACAAGGCTCCCGCCACATAGTTAGACTTACGAACCGATGGCATAATGACATTCATAAGTGCTGTAATCTAAACATGGCCTTACCTGAATAAATGATATTGTTGAATCTTGAATCTATTGAATCTTGAATCTTGCCGCTCTATGCTGTTGTATGTATGTGCAGTCTTTAGTCCATTAGTCGCCTTTTACGAGACCCAATGGAAGGGAGGGGTTGGTAGTATTATTTTGATGAGCCCATCGCCGCTCTATGCTGTTGGATGTATGTGCAGTCTTTAGTCCATTAGTGGCCTTTTACGACACTGAAGTGAAGAGAAGGGTTGGTAGTATTATTTTAATGAGCCCATCGTCGTTCTATGCTGTTGGATGTATGTGCAGTTTTTAGTCCGTAAGTCCCCTTTTACGACATCGAAGAAAAGTGAGGGGTTGGTAGTATTATTTTGATGAGCCCATAGTTGCTCTATGCTGTTGGATGCATGTGCAGTCTTTAGTCTGTTAGTCGCCTCCTACGACACCGATGGGAAGAGAGGGGTTGGTACAATGATATTATAAACTATAGATACGTTACGTTCATAGTAATTTGCGGTTAAAATCTGTTCCGAGCAATCCAAAACTACACACACTGACAAGTAGATACGCAACGCGGCAAGACCGGCTCTCCACACGCACGAGAGGTTATAGTAACATTTAGTCGTAGAGTGGACACTTGATTGAAAAGTCAGTACATAGGTAAGAAATAAAACTTCTTACAAAAGTAAATCATATTGATTGGAAATTTGAACAATGAAATAATTAATAATAAAAGAAACGAAATAAATACATATTTTAAAAATGAGTCAAAACATTAGAATACAAACGTTTTTCAAAATGCGGCACTTTAATTTCTCTACGTCTTTATTGCTAGCAAAATGTAACCCTTTTTCATTTAAATGAGATTTTATGACAAATTCACTTATTTGTTCACGAACTGACCTAATCACTCAGAAACCTAATTCATTAAAAGAAAAAACATTAATAATCCTTAATTATCAGTATAATGTATTATATATAGTAGAAAAACAAATTGGCTACTTGACAGTTTTCGGAAAAGTATTTTGAAAATTACAAACGCTTGTTTTATACCACGCAATGATATTATAGTTATTTTAATAATATCATTGACACCACGTACAAGATTTTTTTTCAAAAAGCATATTTAATAGCAAAGACATATTTTTCTTTATTCACTTAAAGTTTCTGCGGAAACGGTTGGTCATGTGACATTTGGCTAAATGTCTGTGACCTCACGACACAATAAACATTTATCTTGAAACCTAAAAGATAGTTTTTGTGAAATGTGGCGTCACACGAAGCTCAATCATGGCCCGTGTTTCTGGTCTTGTAATCCACAGACAAATAATCGCAAATTTATTTTGTAATAATAAAATATTTACAAATTATCTTAATAAAAAAAACTATTGGATAATTATCTTTAAATTATAAACTGTACACAATAATCGACATATTTCATATTTTATTGTTACAACAGCCAAATAGTCAATACAGTGAAACTATTTTAATGTTTATAATATTAGTTCATTACATACAATAGATAGCTTTACAAAACGAAGTAAAAATAAAGAACAGCTGGCTTTAATTGTAGGCATTTAAGTCAATATTAATATTCGATTCTGCACTAACTAATCTATGTCCGCAGCGTACGCATCCTTATCGCTCTAGCGTCAAAACTAGATTGCTCTCTCTTTCGTCACCTTAAAATGGCGTCTTTGTGTCAGTTATTAGATTGTTCGGAAAAATTATTAAAATATACTAAATAATCTAAGTATATTTGCATATTCATATGTGGTAAGCGAACCCTTGTATTTTGTTTACTTTAGAGTCATAATTGGTGCACTTTCGAAACACATACGATGGCATTTTTGATTTATTTTGGTAAGGACACGGGAACTACGGTGCGACACGCTCGTGTTTGTGCTCGACGCAGACTAAACACAAGACGTCCCAATTAGGACGTATTTGAGTCTTCACATCGCGCGCGCTTATAACATATCTGTTGTATATAATATCATTGGGTTGGTAGTATTATTTTAATGAGCCCATCGCCGCTCTATGCTGTTGGATGTATGTGCAGTCTTTAGTCCGTTAGTCGCCTTTTACGATACCCAAGGGAAGAAAGGGGTTGGTAGTAATAAAAAAACTACTAAAAAATGAGGTCTATAAATCATTGCTATACATACCTACCATTTTTCTACAGAAGAAACCTACGTCTAACCTACATAATAATACATACAATTATATTGATACATATTCGCTTTTAATTGTTAATTTTTAAATATTTTCTGAGCTACATTTATAACCAGCAACTTAACTAATACATCACAGCAAAAATATTTTTCCCATTAACTCGGGTAACAGTGGAGCAGCTGGCAACAAATTTTTCACGCACACTGGCATCCTTGCATATTGTCTTAGACACACTACAATAATGAGTTGCCGCATTTACGGAGCTGTGGTTAATAGGTAGCGCGGTATCTAGACGAGCACAGCGAGACCAATCATTTATCTATGGTCATAACATAGAAAACAGAATAATAAAATGATTTGACATTAAACAATTTCCCAAATGGAACAATACAATGGAATGACATTTGAAACTTTTAAGATCATTATAATAATTACTTTCAACAACATTAACATGGTAAAATTCAGTTTTTCTCTAAACCTGTAAATACAATAGAACATTCGATAAGCATATTATTAAAAAATTAAAAAATTTTAGTCAAGACATATCTTACAACATCGAAACCAATTATTATTATGTATAACATTCGTGCATGTCCAATAAATTAAATAGAAATATTAAAATATGCATTTATATTATAAAAAGCTTTAGAGATTAGCCATTCTCTCAAACATTTTTAGAATACTCAGGATGGTAGTCTAACGCAATAGGCAATTTATTATAAATACTTACTTACAGCAGATACATTTAATTAGACAACCAACAAGACCTCCTTACATGCTAACATGTTACATTTCTTATTCTTTAATGGTGTCGCTCCACTTAAAGGCTGCCATGAAAAACATAATTTTAAAAATGGTAGGGTGCGGAAGGCGCCCACTGGCAAGTGTACATAACAATTTGTAATCATCTAAGAATAACAAAAGTAGGGAAGCAGTCAATACTAAAAATACAACAATAGCCAAACAGGTGGTAATGCCACCATTTATAATGCTACTTTCTTTAATCTACAAAACTCAGGGAGGGTATACGGATCGCTCACTCTGCCCGCTTGAGTAGGGCTTAAATAAAGGACTTAGCTTTGGCTACTCTTCCTGAAGGACGGTGTGCAGAGGCGAAAGCTAGGCCGCGTACCCGGAGACTGCGCCGACAGGAAATCACCGATTTCCTATCGGTAACCGCAGAGGTAGTCACCCGCAGAACATCGGTGGGTAGGTAGACTACGGTAGGTCAGCAGTAGGTAGGCTGCGATAGGGCAGCGGTAGTTTGCTGCGGTAGGGCAGCAGTAGTGGCAGCAGACCAGGGGGTGACAGTAGGAACCCGGTGAAATAATATCAACCTGGGTGCGGTCGTTTTGTCCTTTTGTTGTGTCGTCGCCAATTACAATTTGCACATTTAACCAATGGTATGGAGCATCTGAAAATGTGTGAACAATTTTATTACAATTATAACATGTTACATTGCTGGTTTTACCAATCCCGAAGTAATTACTAGATATATTCTTTTGTTTTTAGATCCTCCATCTAAATCTCTGTTTTAACAACTCTTCTGTTCCTGCATAAAAATCACACAACCCGCGTTTTTTCTAAAAATAGAGCACTTCTATATCAACCCGGGCGATGATTTTGTCCTCTTGTTGTGTCCTCACCAAGTACAATTAGTACATTTAACCAATGGTTTGGAGAGCATCTAAAAATGTGTAAGCAATTTTATTACAATTATAACATGTTACATTGCTGGTTTTACCGATCCCGAAGTAATTACTAGATAATTATTTTCTTTTGTTTTTAGATCTTCCAACTAAATCTTTATTTTAACCACTCTTCGTTCCTGCATAAAAATCACACAATCCGCGGTTTTTCTAAAAATGGAGCACCTGTTTAAAAATAATTAGTTGTACATTAGTATAGCTGTAAAGGTACACCAAACATTACTTTCTTGCTGAACATTTTGGAATGTAATTCAGTATAATTCAATCTTGTAGGAATAAAATCTAAAAGTTTAACTGTCTTTCTATAAAATGGCATGGGGTGACGCTAACGGTAGGCCCTAATACCTGGGCATAGGCATCCCTGGCTATGCCACATACTCGTACTTACATGTTTTAGGTAAACTCTTAATCAGTGAGTACTGTGGAGTCTATGCCATGTTGGTACACTGGCAGGTTCTACATTGAAATAATTTATGAATAAAACTTGTAACTGAAGTCATGAAAAAGTAATTAGAATGTGAAACGGGACTTGGAGAGAGAGAACAGTCTGAGGCGCAAGCATGGAATATGGATGGATGTCACATGACGTGTTTGACTATAATCAACATTTAATTATAAAAAGTAACTTCTTTTCTACTCTCACGCCAATAATCCAGCTAGCCCAAGCTATGCTTGTTTTGAAAGTTGTTTTTTTATGGTGGTGTGTCAAGGGATAAACGTAACCAAATACTTAAATACATACTTATTAAGCATAGACAACACACAGGCTCGGAATCAAAGTACTTTGCAGTTATTTCTAAATTAACCCGACCGGGAATCGAACACGGAGCATCAGGGACGGCGACATCTGAATAGGCGCGCAAACTATAAAATTAAAGTGAAATATGTTGCCCGCGCCTCGAACTTCAGCGTTTGTAGTCTTAGAGCTGGATATACATACGTGATCGCGGTGGTCACCATAAGATCTCGTCCGATGTGCCTTCGAACATGACACCTTGAACCGGAACGTGCGCTCTCTCGACTTCTAGAGAGCTGTCCAAGCGAGCCGCCTGAAGACGTCCACTCACGCTTCGACTCGACACTCTTAAACCAGTTTCACTCCATGACACAGGGCGTTCTCGACCAGAAGTAAATCTGACTGCTGCATAAACCCGTGTGCCTTCTCGCGCTTCATACACTATTTATGCGGCGGCGGCGTCTGCTCTTCTGATTCGGGAGGGTACTTCCAGCAGGAGTCAGCCTACCGTTTCGTCGTCGAGATTGTTTCTCAGACGACGATTTCTCGCCGTTGTAGGAACTCCCAAATAGCAAAAAAAATATCGTACAAAGGTCGTGCAGACTTGTTTAACGTTGTTGCTTCTTTACAAAATATATTTATAAGAACAAAAGCCTATTATTTATATTAAAAAAACAGATATTTCCTTTAATGCAATGTGTAAAATCTTCACCTACATATATAACTCATTATTGTGAACGTTTCCTATTCTCATAATTTTAACTATGAACTAAAGCTGCTAGCTGTACCACCATCAGGTACCTACCAGAGGAAGCAAGTATTGCACGATATTCCAGAGCAACTTTTCTCCTAGTAGTTCTGCTTTTACCGACTGATTCTAAACATCTGCATTTGGTAACATCCAAATTCCAAAAAAGAAGAAGGTCACATTTACAAACTTTTAGCTTAATACAGTTGTGAAAGGGACGGTTGTATAATATAAAATCAACCTAAAGATCGACATTAAAACCATTTTTGATAACTCAAGAAAACCCTTCGTAGATAATGTGCTGAAAGTACTCGACCAATATCTAATTGTAATTTTCTCATTAAAGTGTAATTCATTGAAAACAATTATGAAGTAATGTTTGCAATGTAAATGTAGAATAATTTGAACTGTATTTGAACCATGGAATAGTTTATGTTTTGCCTCTCTTTAAAAATACTGTCGGTGCATGTCGTATTACTTGGTGTTTTATAATATTTAATTTGTGTCCATTTTTATGTTTTCGTTGTAAGCATTGCTAAATAATAAGTAAATAGCAAAAAATAAATTAATGTAAAGGGTTTGAAACGTCAGGAATAAACAACTATTTAATGTAGTAAATTAAAAGCGAGTTTGGTCTGTAAGAAGTATTTCATTTCAATGTGCAGTGTTCGCGTAAACATTAGAGTATCATATAAAAAAACAATTAATAAACATAACTTCTAAAAGTCAGAATTGTTTTAAGGAGTCATATACTCGGCGTCAAAAAAATCGCACCTTAAAAATTATCTTTAAAAATTCTTAAACCTTATGTAGAGGATAGTGTTGGGTATCATTAGAAAGGTAACAAAAAGGAGTATCAAAAAACAATTAAATTTAACTTTCTGTTTAATTATAATTATACAAACAACATTAAAATTAATAAAATAATAAAAATCCTTAATTAAGTCCTAATTAACAACAGATAATTTACAAAGAAAAATGTACAAAAAGTGTCTTAAAATTAACTTAAAATCTAGTGTTACCCCCCCTTGCCCTGATCACGGCTTCCATACGGTCCCTCATGGACCTCACCAACTTCAGGAGCTCTTCTTGAGGGATAAGCCCCCATTCTTCAATCACCGCGTCTTGGAGCTCCTGTAGAGTCGAAGGAGCTGGATCCCGAGATCGAACCTTACGTTTAAGATGGTCCCAGAGGTGCTCTATAGGATTCAGATCCGGACTTCGCGCTGGCCACTGCATCACAGAGATTTGGGACCTCTGCAAGAAGTCGCTCACGATGCCTGCAGTGTGAGCGCGAGCGTTGTCGTGCATTAATGTGAACCCCTCGCCAAAAGATTCGGCAAAGGGGACCACATGCACTTCCAGGACCTCAGTGACATAGCGGCGAGCAGTCAGCGACCCTTGTCCGCGAGCACCTCCAGTCCGGGAGACGCAGACAAGGTCGGTTTTGCCGGCAGCAGACATACCGCCCCAGAACATGCAGGATCCGCCACCATATTCCACCGTCTCCTGGATGCAGGCTTGGGCGAAACGTTCACCCTGCCTCCGGTATACTCTTCTCCGTCGGTCGTTGCAGAAAAGACACACTCGCGTCTCGTCTGAGAAGAGAACAGCTCTCCACTGCTCAAGGGTCCAATCGACGTGGTCACGAGCAAACTGCAAGCGGGCTCGCCGATGCGCTGCAGTCAATTTTGGACCCGTAGCAGCTCTGTGGGCCGCTATCTTCTTCTCCTTCAATCTTCTTCTAACCGTAGATACGCTTACGGTGCGTCTGCGAACTGCCTGGAGCTGCTGTTGCAACTCAACAGCGTTGGAGAAACGATTTCTCAAAGAGTTCGACACAACAAACCGGTCGTCTCTTTCCGAAGTGCAGCGACGTCTACCCGAACCGTGTCTGCGGATATAGCCACCGGTCTCTATGAAGCGCTGGTACACTCTTCGAACGGAATAACGGCTCAGGTTCAGTTGCCGGGCGACATCACACTGCCGCACCCCTGATTGCAGTAGTGCAACCACTTGAGCGGCTTTATCAGCTGTGGTATCCATCAAAATCTGTGCGTGTGTCCTCTTCAACGGTTGAATAGCGAATGACCCACATTGAACCCGTGTTGACCGTTTTATACCCACAAAGGAAGCGCAACTAGCAACTCTCACGGGTAGCAAAATTTGCATCGAATTTTTGTGACACTTTATTTGTTGCATTAGGTTTTATTTGATAATGAAAAGTAATGTTTTTTATTAAGTTAATTAAGTAACCTTGTAAATAAAATCATAATTAATGCGACTGCATGTGCATATCAAGAGTAAATGACATTTGAAAGTGATTTTCTAAGAGGTGCGATTTTTTTGACGCCGAGTGTAGACATAACAAAATACCGGGAATGTTTCCGCATAACCTTTCTATGAAATTCACGCTTAATTCATTATGTCTTAAACAGCTTAAATGTAAAAGTCATAATAACGTTTGTACAACTTCATAATTACAGCATATCGTATTCAGAGTAAACAGCCATAATAGTAACTTTAGTAAAACGCTAAGTTTTATGCGTTGGTTTTATGAAACGTTTGCAAAAACAATAAGTCAGCTAATGGTCTTAAGACCAATTCGCTTAATCGTTGGCTCGCGACTGTCGCGACATCTGGGAGCTTAGCGGGTGATTAGGACCCTACATAGGATCAACCCTTTGCAAATCCAAGAGTTAATGAGATACCATCTGATCGGTTACCTGGTTCATTATAAAGACCCCCTCGATCGACTTTTCTTACACACATATAATATGTATGACCCATTCTATGCGATACCAATTGTTCAGTTACCTGGTATTTTTTTTATGAAATACCCCACGAACAAGATCGCATTGACCGAATTGACCGGGATTTATTTTATTTAAACTTATGCATACCCAACAATCAATGCGATAAAACCCTACGGACAAGATCACATTGACTGATGACCGGGCTGATTAAATTAACTTTCATCTAAAAAATTCTAAATCGTATCCAACAGTTAATGTGATACCAATCGGTAGGTTTCCTGGTTTATTTAAAACCCCTTGACTAAGATCATGTCAACTGGCAGTGTAATCTAAATCTCGAATAATAATGATATGCATATGCATTCTTACGTTTAATCATAACTTATTAAAAGGGAAAAAAGTTAAGTAGGTGCTGTCCCACTGCTGGGCAATGGCCTTTATTATTGAAATCAAGTCATCGCTACAATTGATGGGTGTTAGCTTAATCACCACGCTTGCCAAATGCGGGTACCTAGGTAATCACTTACCCGGGCTATGCAGCAAAACAAAAATCCGAAACATACTTTGCCTGGCCTGGGAATTGAACCCTGGACCTCCGGTTATCAGTCCGAGCGCTGAGCCCACAAACCAAGTGGCTGAGCTAGTTGACCACGGAGGCGTTATCATTTGCACAACTTAAAATCTTCATCACCATTTTATCTATTGTTAACATTATTAGGCTTTACACTACTACACACTAGCATCAACCTGTGATGAATAGGCCAACTTCGGGTAGTCTTGGCTGCATTAGGACAGAGAAACCCTCCAAAGAGTAGCCCTGGCTATTCAGCCAAAGCCAGTATAGTATGAAATGTATATAATTTATCTAAGTCTATACGATATATTTAATCACAATTCATTATTACCATAATTCATTTTCAAAGCATTTTTCATAAAATAAGTAAGCAACAGAAAAAATACTTCTCGGTTTCATTAATTAAAATTTAAGACTACCTACTAATAAGTAATAAACATTGAAGAAGGTAGATTTCACAGCGAAAAATGCGATTTAATATTAAAGGAGAATTACCAAGGAATAGCAAAGAAAAAGCTAATAAATAACTTAAAATATGGTAAAAAATCAACTTACACTTTGTAGGCAGAGATATCCCGCGTCTGAGATATAACGGTTGGTGCAAAAATTAAAACCTTTTCTTGATTAAATTGCCATTTTATTACTTATAACAACTTTTACAGCAATACAACTTCGCACAGCAACTTCCTTCCGACACGTCTTATCAGCTCAACGTCTTGCGGACGACAAGGGCCGCTGCCCGATGGCCATCTTGGTTTTGTAAAGACGATTTGACAAACCGTAGACAAAGAACTGTCTACGTGACAGACAAAACCAAGATGGTGGCAGTGATGCCAGCTTACAAAATATGAACTAAAGTTACAAAAATACAACAGCTTGATTAAATAGTTTCCTAACAATAGTTTAAAAAATATAGTGCATATATAAATGCACGTAAAAACAAAAAATAAATTACGGATCGTTTAAGAGGCGGCTGCCTAAACGAGTAGCGATTTCGAAGATAAATTATCATAATATGTGTACAACATACTAGACATGTCAAATTTAAGTATATGTTTCTTTGTATAGTTGACTAAGGCTTGAGCAAAGCAAAAACAAAAAATATTGGTTTATGTACGATACTTTTATTTATCGAAAATGATGAGTTTTTGAGATATTATTACGTATATCTTTTTACGTTATAGAGCCTTACGTATAAAAATAAAACGAAGATAGTTAGTTAGGGACTGGTAAGACCATTTTTCAATTGAGTACTTAATAATCGAATTAAAAATTAAAACAGTTTTGTGACTTACGTCATTTACTTCTGCGTAAGCGTGTTGAAGCGGCGCACGCAATATTCAACCGTACTGCTGCAGAAATAGAACTATTCTAAAATCTACGCGAGCGCACTCTCACTCAGCTCAGTCCCGCAATGCGCGTCATGAACGATGGACCTGTGCAACTCGCTAGCGCACGTAACAGAGATGCTGCTTACGTTATTATTTTATTACGTACGACTAATTGTTTAGCAAGTCGTTTTGACTAGCCAAATTATGGGCAACAAGAAAAATAAAAAATATGTTTCGAGGAAAAAAAGAGATTCGAAGTATATAATGCGTAATGTATGAGAGTATAAGCACAGTATAAATATGAGCTTTAGCTTATATTTATACTGTGGTATAAGTATAATTTTGAATCCATTTCCGAACGTACATTTTGGGTACCTATCGTAAGTCTTGCCGTAGTCTATCACATAATATTACTGACCTATTTTTTTTTGTGCTAATCTGCGATAGCTCTAAAACTATAAGCAGATTTGTTAAGGATTTTTGACTTTGGTACCTATTTAAAAAATTATTTGACTAAGGCTGTTAAACCATCGCCACGATGGTCTGTAGTCCTTCAAAATTAATAATCAATGTAAGTACATACAATAATAAAAATGATACTAAGAGCTTTGCATAAACAAAATAATACGCTTTCTCTAACTAAAGGAACAATTTGTACTTCGGAACAAAGACAACGCGTGGAGTCGCCAAATAAACTAATACATTTATTACCGATTCCAATTTGTTTAGAGGAAAGGTAAGTGTTATTCAAATCAAATAGTATCTTATTATATCATTTCAGCAAAGTTAATTTTTTTAATACAAATCCAATCTTTAAAGAAAAAACTCTTTATTAATTTGATAATTAGGACTTTTATAATTTATTTCGATATTTAATTTTAAATACTGTATTAGTGTTTGTTTCAAATGACCTGAATTGATGTTTTTTAGATTAACGTTCCTAAGCCTAGGAAGTTCCTATAGAAACTGGCAAAAATAACGCTAATGCTCAAAGCGCAACCATTCCATTACTGTCTATATGTGAAGATCTAACTCAAGTACGTTTTTTATTTATTGTTTTTAAACATAAGATACATTTCAGCGTTTCAAATTGAACAAGTTTGATTTGTACGGGATAACGCAAGAACAAATAACATACTCTAAACAGTTACTTACCTTTACCTATCATTTGACGTTTCGGTCTATTTTCTATACCCGTAGTTGTGAGTGGTCTAGCTAAATGTTTCGGTGTCAGTTATCTTGTTGTTTCTTGAGCTTCGATATACTTAGGTATTAGGTTAAAAGTTTAAATTCTACAGAGCACTCAAAATTGTATAGCTTTTTTATATAAAGTTCATTTCTGGAAACGTGACAGGAATGGTCAAGTGATTATTAATTTAAACAAATATAATACTAATATAATATATTATTATATCAGTTATAATATATTATATCAGTTGAACACAATAATTAGATATGTCACATATTTCGTATAAGTATCTCGTCTCTTTTTATATTTTCAGGTTACTGTAAATAAAAAATCGGATTGATATTATCAAGCCGAAGGATATACAGAATAAGTGACGGCTAAAACAATCACTCCCACTGACATTATAGCTATACGTAACAGTAATGAAGACTCGTCGGAGGTCACGAGTTGCAAGGCTCCAGCAGTAGAGTGACGTTAATTAGGTTTTACGGAATTATAATTCTACCTCCATATCAAAATACATTTACTTTGATTGACTGGTTGGATTTTATTTTTCCAATAGGTAATTTATTTTTAATTATCCAATAATTTCATATCGATAGAACAAGTAAAAGTTTTTACTTAGGTATATTCAAGCGTTAATAAGACGATAACATATATAAAAAACATTAAAAGTAAAAGAAGCTTAGAATCCCTCACCAACTTATTCCCATTTTTTCTTCCCTGCTCCGTTATCAGATTTTGATCATCACCTAGCTACAACCTATTTATAGAGACCATTCCTATGAGCTTAAACACGATACCTATGTTGTAAGTTGGTAAGGAATTAGTTATTCTTGCAGATGCTGCAGCATTAGGTCAAAGTTACCATGTTCTTTCAATATGTAATACATTTATGTAACAGGGTATCAAATTTTGAATAGATCAGACTTATGAAAGTTGCTCAAATCCTTTTCTCGACTATGTAGAGATAATGATCTTCAAAAGGCTAAACAGATTTTAAAACACAATTCTTCTTAAAAAAGTAAAAACATTTTTATTGATTGATAGATTCTGGCTCAAAATCACTCTCGATCAAAACACCTCTCAAATAAAAAAAAAAACAAAATCAAAATCGGTGCATCCGTTCGGAAGATACGATAATTCGTACAGATAAACAAATTACTCAAATACACGCGTTAACCTCTCAGTCTTGGCATCGAAATGTCTAAAAATTTTGACAGCAGGTGCTGTCAATTTAAATTTGCGGATTTTTTTTTTTTCATTTTATTGGGGTCAACAAACAGTTATACAATAATTCTTAATTAAGGATTTACAATAACTTAATTTATTAATCGTAAAACCAACACCGTTAACCACGAAATAATCATAAATATTACAAATAGAGTGTTAATACTTATGCTTAAATATTCGATTTTAATATATAATAGATATTATTCCTTTCAAGTTGTTTAATGTACGGTATTAATTTCATGTAACTTATTTGTAACAGATACTCTATAAGCGTTGGCCTTTACCGAAAATATGTCTATATCTGTGAAGTACTTGTTGTAAATGTCCGTCAGACGCGCTAGCGGTGAGCGTTTACCTGCGTTAGTACGGGATCTAGTTGTGGTGAAAAGCTTAAATTTTCTACAGGTTCGCACGCGCGGTCCGACGGGCACCTGATAACAGATATTGTTAACTATATCCATACAGTCATACTTGTTGTGGCAAAAATCATACAGCAACATTACTTGTAGTTTTATTCTTCTAGATTTAAGATCAAGCAGTTGATACTTTTGCAGCAATTTTGAATGTGATTGTCGACTACGGAAACATTTAAAGTACATGCAACGAAGAAACTTCCTTTGCACTCTCTCAAGATCATCAGAGTATTTATTATAAAACGGGTCCCATATAGCAACGGCGTATTCCAATTGTGAGCGAACTAATGATTTGTATAGATGGATATATGTAGTCGGTCGTTTGAAATCGTTACTGGCACGGATGACAAAACCATACATTTTATAAGCCTTGTTGCAAATGGTTTCAAGATGTTTATCAAGCGTTAACTTCGTATCCAAAATAACACCAAGGTCCCTATACTGTGTACCCTGTCAAGGTTCATGTCTGACAATAAATAATTAAAATGACTAATCCTTTTTTTTCTAGTAAAACTTATACTTTTACATTTATCCAAACTAGTTTATTACACCTGCAATACTCCGCTAATCGGTTCAAGTCTTCTTGGAACAAAAGATGGTCATTAGGGTTTTCAATGATACGGTATAGTTTAAGGTCGTCCGCGTACAATAAGAAGTTGCAATTCTTAAAACAGTTGTTAATATCGTTAATAAAGATAATAAGGAGCAATGGACCGATTATTGAACCTTGTGGGACGCCTGAGGTTACAGTTATGGTTTCAGATTCATGACCGTTAATGACCACCCTTTGAGTTCTGTTAGTGATGTATGACTTGAACTATCTCCACAGATTACCGCGGATGCCGTTGAACGCAAGTTTTTCTAATAGAATTTTATGATCGACCCGGTCGAAGGCTTTCCTGAAATCCGTATATACCGCATCAGTCTGCTTATTGTCATCTATATTTTGGAATAGTTCAGTTGTGTAAACCACGAGATTAGTAATAGTAGAACGTCCGGTCACAAAGCCATGCTGCTGCGGAATTATGTTATTGTGTATATGTGAATATAGATTGTTATGTATAAGCCTTTCAAAAAGTTTAGCTAAAGTGGACAGAATAGAGATAGGCCTATAATTTTACACATCTCGCTTCGAGCCCCCCTTATAAACAGGAGTAATCCTAGCAGATGGCCGGACAGACACCATGTTTCAGAGAAATGTTAAACAGAAGATGAATTGGTTTATAAATACTTTTAGCCGTTTTTTTAGAAAAGTAGGTGGTAGGTTATCTGTACCTTGACCTTTTGTTGTATCTAGTGCTTTAAGTTCTTTAAGTATACTATCAGCTGACAATGTTATATCGCTAATGATAGTGTCTGAATGCGTTTTAAAATTCAGATCATTTATATTATCATGACAATAAGAATCCGGTACATTTGAAGGCTGGTAAACCGAATGGAAGAATCTTGAAAAAAGGTCACATATGTTACCAGGGTTTTCTGCCCTAGAATCCATGTAATATACGCTGTCAGGAATGTCTGTTCGATTTTTTTTATTTTTAACGTAAGTCCAAAAATATTTTACTTTGTTTCTAATACTATTTTCCACTTTGTTAATATATTTATTATAACAATTAGCTGCCGGAACATGGCGAATACGAAATAATCAGACTGATTTTTATATTTTTTCCACTTAATCCAAGCGTTGTTTTTGTTTTTAAAAATATGAATTAGAGATGAACTAAACCAGACAGGAAAATGAGTATTAAATACTGTTTTATACGGAATATGCTTTCTGACTAAGTCATATATCTTTTCATAGAAAGTTTCAACACACACCTCCACACTTTTGTCCTAGAAAAGTTCTTCCCAATTAATTTCTAAGAGTTTACAATTTATATCTTCATAATCAGTGTTATTGTAACAGTATCTAGTCTGTGGTTTACGACATATACACTTGAGCAGGTGATCGAGCGGCAATAGAATATAAAATGAAGGGTGGTGGGCGTCTACGGGAACCAATGAAATAGGTGCATTAAAGATTTTACAATCAGGTATAGTAGTGATACATAAATCAAGTAGCCGGTTGTTAAAATTCTTAAAAATATTTATTTGTGAACAGTTGAATAATTATATAAAGTTCAACAAATGTAAATTAGGTGGCCTTTGGTCATTTACTTGCAAGGGTTTAGTTTGATAGCCCTCCACATGCCAATCGAGACTAGGTAAATTGAAGTCGCGAAATAAACAAAAGTTATTAATATCCATCACCTGTAAATAGTCCCTTATTTTGTCAAAATAAGTTAAGTATACGTCGCAATCAACTCGCGGAGGAATATATACAGCACATATAATGTACTGTTTGTTACCTACGCATAAATTCAACAAAATATTATCGACGATGGGTGGCAGATCGAGAGGCGCGGCGGGGGGAGCCGCCGTACATAATGAAGCACGATGTGAGCGCAGAACCGCCACCAGTGTACCTCCGCCGTCACGGCGGCGTTCAGTTAGTACACGGCTGCGGTCACTTCGATACACAACGTACCTAGAATCTATGAACTCGTTATTGGATATGTCAGGATGCAACCATGTTTCCGTTAGTATAATAACGTCGTAGGTATGTGCAAGGATATTCATATATATTGTGTTAAGTTTTGTTCTCAGTCCGCGACAATTTTGGTAGTATATAGAAAGTGTATTGCTTCTTAGTTGACTATCGTATTTTATAACTAACTTTCAATAGTATTATTTGAGAAGTATTAATAAAACGGACTAGGGTACACAATATCAAGATAGGATATGTATTATACTCTAACAACTGAGTTACAATTAAAAAACTTAAGAAATAATAGTACGTTAAAACATTAGTTGAATTGTTATCAACTGCATGCCAGCAGATAATTTTGTAGGTAAATAGAATTTCGCTGCTTGTGCCAACAATAATTAAACTTGATTTTGCTAGGTAAGTGAAGTTTAAAGTTAAAAGAGGATTGATGTGCCACTTTAATGTGAATAATTGGTGTACCCTATTTATCCACATTATTTTAATTGTAATGCAATGACTTTTCAAGACAAGTTGACTGATAGATATATGTTTGGAAAAATTATTGATATAATATTAACAACACAAAAATAAATTTGTTGGTATGATAGTTTGTTTAGTATTAAAGTTATTTATTAAGTAGTCTACAATAGGATACTTTCTTATTTCGTCATGTAGATTGTAAGCATAAAATGTAACAGTGTAAGCAATAGAAAAAAGAAAAATTAACAACACCCGTACTATTTTAACATGTAGTGAGCCATTAATATGACACCTAAAATACCTGTGTCGAAATTCATTTTTTGATTTTAGCGATGTCCTGCTCTGATCGTATTGCCAGCACAGGAGATGTGTCCGTTTTGCGAACGAGTATGACACCATGCTTGATCCATACATACTTAAAATCATGCATATTAGCTCTGTTACGGCACTCACGAAACAAGTTTTTGTTTTGTATGGTAAGGTGCTCATTGATATAATTTTTTTGTGGCGTGCCCGTTATTCCTAGATGTTCTGTAGTGAGGCTCTTTGAGGAACGATATGATGCAACGATATTATCACGCAATAACCTTGTCGTAAATTTGACAATAATATTTTTTGCCCGGGTGTCCTTTTGACTAGCATGAGGAACACGGTGTATTGCCACAATATCCGACGCCAATATTTGCTGCTTGATAGCTGTTCCTATGTTCAACATTATTTTAATAAGGTCCTCATTACGCCTTTCTGGTAAATTAGCAAGCTCAATATTACATTCTCTGGCTTGTTGTTGCATTGCAGCTAATTTATTTTCAAGTGTTTGGACATGGTTAGGTAAATCACATGTTTGCTTTAATTGACTTTTAACTGTGTGTAATTGTTCATCAAATGCGTCTTGGCGTGAATCAGAGGCATTTAGGGATTTCTCCATTTCTGTCATACGACTATTAATATCCTTAAGCGATTCTTTAAAAGATGCATTATCTAAGCGCAGACCCTTAACTGTGTCATTAAGGTCGTCTAATGAAGACGAGATCTTAGCAAATTCACTACTTATTGTTGACTTCAGAGATCTAGCAATTGTATCAGAGATTATTAGATCGATTTTATCACTAAATGCGTTAAATTGATTCTCGAATTTCTTTTCCAATAATTTCATACGCTCATCAATATCATCCTCGTCGGGTTGCTTGCGTTTACGCATGTTGATAAAAGTGTCATCTACCGCCAATGTAGTTGCCGGCAAATCCGGATTAGATGGAAACTTCGGTGGTGTGCGCCTTGTAGCCATATTTGCAGTGACTCGAAACGGGTGCAAGTGAGATGAAAAGGTATTGCTCTCTCTGTCTGAAGTATGACGTTCCGCTGTTACGACCTTGAGCAGCGATGCCAAACAAAGAGGGCTTTAACTTTTGCACAGATTTCTAATAACAGTTTTACCCAAATTTAACACTTAGTACAATACACAGAAAGATGTAAATGCTACAAAACTATTTTGAAGAACACTTGTTTTACGATTAACACGCTCACTCTCAACTGGGTGCACGAATACAATGACCGAAATAATCAACCGTGTTCATACTAAAGTAGTCTCTAAGTGTATCAGAACACGGTACAAAGTCAAGTGGAGAGCGCGGCTAGCGCGGCCATATTTTGGCCGCTTGGGGTCCGACGGAATAGCGAGTTTTTAGGTGCGGCCAAATATGGCCGCTTAGGGCTTGAGGGGTTAAACTTGCAACACCCTTAGTTTTGCGTCGGGGGTTAATAAAATGTGTAAAATTGTGCATTATAATAAAACAAATAAAAAGAACAACAACATTATAATAATACAATTATTTACATTGCAATCCGGCTTGACAAATATAATTTACACTACTTTTCCCGAAGTAGTTTCATAATGATAAAGTTAACTTACATAAATAAAATAAATAAAATTGAAACAAAAAATAAATAAAAAATGAAATAGGTATACAAAGTACAAACATGATCTTCAATATATTATAATCAAAGTTAACATACTACTGCTCATAAAAAATATGAATAATCTGTCTTTAAAATTACTGAATAAAGTTGAAAAATTGTCGAAAATGCTCTATTTTTTCTATGTTCTTGGATCATGAACTCGGATGACCTGCGCGCGCGCGAATTTTGAATTAGTTGTTAATGTATCGCTAGTGTAACGAGTGTGGCATGCGGGTGGCGGGGCGCGCTGGGCGGAGCTAGCGCTGGATTTATTTTAGGGAGCCCGCTCTTAAGTTGTCTCTATTTCTGGGCTGAAGTGTAAACTATGTGCTTTTAATTATAATATTTGATTGTAAAAGCGTGGGGCGCTGGAACAGGAAAGACTTTCGTGTTACCAAATACTAATACTGACTTCCTGGCGGAAGCTGCATGAGGTCGCGCTAGAGCATAACGTTTATGCCGCCAAAGGCTTAGAGCATTGGTTGAATGCTCTAAGGCCAAAGGGAACCAAAGATATCTCGTCCACGAACAAGAACTCTACATTCTGCCACTGCTGACGCATTACCCTTATGTACTTAATTTCCTGAAAGAAGAGTCCTTAAAAATGTCGGTGAATGTCGTATCTCCTCGCTGCTGGCGCATGTTTTGCCTGAGTTCGACAAACTGTTACTTTGAACAGAAAACAAAGTAATAAAATTTTAAAAAACAAAACTAATGAACTTCTTGGTAAGTAAGCGGTAAAAATAACTAAAAAAGTACACTTCAATATTAATCTGAGGATTTTGTTTTATGCAAAGGTTAATGCTGAAAAAAAATCTTATCTTACCTGTTATCTATCGATAAAATGAACAAAAATCAATATAAAAGAACCCCCATAACGCCTTGGGTAGCAATTGGAAAGAAGCATCCAACTCAAAACAAAAATAAAGACTTATTAAAAAAAAACTAATTAAAAAATGGACTCACAGGACTATAGACCTTTAAATAAAAAACATACAAAAATACTGCAAAACTAATTATAATGAGTATCTATCATTGAGAAAATGTTTGTAATTTACTTGAAATACCGTTAGTCAGAAAAAATCAAAATCATCATCAGAATCATTATTTTTGTAAATAGGTGGCTTCTAGTGATTTTGACCTCAAATCTTTTTGCTATATTAATTAATTCGAGAAGTCGAGGAAGTCTGCGGGTCTAAGTAATAAATCCTGATCATGTCTTCTCCAAAAACTCGAATGCTGCTTTGATCGTACCTAGCTTTATATTACTACTAGTTGTCTTTAAGGTTAGTTTAGATTTCGATGATGGGATTCTCTAGTATCTCTTATTTTGTTTGCATTGCGAAATTCCTGTCAAAAAATAATTAATTAGTTTTAAATTTTCGTTACTAAAACACATTGAAATAAAAGATTTTATACGAATTTAAATCGCGAAATTTGGTAATTTTAATATCTGTGATTTCTGTATATTTTGCTTCCTAATTAGTATTTGTTTTGGATAGTGCACAGCACAAGAATCACAATTGAAAAAATATTAAAATTACCATTTCTAAAATTTACTCATTACCATTTACTTTAGATTAACGGAAAATACGGTAAATATGCAAATGGCAATTAGGATTTCAAACATTTTGTTGATTAAACAGTTCTTAAAAGAATTATAAAATTATTTTCTACTTTACCTAAAAATTAGATCTTATAACAACTTAAATAAACGTATCAGTTAAAAAAAATAATCGTCTATTTACCATAAAAATTAAAAATGGTGATTGTACGATATTTCGACAAAAGCACTACGACGACGAGAGATTTGAATATGGTGCCAAATATTCCGGTCTTTGTTGCATGTACGTATCATACTCGGGCGCCGAGCGCAGACAGGCGCAAACATGTTATGGCAGTTAGGGTATGAATTTTCTAATTTGTAGGTAGTAAATTAAGGCGAATATTTTTTAAACGGTAATTATAAAGTTATCCGAATCCGAGGACATATTTTAGGAGCATTAATTCTTAATAATTTATGTTATTTATGTTAAACAACTTGTGTATAGGGCTAAGGAAACTATTCCTATTTAAGAATATTGAACTATTATTACATTCTTCAAAAGGGATTTAGCTATATTTGATAAAAACTTAATGAAAATGTAAAACGGGACATTAATGGTAATTAGAATTTGGATGCTTGAAAACAATTTTCTCTAAATTCAATAAACAAATATAGTTTCTAATAGTTAGTCTACTTTAGATCTGTAATACTTATATTCATAAGGTAGTATTACCAAAAGAAAAATATTTGCACTGTAGACGATTCTTTATCATCCGCCGCGTATAATGCACATTCTTAAATGCCCCTTACAGCAACAAAGATAAAAAATAATACCTACGCCTAAATCCATAGTACTTATTTGAGTCAATTGCATAAAAATTGTACGTTATACAAAAGAATAATTACAAAGGAATTATTTTTTTCGTCATACAAAGATGTTTATGTTAGACAAAGGAATTCATAAAGTATGGTACATACTGACATTATCCATCTATATATTTTATCTCTACAAAATGTAATAAAAATAAAAATTATTTAAACTAACTAAAAGTAAAAACGCTTTAACGGTTTTTATTAACACAAACATATTCCATTAAAAATTAGCAAAAATTGAGCTTCCTCTCCTAAATGCAGGAGACATTTAGGATAATGTTCGGGAATTTCGGGACCCTTTATTTATTAGGAAGGAAAGAGATTGAGAAAGTCTTTGTTTTTCATTTCTTTTCTTTGGAGTCGAGTTTTTGTAGTATATTTTCAATATCATAATTTTAAAGTTCGAGTTATGAACTTTTCATTTTTGACAAGCAAATATCAAATGTGTATAGACCCTAACGTCATTTCCTTTGTATGACGTTGACGTTATACAATGTCATACAAAGGAACCAAATTTTGTTGTGACAAAATGAATTCTTAAATATTAGGTTATAAATTTGTAAAATTATTACAGTTCTGATTACCACACTGTTTTACACATTGATTAATCTATTACATAAAAAGAATTTTAAGCAAAAATCTTAAATTTACCTAAATTATGACGTCATACAACTGGCACTTTTTACACGACGAAATTCAGTTCGAACCGACAATCAAAACATTACTTGAAAAATATGATGGCTAACATTTGATTTTGTTAGGTTGGCAGTAGTAATAGTGCTGCCACACGTAAAGACAAATACGGATGCGATCTCCGAGGTTTAGAAGCATCTAAATCTTAGTCATACAAAGGGTGTTATACAGAGGAAGAAAACTTGAGACAAGTTTTCTTCAGGAGATTTTGTAAGAAAATTAATTACTTACTTATGATGACAAAAAGTAATCTAGCGAGTAAAACATTTATTACTTCAGATAATTCATGCAAAGAAATAAGTAGCGACTTTTAAACGACTTCACAAGTTAATCTTTTTTTATATACAATTTGAAAGGGGTAGGACAAGCAGCTTTTGTATGGCTTTTGTAAGACAAGAAAAATCATACCTTTCAAAAATATTTTTTTCTACTATAAATTATCAACCCTACATAAAATTATTAATTTCGTACAATTAAAAAGAAATAGTAGTATCAATAAAATTACTTTTACTTGTTTTTATTTATTTCAAAGGTTTTAATGAAAATACCATGTTAAATTTCAACATATTGATTAATAATTTCTCAAAAAAATAAATAGGTTACAATCAATGATGTTACAATTTTTATTACAATAACATTGGTTACAATTACTTACATGTTATTGAATCAATAAAAGAGACTTAAACACATGTTTTATTAACACATCATTATTATGTCTCTTTATTAAACATTTCAACAAAGTCACTAAGTGTGGATTCGACCAAACTGGAATAGTTATGATACTCGTAGATAAGATAATTTATTGCTGTATAAAAACTTAGCCTAGATACAAAAGACTTATGTTAAGAAATTAGGGTTAGTGTATATTATAATAATATGTAATACCTAAGCTAAGCAAACAATATTGCCTGTGTATTAGGTATCTATGCATAAAAGTAGGTTAGTGCTTTTTAGACAATAAATCATTTACACAATAACTAAACTATAAAATATACGGAAATAGAAAGTACAATTATAATATTAAATATTGCTCTACTTAATCAACATTTTTCTCACTCGGTGTTCACGACAGAAGAATCTGTGAGAGTTTGATCTTCTAAATGGTTCAGTAGAGCATACAATATCTGAGGGCCTAGTCAATTGGCAAACAAATTAAACGCTACGAAATCTTCGCTACGATAAACCGAATGTATGGGATTGACATAAGCAAAAGTTACCTACGACGTAAAATTTACGCTAAAATAGACCTAATTGACAGTTTGACAAGCCAAGAATCGCTAATCTAGCGATCACTCAAATATTGAAGATAAAAATTCACACAAAATGGCGATTGTTTGATCAGCTGATGAAGGAATAGTTGTGTTGTGTTGAAAGTTTTCTTTAAAATGCTCTTTTTAGGGCTATTGTGGACTGCGATAATCAAGTGCTCAGGCGCTAAGGAAGAAATGTTTCCCTACGTTACTTGGAGCAAATTAACGAAATCGAGTTTGTTGTACTTGTGAATAGTTCTCGGAGTTCTCGTTTACGAACTTTCAAATATCTAACTAAGGTCTGCCGGGAATTGCGTGCTGATATAGGTAGTTGTTGCGATGTGAGTGACCAAATAAATGTGTGTCATGCAACATTTTCCGCAACGAAGAGCAAGTCGCTGCATAACAATTTGTAGGGGCTCTCAAACCATACAAACATTTGGGCCAAATAAATCCACTTATGTACCTTTAATCATGACAAGAAAGGTCAAGAATAAGACAACAGTAAGGGACTTTTTGTATAAATATTAAATGTAACCTATCCATAATGTCCATTTATCAATTTATAACTTAGATTGCCTATTTGTTTTACAGGTTCCAATGAAGATTTAATTTGCCAGGTAGCTTAGAGTATTAAACCGAGGCTCTAAGTGTAGTAAGGTGTACCTATTGACTATACCCTATAAATCTTATACAGACAAGCATCTTTCTTAATAGGAAAAGATATCAGTCCTTACGTTCAAACGGTAAGTTTTAATAAATAAATTATTACTTACATAATAAAGGTAAGTATTATGCCTATTATTATATTGGGATTTACCAGGAAATGTCAGTTTTGTTAAAATTGCTAGAATAAAGAGTATTGACATAAAGATAAAACTATTTTATGTGGTTTTGCAGATTTGAGACGACGATTCAAAAATCTTAAATGTTACCTCATAATTTGGAGGATGGACTTCCTCAGAATGGTGAACAAACATGGTTATTTGGTAAAAAACAATATCAAGCAATTTTGTATAATACATAGGTACTTACCTACTAACTTTTTATCTATGACAATTTTCTATAAGTAAGTCATCATCACCAGCCTGAAGACGTCCACTGCTGAACATAGGCCTCCCCCTTTGACCTCCATCCTGACAACTCGCCACTCGCATCCACCGGCTGCCTGCGACTCTCACGATGTCGTCGGTCCACCTAGTGGGAGGCCTACCAACACTGCGTCTTCCAGTGCGTGGTCTCCACTCGAGAACCTTTCTTCCCCAACGGTTGTCGGTTCGTCGAGCGATGTGGCCTGCCCATTGCCACTTCAGCTTGCAAATCTTACGAGCTATGTCGGCAACTCCGGTTCTTTGGCGAATATCCTCGTTTCGGATTCTATCGCGCAAAGAAACTCCGAGCATAGCTCTCTCCATTGCTCGCTGTGTGACTCTGAGCTTTTCTAAAAGGCCAACAGTTAAGGACCACGTTTCGGTGCCATATGTCATCACCGGCAACACACATTGGTTAAAGACCTTTGTCTTTAGGCACTGCGGAATCTTCGATGCAAAGATATCTCGTAATTTCCCGAACGCTGCCCATCCGAGTTGGATTCTCCGGGCGACCTCTTTGTCGAGGTTGGACCTACCTAACTGGACAATCTGTCCTAAGTAGGTGTAGTGGTCGACAACTTCGATAGTATCGCTCCCAACAATTACCGGTACGGGTTCAACATGGACATTCGACATGATCTTCGTCTTGTCCATGTTCATTTTAAGACCCACCTGTTGGGATACGATATTGAGGTCGCTGAGCATGGTGTTGAGGTTCTCCAGCGACTCCGCCATTATGACTATATCATCGGCAAAACGAAGGTGAGTGATGTATTCGCCATTAATGTTGATGCCGAATCCGTTCCAATTCAAGAGCTTGAAAACGTCCTCCAACGCATTTATGAACAGTTTCGGAGATATGACGTCTCCCTGTCTCACACCTTTCTGCAATTGGATTGGTTTCGTACTCTCGTCTTGTAATCGGATCGACATAGTAGCGTTTCTATACAAACATTTCAACACTTCGATATACCTATAGTCGATATGGCAACGCTGGAGGGACTGCAACACAGCCCAGGTTTCGATAGAATCGAAGGCTTTCTCATAGTCCACAAACGCTAAACATAAGGGCCGATTATACTCCTCAGTCTTCTGTATGTGGTCTATGGTACTAAAGCCTTTTCGGAAACCGGCTTGTTCGGGAGGCTGGAAGTCGTCAAACCTGCGTTCGAGACGGTTCGTAATGACTCTCGAAAACAGCTTGTACACATGGCTCAGGAGTGAGATGGGTCTATAATTCTTCAATAAGGTGTTATCGCCTTTCTTGAAGAAGAGCACCACCGCACTCCTGTGCCATGCTTCTGGCGTAGTACCTTCGAGCATGACGGAATTAAACAACTTCTGGAGGACTACGAGTATCGGTTTTCCACCCGCTCGCAGAAGTTCAGTGGTAATTCCGTCATCACCCGGCGCCTTGTTGTTTTTAAGCTGTTTAAGAGCCATACTGATCTCATACAGGCTGATGTCAGGGATATCTTCGGTATAGTGTCGGGTTAACTTAGCTCTGGTGTCCTGAGCTGTACCAACAGCGGGCTCTTGTGTTGAGGTGTACAACTGTCCATAAAACCTCTCGAGCTCTCTCAGAATCTCCGGCTTCGACGAAATGACACTGCCGTCCTCGATCTTCAGCTTAGTCATTTGGCTCTGACCAATAGACGAATTCTTTGCGAACACTTTGGCGCCTTGGTTCCGCGCAATTGCGTCCCTAATGCATTTAGCACTATAGGAGCGCAGGTCGTGTCGCACAGATTTCGAGATTCGTCTATTGAGTTTGCCATATTCCGACATATCAGCTGAAGATTGCAGTATCATTTCTTTCCGGTCTTCCATTAACTTAATGGTTCCGTCTGAGAGCTTTTGAGGCTTTTTCCGGCGTGGGGTCTTAAAGAACTTAGACCCCACAGCTTGGACAGTTTCCACAAGCCCGCTGCTGATCTCGTCCACAGTTTCGCACTCGGCTAGGCACTGGAAGCGATTTTGGAGTTCGAGTTGAAAGTGTTCCGGGCTCTGGATCTGGGCAGGGCCAGGACGGAGTGTGGACTTCACCAGACGTGACCTCTCGAGCTTGATGTTGATATTCAGTGTGCCTCTAACAATCCGGTGATCGCTACCGGTTTTCACCCTACTGATCACGGAGACATCACTGAATATACGCTTCTTGGTCGTCATGATGAAGTCGATCTCATTTCTGGTTGAACCATCGGGGCTTATCCACGTCCACTTCCTGGTTGGTCGCTTCCGGAAGAAAGAGTTCATCAAAAAGAGTTCCTCCTTCTCCATAAAGTCGACCAACCGTTGGCCCCTTTGGTTCCGCTGTCCATATCCATATTGCCCCACTCTCAACTCATCGCCGTTCCTTGTGCCTACCTTTGCATTGAAGTCCCCCATAACAACGGTGAAGTACGTTTCGGAGGAATGTATGGCTTCAGATATCTCCTCATACAGAGCCTCTACTTCTTCGTCAGGGTGTGTCGAGGTTGGTGCATATACCTGTATGACCTTCAGCGAATACCGATCGGTGATTCTGAGTATAAGGTACGCAACTCTACCTGACACACTATCGACCTTGATAACGTTGTTAACAAGGGACTTGCGGACGAGAAACCCAACACCACCCTGGGATTTTCGTTCTCCTTCCCGGAAGAAGAGCATGTTGCCAGAATCAAGGACTACCATATCCTGCCCCTCTCGTCGGATTTCTGATAGTCCCATGATGTCCCACCGCAATCTGCTCAATTCTTCCTCCAGCTCTACAATCTTTGCATCGGTCCTCAACGTGCGGATGTTGTGTGTTGCCAGGGCCAAGGTTCGTTGGTGGGTGTGTGGGTAGCCGAGCAACTGCCGGTGATTCTTCGCACCCCCTGCTCCTCCGTTACCTGACCAGCTACCCGTTGGGCCAGGGATAAAGGAGCTGCCGGGGACTGGGGGCCGTGGGCAAATATTGTCTGTCATGGGGGGGGGGGGGGGGGGTTTGCCATAATCCCCACGCTTGGCAGGCGGCTTGGGGATCGCAGCGGGTCACCGTTTAGCTAGAGGACGCTGCGGCCCGTCCTCCGGTGGCTGGTCGTAGTTTTAGGACATACCCGGGTCGAGTAATAAGTAATAAGTAAGTATATTGTTCTAATTTCTTAGGAGATCAAAAAGCATGGTTAATGATAATAACAACAATATTTAATGCTGCATCAGACTCACAAGAAAGGAGGGGTGTGTACCACATGTCATATCCAACAACGAAACTGCATTGAACATGGCTTTGGCATCGTTGAATTTAGTTATTTAGGTATATGATTTTTTTTGTGGAGCTCTAATGTTGACAACGTTTTTATTCTACAAAAAGGAGCAGTCTGTGCCATAAATATATTTATCCATAAAATAGTAATTTGGTTTATTTGATGAGGAAAAATTAAGTATAAAGTTAATTTAGTTCTAAGTTTATTGTGCTTTATTTAAAAAGATTTACTTATGTACAAAAAAACAGTACCTTTGTTGACAACATTTTTATTTTAAGAAAAGGAACAGTGTGCCATAAATATATTTAACCTATAAAATAGTGATTTGGTTTATATGATGGGGAAAAATTAAGTATAAAGTTAATTTAGTTCTAAGTTTATTGTACTTTATTAAAAAGATTTACTTAGGTAGATACTAAAAAACAGTACCTTCTTATACACACAATTGGCATTTATTTTTATACACATACAGTTTTAATGTCAATAAGAGAAAGTAAAGCCTCATGAGAGAGTTAGGTAAGGAAATAAGAATATATTAAGAAATACAACATTAATGTTACTTTTTACTTGATATTTAATTTTACTTGCAGTAGGTACCTATAGATAATGTTTAAGTACCTACTTATATCAATTTCTACTAGTCATAACATTAAGCTATTGAAGTTGTACTTGATTCATTATCAACATACAAAGGTAATTATATGTATAAACTTGCATTATTATTATCCGATTATTAAATCTGGTGGGTTCTATTGTGTTTGTTATAATATTGTTTTTTCTTTAAATAGGTGGCTTAACATAAGGTGGCTTGTTATACATATAATACAAATTAAGTTCCATATCTAGCATACTCTGTAATAGTTTAGTTATTATCAATTTGGCGATTGTGAAGTAATCGATTGTAATTGTTGCTTGAGTTTGTAATGTTACTATCACATTTTTATTTGTGTGAATCTGTAAATGGTTTGCTGTTTCACATTTTCAGTGTTATACTTTTTATAGAACTGTCGATTCACCTGTGAATATAAAATAAATAAAATTAATTTTTTTTAAATTATTTTTGGTAAATATATACTATCTACCTACTAACTTTTTATGTATGACAATTTTCTATAAGTTAGTATATTGTTCCAATTTCTTAGGAGATTCTGGATACCTTAAAAGCATGGTTAATCATAATAACACCAATATTTAATGCTGCATCAGGCTCACAATAAAGAAGGCATGTGTACCACATGTCGTATCCAACAATGAAACTGCATTAAACATGGCTTAAAGTTGTACTTGATTCATTATCAACATGCCTAGTATGTTATGTAATTATATAAAATTAATTGTTTTAAAATTATTTTTGGTAAACATATAAATAATCCTATGTTTTATTTCGAAACATTATCAACCAACTCATAATGAATGGCAGTGAAATAAATAATGTAAAATAAATAAATATTTTAACTTGTCGCGTAGAGACCACGATCATGTCATTGTGTCTGTAAAGGCGTATATTTAATAAATGATTTGACTTTTAATTTCAATTATTTTCGGTACCTACCGCTATAAATAAGTAACAATGAAACAATCCTATATTAAGGCGATATTGTCTTCATCGTCATCCTATGAACGTCCTGAAAGTTCCCACATGAACGACAGCACTAAGGCAGACTGGGCTATAACAGGCTTAAGCCCTGAGCCAATACAACCGCAGTGTGCTTTACGTGCCTTCCGAAGCACGGAGGAGCTCGAGACGCTTTTTATTTGGTTACCCATCCTTTAGCTCGGTAATGTGAAAGTTGCGTAACTAACTGGCAAGATCACAAACCGGTGCGGCGCGGGCGGGGACTTTTTGCATTAGTTGAACCTCTAGCATTACCTTTCAAGTAACAGTAAGTACATTGCTTTGCTAGTTTGCATATTTTAAAATTAGTTTTAATTTAACTAGCAAAACCATGTACTTGGAATGTTTTTTATTTTATTTTATTTAGGACAATAATCAATTAGAAAAGTAATGTGATAGGTGTTGTAGTTAGACAACTAAACCCGAAAGCCTTAGCCGCTACGCCATAGAGTTACTTCAGGCGATGTACTCATACAAGATGCAAACGTTTTAATCACTACCTAGTGGGTACTCGCATCTAAGATCAAACTGTTTAAATGTTCGCGCGGTTTGTAACATTTAGTGTTATCACTTATTTCATTACAGACGGACGTCAAGTTGTTAATATTTGAGAAATTCTTGGCAGCAAGCGTTTGCTTGTGGTCTTCAGTCTTAATTTATTTATATTATAAGCTGAAAAATGGGTTTGGTCTCATATCAATATCATAATATGGTAGGTAAGTCACTCGTCATCATTATAAGTACTTATTTACAAACGTGCTTGCCTGGCGAACTTCCGGCGAAAAAAGCGATTGATTCATTTTTCAAATTGTCTCAAGGAGTCTACCCGAATTTCTTAGTAAAGTGACATTCAATTCACTAAAACTCAAAAGGATCGGTGTGGTTACTACCTTTTTATTAATCTTACATAAGCGTTACATTATCATCAAACAAAAAAATACTAAGACAAGCCTGTATGTTCTATATCCCTTAGCTTATCGATATCGATGTAGCCTAGCGAATTTGATGAGCGATTTTGACGCTGTCACCGGTCGAGCGTTTGCCAGTTGACTAGGCCCTCTGCACGTCTTCGGCTGGTTTCGAGCGCAGGGTCATAGAGCATTATTGAGTGCTTTTTAGTAATTGTTAGTAAAATAAACAGCTGGCGTACAGATAGGACATCGCATTTAGTAAGGAGCTCTGCCGTCGGGAAGCGTATTGGTCGGAAAGTGCTGACTTTTAGAACTGCTCTCTGTGCTCTTTCTAAGTTTATCATAATAGTTTTGTGTGCACCGCCCCATGATGTAATACAGTATACAAATAATGACTGACAAAGTGTTAGATATATTGATTTTAGTAGACTAGCACATGCAATGTGACGAAGATTTTTAAAGACATAGATTAACTTTCTAACTCTAGATGTAAGTGCTTCAATATGTGGTTTAAATTTTAAATACTTATCAATTATTACCCCTAGGTATTTAATATTGTCAGTGCTGCTAAGCTTAGGGCAGAAGCAAGTGTCAGGCGAGTCCTTGCACAGATGGGCTGTTATTGAATGTGAGTTTGGGATAGGTTGGGATAGTGAATTATAGGAAAAAGTCATATATTTTGTTTTATCTACGTTAAGTGTCAGTAAGTTACTTCTAAGCCACTGAGTGACTGTATTAAATCTAGATGGAGCTAGTTCGTACGCCTCACTCCAAGTGTCCGCGCTGAAGAGCAGAGCTGTGTCGTCGGCGTAAGATATTATTTTTCCGCTTTTAGAAAGGGGAAGGAGGCATAAGTCGTTAATGTATGCGAGAAATAGCAAGGGTCCTATTATGCTCCCTTGAGGAACACCATATTCAACAGTCAATTCGTCACTCATAGTGTCATCTATTATTACACGTTGTGTCCGATTAGAAAGATAATCTTTGATGAGGTTATGTGGTATAAGGGGATACCAAGTTCATATAACTTCTCTAGAAGTATAGATATTGAAATCGTGTCAAATGCTTTTGCGAGATCAAGGAATATGACTAAGCTCTTTTTTTGTGAGTCCAGTCGCCTTACAATGTAGTCAGTTAGCTGATGTACTGCAGTCGATCTGTCTGCTCTAAAACCGAATTGAGTAGCTGCTAAGAGTTTGTTATTTTCTAAGTATTTTACAAGTCTGTTATAAATGAGTCTTTCTAGGATCTTGGATATTGATGGCAGTATGGCTATGGGACGATAGTTATTTATACAACTAGTATCTCCATTTTTATAAATAGGGCGAATGAGGGCCTTCTTCAATACATTAGGAAAAATTCCTTTCGCAAAGCATAAATTAAAAAGACGTGTAAGCGGGGGAGTAAATTTATCTTTAAATGTTTTTATGAAAGCACAAGATATTTTATCAATTCCCGTGGCACAGTCATTTCTTAAAGTCATAATAATTTGTTCAATTTCGGTTTCGTCAGTGTCGAATAAGGCAAAAGAGTTTAAAACTGGTAATTTGGAAGGGGGTACAATACAGGAAGACGGCTACATGTGACTGAATTTCGCTTTTGCAGCTAGGTTTTTTCCGATGTTTACAAAGAAATTGTTTAATCTGTTTAGGAAGTGTGCAGGCGTAGCGGAATTTGCAATGAGTTTATGAACAGGCGGTTCGGTTTTAGTTGTGTAAGTAATGTTTTTAATGACTTTCCATAATTTCTTCTTGTCGTGAATAATGTCTTATACCTAGATTAAACGCCGAATTTGTATAGACTAATCTCGGAGTAAGTCCTTTTCCAGTTTGGTCGAATCCACCCTGAGGCATACCTCTAAGCATAAGATACCTACAAATACACAAGACGTTTTTTTTAAATTTATTTATCGTGATTTATAATGACCCCATGCTAATGATTGTGTCAGTGGAATTTGGTACAATGTGTCTCTTGGTATCATTGTAAGACAAACAAATTTTATTTATCTTTTGAGTAAAAATCAAATGCTTAATGGATCTAAAACGATACATTTCAGCATGTTCTAAATTTTTTTAAATAAACAAGTTTTATAATTATCTAATTTTAATTGTCTAGTTACACATTTGTTTACACCTTTGGCTTTAGTTATTGTTTTTTCTTCACTTGCAAAGCATACCTACCTACATTTTTGAGCGTAAACTGACAAATTCAGAAAAAACTTGGCTATTGTGTTTATCTTTAAAATAACCTAATTTTTTCTTATTTAATAAAGAAAAACTCTTAGATTAATGATTGGTCTCGCTGCGCTCGACTAGATACCTCCGTCGTACTTGTCAAATGCGGCAACAAATACTACGCCGAAATCGGCGTACCCGAGCCAGTCACACTGACAGCTGTGGGTGACGTGTACGTCCCGAATGTTTTATTCAATTTTGGACTTAATTCAAACTAAAATGCCAGTTTGCGTAGTAAAACTGTGTAAAAATAATACTTCTAAAAATAAGAAGGACACTGGGATCACATACCATCAGTAAGTATCGTATAATTTCGAAATTTCATCATAAAATAATATGAACAATAAACGCCATTCAGTGTTACCGCTTATACAAGAATAAAGTCCCCGTGGTTGAGATTTTTCTTATGTGAATTTATTGTTTTTGTCTTTTATTATATAGGTAACCTATTTCATTTGTCTTACAAAGTTACTATATACTTAACCTAGTTCTATGTTATTTCATGTTTACTTATATTTGTGATCTATATTAGGGTGTAAAAATGTTAGCTGACACTATATCAAGAAGATTCTACCGATGAAACTGAACAACTTTCCATTAAGGAACATGGGTCGATAATTTATTATTTTTCCCTATACAAAATGCGCAATCAGCTGATTGACTCCAGTATGGAAAAGCAATTTTTTTTAATTTTGACCTATGTTCCTGAAATGTAAACTTTTCGTGTCTGTACTTACATTGAAAATATTTGCGAAAAACATAATCTAAGGGATGAAGGATACGTGAACATAAGAATCTTTTTTGGAATTTTATGTCTGTCTGTTTGTTTGACGCGCATCACAAAAACCGCTGGATGGATTTTAATGAAACTGAGAACAGGTGTATAGCTTATGATTTGGGTAATATTCCGCTGGATGGATTTTAATGAAACTGAGAACATATGATTTGGGTAATATTATAGGTTAAAGGTTGCTTCACAAATATCAGTGAAGCCACAGTTCCGACACAGTAGTTACCGGCACAGTGTTTTTCATACATTCTCTATGAACGCATCCCCACTTGTCAGTGATAATTCTCTCAGTGTCAGTGCCGCCACCGGCAAATCACGGACGTATTCGTTTTGAAAAAAATCATAGACAATGTTTAAAATAATATTTTCACTCCTCTTGCTCAAAAAGACCGTCATTGTAACGTTGTAAAGCGAGACTACAATAGTTTTTCTTGCCCTAGGGGAAAAAGTAATTTTTTTTAAAATTTTTGTCTGTCACGTCACATGACAATATGCCTCACAGACGTAATACGTCTGTGATATGCCTACAAAAACGAAAAAGTATTTAGTCATATGTAGAATAATCATGAATAAAGACTCGACTTATTACTGTTTACTTAGATCAACAACTTTTTTGAGATAGATATTATTATTAAAGTTTATGGTAAAATTAGTAATCATTTGAATCTATGGACAATACAGACCACGCCCACAAAGTCCACGCTTCAGCAAGAAACAACTGCACAGTCTGCACATGTGCTTAGGTGGTGAGCCTTTAGCCCGTTAGTCGCTTTTACGACACCAAAGGGAAGAGAGGGGTTGGTAGTATTATTTTGATGAGCCCACCGCCGCTCTATGCTGTTGTATGTATGTGCAGTCTTTAGTCCATTAGTAACCTTTTACGAGACCCAATGGAAGGGAGGGGTTGGTAGTATTATTTTGATGAGCCCATCGCCGCTCTATGCTGTTGGATGTATGTGCAGTCTTTAGTCTATTAGTCGCCTTTTACGAAACCGAAGAGAAGAGAGGGTTTGGTAGTATTATTTTAATGAGCCCATCGTCGCTCTATGCTGTTGGATGCATGTGCACAGTCTTTAGTCCGTTAGTCCCCTTTTACGACATTGAAGGATAGTGAGGGGTTGGTAGTATTATTTTGATGAGCCCATAGTTGCTCTATGCTGTTGGATGTATGTGCAGTCTTTAGTCTGTTAGTCGCCTTTTACGACACCGAAGGCAAGAGAGGGGTTGGTAACATTATTTTGATGAGCCCATCGCCGCTCTATGCTATTGGATGTATGTGCAGTTTCTAGTCCGTTAGTCGCCTTTTACGATACCCAAGGGAAGAAAGAGGTTGGTAGTAATTTAAAAAAACTACTAAAAAAATGAGGTCTAATCATTGCTATACATACCTACCATTTTTCTACAGAAGAAACCTACGTCTACCCTACATAATAATATATACAATTATATTGATACATATTCGCTTTTAAAAGTTAATTTTTTTAAATATTTTCTGAGGTACATTTATAACCAACAACTTAACTAATACATCACACCAAAAATATTTTTCCCATTAACTCGGGTAACAGTTGAGCAGCTGGCAACAAATTTTTCACGCACACTAGCATCCTTGCATATCGACTGTGAACTGGCAAATTGTCCTAACTTATATTTGACAACTTATCAGGAAGAAGAAAAAACGTGATTATTATTACATTCGCAATAATTTTTATGAAATAAAAAAACAGTTGACTTTATATATGTTTATTTATTAGAAAATGAACCCAAAATTCTTCTGTCTGAACAATTTTAATTATATAATCGAGATAGGACATTATGAATTGGCTGTAGTGCCAAGTTAAGACATTTTACTTGGTACAAAAGGTCCTAAGTTTTAAATACCATTTAAATAATGAAGATAGGACAAATTTCACTATCTGTTTAAGTAATAAGAAAAAGTATAAAAGATAACAAAAAATAAACATTACAAAATCAATAAAACTGGTTTACTTATAAATTATAGGAACGTAATATTTCAGTCTTGATAAGGTAAATTATCATAAAAATGATGACAGTCTTTAGGTATAACCGATTAAAGCTCTTGCAGATGTAACCACTTCGTTTTGGTGATTCGACACCGTGCTGTAAATAATGGTGAATACGATTGTACGGGATCAAATCGTTTCGGTCTTTGTGGTAAATCAATGAAATCTTCAGAAAAATCAAGTTTTACTTTGATTATTCCCGAGGGACTATAGCTTATTACTTTTATGTCGGTTACTGTTGGATCATTTTTCACCCGTCCAGGTCTGATAGTCTTATACCGTAAAGGTGTTGCATAGTCTCGGAAAAAGTCGTAGGTGAGTTATATTGCTTCATATGGAGATGGTTTTTCACGTGCTTCTCTAGTAGTAGAGACGTAGTCACTGGGTAGCTTGATTTCTTTATTTTTTAGTTTTCTCTCGATACACGCATGGACAGAGTCTACTTCCATTTGGGTATGACCAACCTCAAGATATTTCTGGTATATCAAAACTCCGTGAAGCATACTAAAATTTAGCAGCGCATTTGCCATTACATTGTTCCTATTTTGAGCTGTGCATCCATCGGAAAATATTATAATAGGCTTTTTTTCTGCAGTTAAACATTTCTTCTCCAGATAATCAATTAAACATGAAACAAAAGTTGATGCTACTAACTGATTATTTTGATCCTCTGAGAACCAGTAACATGTTGATTGTTTTTTTGCGACATCATAAATTGTAGAATTGTGACACGCTAGCTTTGTTTTGTAATAGAAAGCGTTAGCATGAGTAAATGGTGCCAGCTTAACCGCCTGAAAATCTACTTCTAATAATACTATTTCACCTCTGTTGGCTTTTTCTATGTCTTCTCGTTTTTCCTTTCTAGCCCTCTCTTTCCTCTCTACGTGTTATTTCCATGCATCTTCCTGTATATTTCCTGTTTCATAACTGGTGCATAAATTGCATTTATCTTTTTTGACTTTAAATAGGGAAATGTTTTTGCTGCTTTGCTTTGAGTTAGCACAGGCAGTACTCCCGCAAGTTTGTTTCATTTTTCGTTCTTCTCTTGGTACATCCTGAATAACCGTAGTCCCAGCCTTTCTGAATCCGACGTACTCTTTGCCTTCCATACGTAATTTTTTATTAATGTTCCTCTTCCATTGGATAGGGTCAGCTTTCTTACGTCTTTTTCTTCCTTCGTTCATATTATGATTATCTGGATCTGTAACATTAACCGTTTCGTTTTCTATGAGAATTGAGCAAGGGTTTAAAGGTTTATGTGTATTTTCTGGCGTGGTTGGCATGAGGTTGTCATTTACAATAATTTCAGTAATAGAATTATTTGAATCTGTACAGTTATTAGATTCATTTTCTGTCAAAACAGATGGAAACTCCGAGAATTCCTGGATATTTGTAGGCGTGGTTGGGTCTTGAGAATCTTCTACTTTTTTCTCTAAATTAAAATTATGTTGATTTAAACTTTCGGAGCTTGTGTGTTGAGCTAGCTCCAATTGTATTGGTAAAACTTCTTGTTCTGGAGAAAGCACACAACGTGGATTTAAATCATTTGGTTGACAATGAAGTTCTTCATTATCAACTGAAATTAAAGTAACATCTTCAGTATAACAAGCATCTCCGGTCAACACTATAAGAGGAAGAGTTTCTTGTGTCTGAGGAATAGTTCTCAGATAGTCTTTAGTGTTCTGAAAATAAAAGAATATTACTAAATATAGAAATATTGCTATGGTATGTTACTTGCCGATACTAACTTAAGTAATACGTATTGAATACTAGTTTACCTCTTTAGATGTACTTGGCAAATTTTTTCTTTGTGCCGTTCTATTTGCATCCTGAAAATAAATTAAAATAAAGAGTTTAATAAAAATAATAGTAAATGATTATTCATAACTCTTATTAACTTAGTAAAATGCTCATCATCATCCTAGCATTCCCGTTATGATACCAGATTTAGCGACTCCGGTTATTATATTAAAGCGACTGCCATCTGACCCTCGTAACCCTTAGAAAGGGGAACCAGAAAATTTGGATAATGGTCAGAATTAACTGAATGTGCAGGTTTCCGAACAATATCTTCACCGCCGAGCTATTGGTATAAATACTCACATAGATTCCTAAAAACACAGAGGTGCGTGACAAGTATTCGAACCGACGACTTCACCGATGTGAGGCTACAATATTACCACCAAACTATCACGGCTGTTAGTAATATCCTGTGCAATATGAAACAAACCTTATCATTTTCTTTACTCTCAGCGTTATGTACTGCTTGCACTAAACGTCTACCTCTAGACAAGTTACGGTCCTGTAATAAAAAATACTATGTTTTACATCAAAAACTTCGAAAATAATAATGGTTTATAACATAAAATTTACCAAAAACATTAATTTAATTTGTAAGGCACTAAAAACAAAAAGTACTATCTTGCTCAATTTTCAAAACCGACACCACATTGGGTGCATGTAACGTGTAATTCATATTGTCCTATCTTAGTGTTTAAATTATTTACGTCTAAATATTGACATTTAAAAAGAAATAACAATAAGTACTTACCATTTTAGATTCCGCACAACACTAATTAATTGTAGATATACCATAAAACACAGTACACTACTAAATATTCATTAAATTATATTTTTTTTCCAAGAGCGCGCTTAAATGTGTTCATGTCGGTACAAGTTTGAAGAGATAGTACAAATTGCTCGCAGTTTTGGCGGGGCGCTGTTTAGGACAAATTGAATGGACCTGATTTTGGCGGTAAATTCAAATGTTCTAGTAGATATTACATATTGATACGGTAAATGATGGGAAGTAGTACAAAATGCCATTAAAAAGTGATTTGGCTTAAATTTCAAGATAGGACATATTGCCGGTTCACAGTCGATATTGTCTTAAACACACTACAATAATGAGTTGCCGCATTTACGGAGCTGTGATTTATAGGTAGCGCGGTATCTAGACGAGCGCAGCGAGGCCAATTATTTATCTATGGGAAAACCATAAATATTGTTTCGTGCGTAATCCGATGTGTCAAAATAATTACATAGGTAGGTACCTATCGGATAGAATTTCTTTATAAAAATCTGCACAATCATTTGGTAAACTAAGCTGTCAGTGTCCGAAATGTCTACTAAAGCAATTTGCTGTTTTAGTTCTAGGAAAACTAGTATGGTTATTAAATCAATTTGATGTAACTAAAAAACTAATAGTGGGGAAGTCTGTCTAGACCATCTAAGGCAAAACCGGCATATGCCAGTCTTGCCTCTAAACAGGTTTTAAAACCCTTTTTGTTTTAGCACATACCATCTACTTACTAAATGACTTCGCATGATTACTGATGATTTATCCACCTTAAATCTATATTTATTTTGTCGAAATAATGGTAAAATTGGTTTTCATCGTTGTATTGTAGTCTATTAAGTACCTAAAACAAGTTTTTATTTTTCAGTAAAATAATTCAAAAATTACCTACATCAGGAAAACTGACAAAGCTTCTTATTCTAAAGAAAAATTAATAGAAGCTGTGCAAGCAATTTAAAGTGGACAACTCAGTGGCTATAAAGCGGAAAAGTATATAATACCACGCATGACATTAATGGACCATGAAAATAACAGAAGAATTAAATCTTAGTATGTTATGCGACTTTATTGCCAAAGATAGGTACAGTTTTTGTTTAGCCTATAAAAACCTTTGCCCCTGAATTACAAAGTCAAAGTTACTAATAAACAGGGTTTAATTTAAACTGAAGTACTATTTTTTATTTTTTATAAATAATTATATTGTCTAAATTAACAATCCATGTGAAAAAATGTATTACACCCCTTCCCCCAGTCATATGACGGAGTTGCCTCATTTTTTTGGTTTTTCAAATTTAAATGAATTTACACCATAAATTGATATAACCGTAAAGTTTTTTATTCATTACTACCCACATGTGCATATCACTGACTGGCTATTAGTCCATTTTTATACGGACAAGCACAGAATAAATAATAGTACTACGGCACAACGTTGAATACTTTCACTAGACGAACTTACCCCTCGTCACGGGGAAGTCCGTCTAGAAGATGTGTTTTCAAAATACCATCCGTATTTGCCAAGACATTAGTACTCCCGGACATTTGCCTTATTTGTAATGTTCACAAATGACTACTTTGCCATCTGCTTTAAACTCCGTCTTTCTAGAATAATTAAAACAGACCTAGTGGCAAGTCAATTGTAACTATTAATAAAGTATGCCGGTCTTACCCAAGTTGACCTTATTCGTAATATTTGATTATTTGCGTTAACAAATAATCACGACTATTATCCCCGAAGGGTTAGAGGAGACTATGCAATGAGGACCGCAAAAGCAGTCCCCTGCCATAGTCCACCTTTCACCAAATAGTCCCTATTTAAGAATGTTCTAAATCGGTCCAGTAGTTTCGGATCAATTCAAACAAACAAATAAACAAATCTTTTCTCTTTATAATATTAGTATAGACATACATAAATATAATAACGACTGTTATCCCCGTAGGGTTAATCAGAGACTAAACATAGCAGTCCTCGGGCATTGTCCACTTTTCACCAAATGCACATACATGTGCTCAGCGTGACAGGTGGTGAGCCCATCGCCACTATGCTGTTGGATGTATGTGCAGTCTTTGGTCCGTCAGTCGCATTTTACGACACCCAAGGGAAGAGAGGCGGTGGTAGTATTCTTTGACCGATACGCGACACTGTTAAAAAACGTTTAAATAAATTCAAAGCGAGAGAGAGAAAGGGCTTCTCTGAAAATCAGTATTGCAGCTTTATATATTTTTAAAATTGCAACATCATGCTGAGAGGGGTCCTTTACGTTGTAATATAATTTATTAGTATTAAGTTAAGAAATTTAAATTAAGTTTAAGTTAAGTTAATTTAAGTTAAGAAAGTTAAAAATTTGTATAGCTACATCGAATAAATGTCTTGAGTTTGAGTTTAAAGAGAGAGATTCCCGCCGGCAGTGTATCCCAGTAGGCCCCTCTGGCGTTTGTCCCCTTGAGGGACAACTGGGATTTTCTTATGAAAATCTCCCAGTTGTCCCCCGTGTCACCGGTGGAGGGGACGATTGGTACTTACATTTTTAAATATCCCAGTCTCCCCCACTTAAAAAAATATACGGCAACATCTCAAGTGGGGGAGGTTGGGACATCTAAAAATTAAAGTCCCAGTTGTCACCCGTGTCGTTGGTAGAGGGGACAACTGTGAGGTTTTTATAAAAAAAATCCCAATTGTCCCCCAAGGGGGAAAGGCTAGAGGGTCCCCTCTAGCCTTTCCCCCTATTGGGATACACTTGGTAGTATGTTGATAGCACATCGGCGGCGTCTGTACTTGCTGGAAGCATGGGCATACCTCGGTGGCCGAGAGCTCAATATCTGGAGGTCCTGGGTTCAATTCCTTTGTTAAGTAAATTACGATTATTTCTTAAACATGCAATAGCTCTTTATTATTGAAATTTTTGCATTCACAATGCTATATGTATAGAAATAGGATAAAATGTTTACTAGAAAAAACAACCAGTCTCAGGAAAGCTCCTTGCAGCGTAAATCACACTACTAGAAAAAATTCAACGAGTCTCCTGGGGTCTCGGTAGCTTAGCGGTTAGAGCCATTCGAGCTTTCCTGAGACAGGTTGTTTTTTTTAGTAAACATTTTATGCAATAGCTCGACTTTGTTATCAATCAACAACCGGCGTTTGGCAATCGTAGTGATTGAGACAATACTCATCAATTATAACGAGTCAATTGGTACTTGATTTCAATGATCTAGCAATAGAATAGGCCAGGAGAAATAGAATAGGCCAGGAGAAATAGAATAGGCCAGGAGAAATAAAGCTAACCGTGTCGCGCAGCGGTGAAAGAATACAACCACCCCCTCTCTTCCCTTGGGTGTCGTAAAAGGTGACTAACGGACTAAAGATTGCACATACATCCAGCAGTATAGAACGGCGATGGGCTCACCACCTGTCACTCTGAGCAAATGTGCATTTTTGTGAAAAGTGGACAAATGCCGAGGACTGCTTAGTCTGGCTAGTCTCTGACTAACCCTTCGGGGATAACAGTCGTGATTATATGTATGTATGTAAATGAAGCTATTTAGGTACCTACCTTACTTTATCATAATGAGCCTATGTTACTATAGGTAAATAATTTTTATAAATTTTTAAAACAAATTTTGTTGCAAATAAATTAGAAAATGTTGATTTTTTTTCCACAAGCAGGATTCGCACTTTCTCCTTTCTGACATTCCTGGCCAGGTGCTCTTCAACAAGTTACAAGCCCTGACACGAAACAAACCAAGTACACAAAGATGTACCCTCGCTGGGAATCGAACCCAGGACCTCTGAGTCTAAGACCGGTGGCTAAGCCAAAAGAGCACATATTTATTTTAAATAAAGTAATAATATGTAATTATTACTTTACTAGCATGTCTTTAAAATCACTTAGATAATCAGACCACGTTCTAAAATGTTATTGGACCGTAAAATAAAACTGCAACATACCGTTGATAAATAACAATTTACTCATAATCATATAAAATATACAATCTATTGTACTTAACATAATCAGCAAAGGAAACTATAGGCTGGGAAATTCATACAGGGAAGAAAAAGCGCGGGTAGTAGGAACGTCAGTAAAGTTGTGCCACAGAATAACTAATAACACTACCGTACAGAAGACCACTCTCTAACAAAAGTCTAGTTTAGGTATAACATCCCACTCATGGATATATTTAAGTATATACTTATTAAAATAAATCAGATCCATTGTTCTTTCTTTTATTAAGACACCCGTAAACACAACAGTATCTTTTACACGGATTATAAAATCGTTTAGTAGTCATTGTTCGGTGCACAAAAATCACAGAAATGACCGTTCGTTTTACGCGCTCGGTGGAGCGTGCGTCGCGGGCGGCAACTTACTGCCACACGCCTGCCCGGGAGGCGCGCCGGTCGAACGGACCTAAACCAAGGGGTTGTTACTCCGCAGTTTAGATACGTTACTAAGGGTGGATTCGACCAAACTGGAATAAGGTCTTATACCTAGATTAAACGCTGAATTTGTATAGAGTAATCTCGGAGTAACTCTTATTCTAGTTTGGTCGAATCCACCCTAAGCGATCTTAAAAGCCGTATAAAAGATACTGTTGTGTTTACGGGTGTCTAAATAAAAGAAAGAACAATGAATCTGATATATAAGGTGACTGCTAGAAACCGCAAGAAACTTCAAGGTCAAGTGTTTTAAACATGACAAAAATGGTCTCATAGCAGACTGACGTAGGTAGGTACTTATCGCCCAGGTGACGCGAACGGGTCAACAGGCGGTCGGCCGCTCGGCCGTTGACCACGCGTTGTAAATATTCGTTATTTTTAATTGTTTATCACTTAATTTTTCTTATGTTATTGCTTTAAAATAAATTAGATTATCAAAGACTATCCAATAAAAATTCATAAAATGAATTATTTAATTAAAAATGAAAAAAAAACACGAACTCCTTTTTTGTAATTTTTGTCATGTTTAAAACACTTGACCTGACCAGCCCTTGAAGTTTCTTGCGGTTTCTAGCAGTCACCTTATATTTTAATATACACCCAGACATTTTAGTGGTTGTTTTCCCGCGGCAGAACGATTTACCTTTAGTAGTACTATCGAATCATGCAAGTCATTTTTGACAAAATTTACAAAAAAATTTCGACCTCCCATACTAATGTCGTCAACGGATCGGACTGTTTTGTATGGGAGGTCGAAATTTTTTTGTAAATTTTGTCAAAAATAACTTGCATGATTCGATAGTACTACTAAAGGTGAATCGTTCTGCCGCGGGAATACAACCACTAAAATGTCTCGGTGTATACTTAAATATATCCATGAGTTGAAACCCTGCGCTCCTGACGTGAAATCGATATCGAGTCAGCGTTGATATAAACGCTCGGGTCACAGGATAAGTTTCAATTTCCCGTGAAAGTCGTAAGAGTAGGCAATTTTTTATACCTAAACTTGAATTAAGTTAGAGAGTGAACCTTCTGTACGGTAGTACTATTAGTTATTTGTGCCTAAACTGCGGAGTGACACCCCCCTGGTTGTCTGCAGATGTCACCCCGGCGCCTAACACCGGACTTGCGCGTACGAATTTGCCAGCCTCAAGGAACTTATACTTATAGGTAATCTGGAATGTGCACGGGTAAATTGACATCGTTTAAAAACATTGAGATAAATGAACTAGAGAAGACGTCCCATACAATAAATGTGCAGTTGTGCACAGCTACAATGATACTTGTACCGTGGTGCGGGGCTTTACTAGTTATCATAGAAATGTCTAAGCGCGCAGATGCGACACACTATTCATATAGTTTTATTACCGAGTTGTAAGATAATATTTTATTGTTGTTATTTGTAATATTGAAATGAAATTAAGTAAATTAATGCCAAACATAAAAAAGTAAGTAAATAATTGATTAAAATATTTCATAACACTGATAATAATCTTTTTCAATTAAGTATTTAAGAAAAATATTTATTTAAGTAGGTACGTGTAAAAATATTACTGAGTATCAAATATTCAGATGCTCTAATTTTTCAAGCATTATTGAGATGAGATTAAAAATCGTATTTGAGTCCAATATAGGTATGAGAAATAAATAAAAAAAGTATTTCAATGGTAACAAAATATTTTAATTTCCTTGGAATAATACAAGTTTAGTAAGTTTCTGCCGTTTACTTTAATTTTTAATTCAGAAAAACATTTTTGGGAGTACTTATCAAAAATTTAAAAATATTCTAAGTATAATAATTCTAACGAAATCCCCAATCAAACTGCCATCATAATTCCAACCCTAGTAATTATTTCACATAAAGCGTTAAAAGTGTCACATCTGCACAAAACAGAAATATTGTTACTCTATGCAATGCTATTACCAAAGACATTAAATCTCTTTGGCTATTACCGAAACATGGCCGCCGCTTCATGGCTGGCGATTTGATAAAATAATTAGTCAAATGCACGTTAAAACGTTAATTTAATGCGTACTTACAGGTGAAAAGTGATTCCATTGTTTTTATTTGTGTTTCCTGAGTTTTTTAAATAGTACCTTAGCACACATGAAGGCATATTTTTATTAAACAGAACACAGAATTACACACGTATTTGCATCTAGCGCCTACCACAGACTAATAGAGGTGGAGCGAGCTGGCTCTAACGCGTGTTGCAAATAATCTAGTTGAGATGTCTTCTCTAGTATGTAGTACATATTAACTCAATGTTTAAAAATGAATTTTATTGTTATGATCTTTAAGTTCTATTACAGAAATCATTTGCTCAGGAGAGAAACGCGGTCTGAGTAAGTTATCGCTTGCGAGAGCCGTGAGTCCCTTTCTATATAAGTCACACAGTGGCAGGCTCTCTGTCATTGGTCATGTTGATGTGTCAGCGTCTATCTGTCTACGTATGTCAGCCTGATGAAAGAGACACAGGGCACTCGCGAAGCTATCTCACTCTGACCGTGAATCGGCAGCTCGATCACATTCTAGTTTAGGTATGAGTTCCTTGGACAGCATTCCAAAGGCAATAAAGTTCAAGTCAGCTTCAAGCATTCCAAGACATTAGGTATAGTGTCGCTTTTATATTTGCACAGCATTCTTAGCAGATTGAGTTTCTTATCGTTCGTTTTGGATGACTCCAGGTCGTATAGAGTGCATAGGTTTATCAGAAGGCTCTCGTTCAGTCCTCTCTCCGGGTCTGAATTGATCGCCTTTTGGAGAACTGCGATAGCCTCCTTTAGACGACCCATGTAGAGAAGGCACACCGATATATTGTTGGCCACCTGTACAATACAGAAGTACAGTCAATCAATAATATTTTTAACATGTAAATTCTAAGAGGGTTGATAAGACAGTATTGCTAATAAAAGTCAAAAGCGTTGAAAAAATTCGACAGGTCTAACCAATGCCTCGAATTGAGTGGTGATTCCCACCTGACGTCCTAGGTGAAAAATTTATTCAACGCTAAAAATCAAATATTACGCAACAATATTTTGTTAGTTAGAAAACTGGTTTTGGCTGGAAAGAAAGGATATTTTCGCTTTAACAATGTCTTGCCTTTTACTCGAAGAACGCGCATCTTACAACTTTATTGGGGTCAGAATTACAATCTTAATCTAATTAATGAGCTAAGACTTCTAAAACATTTTTTTTTATATAAAACAATCTTTACAATCATCTATCGTACCATGGAATTATAGAACAGTCGGCCCGTGACCACGACGGGTTCAACTCGGTCGCAACGTCGGGATGCTTACGATGCTTTTAAGTATTTAGCCGTAAGAGGCCTATAACATCTCGAGTTTTGCTAAAAATGGCCAATTTTGGTGCTCTTGACCTCAGAAACAAAAATACATTAACAGTTTTGACTTATTGAATAGTGTAGAAAAGTTATTGGCATAGTGCGTAGCGGCCTCGCTTATTGTAAATTTTGCTTACCTTTTTAATTAAACCCAAAATTGCAGAGAGATTTTCATAAAATGCGCAAAGGCACTTTTTTGAGCTCCTAGATTGAACTACTGTTCTAAACAAATGAAATAAAAAAAATAGAATGTTCTCTCTTATATTTATAGTCGTTTAGTGCTTAGCGGCCTCAGAATTTTTAGATATCATTGATTTTATATAGAAAAAAAATCTTATTATTGGTTGATCTGTCAAAGTTGTTGTTGGTGAACTAGGTGCTCTCAAAGTTTTTGTTGTGATTGTTGTTAATACAGTGATTTCCCACCTGAATTAATTATTACTCTGGACTTTGTCACTTATATTCTCAGTGCAAGTGTTATTACAGCATAATTTGCAATTTAAATTCATAAAAATTCCTGCATGATTGTTTCAATGCAATTTCCAACAACTAAACATGCTGCCAAAACACAAATTCGGTTAAACCACAAAAGAACTGATTATGATAAAATGAACATGTTATTGCATAATTTAGAAACATTACGGGACCTGCATTGCCCCAAGTCCCAATATAGACATTTTACCGACACTATCAAGAAAGCAATTAACCAGTGTACGCCAAAAATTAAAGTTCGACGTGGAGCTCCAGACAAGCCTTGGATATCAAAAGATACAAAAATCCTTATCACCCAAAAACACACCCTGTGGAAAAGATATATTTTGACGGGACTAGATGAGACATACCATGATTACAGAAAGGTGAACAATATGCTGGCAAATAAAAACAAAGCAGCTCGCATTGCTTATGAGAGTGATCTTCTGAATGCTGGACCAAAAAAATTCTACTCGTATTTAAGTAAACAAGTATCATCAAAAGTTAGCATACCAACTGCCCTACGTAATAAGCAAGGCCTAACTGTTACTGGATCACAAGAAATAGCCGAACTATTCGCGGAACAGTTCTCGAGTGTTTTCCAAGAAGAACCATTGGATCCACTGCCCGACTTAAATCCAAATCTACTGGTTGAGGATTCTGTAGCAGACATCATATTAACATACGACATAATTAAGAACGCGCTGAAAGAGATGAACACAGACTCTTCATCCGGTCCTGATGGTATTCCGGTGGCTGTTTTGCAGAGATGTAACCTTGTCGAAAGTCTAGCACTTATTATGCAAATGTCCTATGACACTGGTATTCTACTAGATAGTTGGAAAAATGCCATAGTCACCCCAATATTCAAAAAAGGAAACAAGCTTGATCCCGCCAATTACAGACCTATAAGCCTAACTAGTGTGGTCTGCAAGTTAATAGAGAAGATCATAGTACAATTTATCAGGGACTTTCTAGCCGAAAATCGAGTTATTCCTGAGCACCGACACGGTTTTTATCCACGCCGCTCAACGGTGACTAACCTGCTGTCATGTTTATCATTGTGGGTCGATCAATTTAATACTAGACAACCTACAGACGTCATCTATCTCGATTACGAGAAGGCGTTTGACAAAGTTCCCATAAAAAGGCTATTGCATAAACTGTCTCATGTCGGAATACGAGGCAAACTTCTAAACTGGATAGAGGCATTTCTGCAGCAAAGAACCTTTCAAATTAGAATAGGTGAAGAACTGTCTGACCAACGTGAAGTATTCAGTGGCGTGCCGCAAGGCTCGGTCCTTGGTCCAGTATTATTTATTATTTACACATTTGATCTTCCTCACTCCGTGCAAAGCCACATCAGAATTTTTGCAGACGATACAAAGTTATTTGGGAACCCGCTGCTTGACTATGACAGACTTCAATCAGATCTGAATGCCATAACAAACTGGTCAAAGAAACGGCTTCTCAGCCTTAATGCCACGAAATGCACGGTCTTGCACATAGGGAATCGAAATCCACACCAGTCTTATACCCTCAATGATGTTCAACTTTCTGAAGTCAAAATTCAAACGGATTTAGGAGTGAAAATTTCTGAAGATTTAAAATGGGAGGAGCATATTTTCACCATAACAAAAAAAGCTAACAGCTTGATCTATCTAATCAGAAAAGCATTTGGTGCTTTGACTCCAGAAATGATGCTTAAGATCTATAAAACCTTTGTCCGACCCATTTTGGAGTACGCATTTCAGGTTTGGAGTCCCTACTTTGCCAAAGATATTGAGCAGTTAGAGAAAGTGCAACGAAGATTTACCAAGATACCCAGACCACTGAATCGACGCACATATGAGGAACGGTTGGATGCGCTTAACCTTACAACTTTGCAAGACCGTAGAAGCCGCTGAGACTTGAATGAGACCTATAAAATACTGAATGGACATTATGACCTCTGTGACATACACACGATTTTCGAAAGAAATGAAAAAAGTGTTACTTCATGAAGAATAAATATTTTATAATGAATTTATTATCCTATTTCGATTAAAACGATAAATACAACTGCATAATTACTACCACAAAATGCGATGCGCCGGCCGTCCGAACTCCGCTTATTCTCGCAGACTGGAAATTTGTAATAATAAGCATGAATTTATCATCCTTTTTCGATAAAAACTATAAATACAACTGCAAAATTACTACAAAATGTAAAAATTGTCATTTTACGCAAAAATCACATTAGAGATGTAATAGGCCTCTTAATCACAGTCTAACTGCCGCATTCAGAGACGTAAATTAAGTTTTAATGACAATTAAATGTCTTTCCTTCTCTATTTAGCACTATACATAAGAAAGTGACAGCAAGAGACTTAATTGACGTCTCTTAGTACGGCAGTTAAGTCTCTTGCTGTCACTTTCTTATGTACTAAATAGAAAAGGAACAATATTATAATGACATTAATGAGTACGGCAATTTATGTTTGTTTATAAAGGATCGCGATAGTTTATAAGTGTATACGCTCACCATGATGTTGGTAGGCTCCTGGTCGGCCGCCTTAGCGAAGTTGCTATATGCCTCCTGGTACTTGCCGTTGGCGATGTCGATCAGCCCCGAGTCCACGTACTCGCGCACGTCGGGCGTGGGACATCTGGGGGGGTAATGGGAGATAGGGTAAATAAACATTAACGGTTTGATATGGGAAAATTATTTTTAAATCAAATTAAAACTAGACCCTTTCCTATCCACAAGAAAACACCAAGTTTTACCACAATTCTTTCACTGGGTATGCAGCTAGATTGTGGAATAAACTACCGGCTAGCATTTGTGAAAGTTCATAGGTTAAATCTTAATACTAATTACGCTCTAACCTCAAAATTCACGTGTTCTTATTTACGATCTTTCGATAAGAAAAAAGGAGGGGCAGTCTCATACAATCCGCAAAATTACAAAGGAGTTAACGACATCTTTTTTATTTCGAAATCTTTTATGGAAACTACCAGATGTGAATCAATTACACTATACCGGATGAGAATAAATTACACTAGATGACGCTACATTCAATTAAACATTTATGCACATATTATTAGTAAGATAAAACAAATATTAGTAATAAATAAGCAATTAGAAAATGATGGTAATATCAAAGTATTTTGTCTGTTGAATTTATGAAAAAAAAATTTCAATGAATTGAAATATTATATACAACTTGTAACAGAATTAATAGCTAAACCAGAAAATGGTAGATAGAGACCATTAAACTGAACGACTTTTACTATGGGACTAACTCTGAAATCGCAAAAAAAATAAGCTAGCTATCTACCATTTTCTGGTTTAGCTATTAATTCTGTTACAAGTTGTATACAGGGTTAAAGGTTAAGTCGACTTAAGGGGAAAATGATGGAAACTACATTTCCATAATTTCTCACTGATTAGACTATTAAACACCATAACCCAAACTTAACCGCTCTCAAGTTATAGTACTTTAAAGATTTCTTATAAAAAAGTCCGTTTTTTTGTCTAATGTCCTCTTTTTTTGTGTTTTCTGCCTCTAACTTATTTAGTTTTGGTTTTGTTTTTGTGTAGAAGATGAGTTGCTTAATTATTCTGAACACTAAAATTGCAAGTAGTTGTACCAACTGAGTCGTAGTAGACGATAAACAGTATAAAAAAGAATTAAATTCGGAATAAAATGTTATTTCTTTCTTTGATATTAAAAAAAAAGTCTGTGACAGTTGTGCTGCAGATAATCGTAAAAATATTTACGGGTCCTTAGCTTTAACGCAAATATCAAATATTACGAGTCTGCTGTCTTATCTTAACTGAATGTTTAAAGTATTATTTTTTCAGTTGGATTTATTGGGGTGTAAATTCTAAGACGTCTTGATGATACATACGTACATATAATCACGAGAAGTATGTGCAGTCTTTATTCCGTTAGTCCCCTTTTACGATACCCAAGGGAAGAGAGGGTGTGGTAGTATTCTTTCATCTTAACGTATTATCACATCCAATATAAAATGTTTAACACAGATGTTGGCGAATCTACGCGCAGGCGCTTCCAAAAGATGGAATAGTCTACCAGCAAACGTATTCCCTCCTACCTATGACATAGGGTCCTTCAAACGAGGCGTGAAGAAGCACTTTGTGGGCCGGCAGAGTGAGGATGACTGATGCTACGTCTCTTACGCTGCACCAGTTGTCCTCGGCCTGGACCTCATTTCCACTTAACATCAGGTGGAGTGGGGTCATTTGCCGGGCTAAGTAAGTATAAAAAAAAAAAAAAAAAAAAAAAAAAAGGCAAGACCGAGGATGGCATAGGCGTCATAACCTCTGATCAGGACCGGAGCGAATCCATCCGCCTGTGGAGCGGCCGCGAGACGCGCGTGCAACACTCTATCGTCAACTGCGCCGTAGCTCTCAAGGTAACTACTGCGTCATAGCTCTCAAGGTAACAACTGCGCCGTAGCTCTCAAGGTAATTACTGCGTCATAGCTCTTAAGGTAACAACTGCGCCGTAGCTCTCAAGGTAATAACTACGCCGTAGCTCTCAAGGTAACTACCGCGTCGTAGCTCTCAAAGTAACAACTGCGCCGTAGCTCTCAAGGTAACAACTGCACGCTAGCTCTCAAGGCAACAACTGCGCCGTAGCTCTCAAGGTAACAACTGCACGCTAGCTCTCAAGGTAACAACTGCCTCGTAGCTCTCAAGGTAACAACTGCGCCGTAGCTCTCAAGGTAACTACTGCGTCATAGCTCTCAAGGTAACAACTGCGCCGTAGCTCTCAAGGTAATTACTGCGCCGTAGCTCTCAAGGTAACTACCGCGTCGTAGCTCTCAAAGTAACAACTGCGCCGTAGCTCTCAAGGTAACAACTGCACGCTAGCTCTCAAGGTAACAACTGCGTCGTAGCTCTCAAGGTAACAACTGTAGCGTAGCTCTCAAGGTAATAATAACATAACGGACCTTGTATGCTCCCGCTGCTTGGAGAATTGGCATACCCGGGCGCAGATTGACCGCAGTGATTGTTGTGCAAGTTATTGAAATGTTGTAAAAAATCAAATTAAAAGTATGTTTTTTAAATTACTGCCTTAGGTGGATAGTAATTTTTTTCAAAGTGTATGTTAGAGCATTGTTCTTGTGAAAAACATTAAATGTTTCGTATTTTGTAGTCTACCTATCCACTCTGTCCTAATAAGAGATCGGTCTTTTTCAAACCACTACGTAGTTGATTAACCGCGATCTATCATCACCAGGACTTCCGTCTAGCAGGCAAGATTCTGCTGTCGTTGCAGCAGAACGCCACCACTGCGGGGCAGCGGCGTGCAGCCGCCAGCGCCCTCTGCCGCCTGTGGCTGCTAGCGGGGCATCTGCGTGCCGCGGCGCAGCAGCTGCACGCCGCGAGTGCCGCACGGCAGCAGATGTGAGTTATAGGCTGCAACATAACGCCGCCAGTGCCGCACGGCAGCAGATGTGAGTTATAGGCTGCAGTATAACGCCGCCAGTGCCGCACGGCAGCAGAATTGAGTCACAGGCTGCAGCATAACGCCGCCAGTGCCGCACGGCAGCAGATGTGAGTCACAGGCTGCAGCATAACGCCGCCAGTGCCGCACGGCAGCAGATGTGAGTCACAGGCTGCAGCATAACGCCGCCAGTGCCGCACGGCAGCAGATGTGAGTCACAGGCTGCAGCATAACATACCAATCCCTCTCTTCCCTTCGGTGTCGTAAAAGGCGACTAACGGACTAAACACTGCAAATACAACCAACAGCATAGAGCGGCAATGCGCTCATCAAAATAATACTACCAACTCCTCTCTTCTCTTTGGTGTCGTAAAAGGCGACTAACGGACTAAAGACTGCACATACATTCAACATTATTATAGACATCATCAGTATACGCCATACGCACATTTCAAATGTCATCTACCCAATAAATATTTATTCTAATTTAATATTAACTCGGGAATTTTGCGTGTCCTAGGGCAGGCAACAGAAAAATGGCGGGCTACGAATTACGGCAAAATACGCTTCGCTCAAAATTAATGATAAAACTACATCATGACAATTCAATGTTTACTTATCGATGGTAGGTGATTGTTTTAATTGTTTTATGTCGACCTTTATGATTTCTGCTCACTTTGATCGCGCATACCGTCATTTTTAGTTAAATTAAAAGGCGTACAAAAGATGTGCATCAACTGCGGCGACACAAATGGCACTGAGCGATAGGTTACGCTTAGCGGCCAACAGTTGGCTGATATTTTTTTGGAAGCTTTCCCGCGGTCGAGACTCTATCTAGACATTATATAATCAAAGGTCGCTGGCTAGCCGGCAGCGGGCTAGATGACGAGCTAACCGTACGTACCTCGCCGCCCGCCACGCACACCGCGCTGTCACGTTGCTGCAAAATATCGCACGATTACCTACGTTGCAAATAAAAAAACTGAATATGTTTTGTGAATTTTGAGGTTAGAGCGTAATTAGTCTTTTTATAACATGAGTACATCAGTTTCTAGTGATATAAGGACTTATTTTAGCCTACATCTTATAATATTTTTTCAGACGTAGATATCCGCATAAATTTTGCGAATGCAAATGTAAAAAAACATGCGAATATTCGCGAATGCGATTTTTCGTTACATCACTAGTACGTACAATAGCGTGCGCGTGCGATTGTGTGCAAGCGAAAATTGCCGAAAAGCGGTCGACCGGGTAATTCCTCGATCGTACGTAGTCATACTGGCTCGTGCAATATCTATTACACTTCAGAATAGGGCTTCCAATCCCGAAATACCGAGATCTCGGTATTGCGGGATCCCGCATCATCTTCCAATCCCGCGTGATGAGGGATTACGGGCGCGGGATATGCGGGACTGAAAAAGCGTGCATGCTGGCTATATTGCCCCTAAAATACGCAGTAGTTTGGCAGACGACGGTTTAGATATGTTGTGTTTCCTTCGCAAACATTTTCAATAAAAATTGAAAGCTGACAAACTGAATAATTAAAGTAACCTAGGTATATCAATTTTCAGTTGAAAATGTGTTTTTATTGGATGATTATTTTAATTTTGTTGGTGTATTTTTTGAAGCAGATAGATTTTCGGTTTTTTGAGTTTTTCATACTGTTTTTTTGTGAAGAATAAACGGTGTAATTTGATGGATCTCTTACTATCAGTAATACGTAAATAAATGTGGAATAAGTTGATTAGTTCATTGTTTTTTTTGTGATAAATAAACGGTGTAATTTGATTGATCTCATACTAATAGTAATACTTAAATAAATGTAGAGTTAGTTGATTAATTCATTGTTTTATTTGCCTTATATAAATATGAATATTTCCAATATGCGGGAACCCGCAAATACCGAGATCCCGCGGGATTGAAAATTCGTAGTCCCGCAAATACCGAGATTAAATTCAGGCTGCCGGATTGGAAGCCCTACTTCAGAACACAGTACCTGGTGAATCACATGCTTCAGAGCGAGCAGTCTGTCAATAGCCTCATCTGGCTTCCCCGTGTGCCCCGGCAGCTCGGCGATAAGCAGCCGCAGCGAGAACGCCACCAGGCTACCGGTTCGATGCTCGTAGGTTTCTGGGTAGAACTGGGAAGACGAACGGTGGTACATAAACTAAATTGTTTAGAGACAAGATTTAAATAATTGTCAGTTGTAAAACTTATTGGTTTGTTAAAGTACCTATTATCAAAACATTATGAAAATGTATGTATTTATTTATTTATTAAATCACCAACAAGATTACATTAAAACAAGATACAGTTACACAATGATATAGGGATACAATTGTAAATTTTAATATAAGCTTATAGGTGACAACTGCAAATATGACTTTAAACTATCGCGTTGCATTGCATTAAAACTTTTTTAACGGGACTAAACAAGATTAATTTTGTAAGTAAGTACCTACAATCCACTTACTGCTTGACGTTTCGGCCGCGATGCTGCGGCCGTGGTCACAAGCGAACCGCCAGTTCGCTTGTTAATATGTAATCATGTTTAGTCCCGTTAAAAAAGTTTTAACAGCAAATAAGGTCAATAGCAATGACAAAAAAACTATAAAACTAAAATGATAAAAAAAATTATAAACTATTTTAGGGGGGGCGGGTCATCGAAAATTTGAATGTTGCGCGAGGCCTCGCGGGTGCAGCGCGGGGCGGGGTCCGTGGTAATTCGTAAGCGCCATTCACATTTTTATCAAAAAATTAATAGAAATGTTTATTTTTTTTAAAAATCCAAATCAATCGAAATTTTAGAGGTAACTTCTGGATTTTTTTCTATAGAGCCAAATATTTCCAATCGTGTTTTGGCTTCGTTCATCCCTTACACATGCGCTTTGTAATACACATTAAAAATTTCAGTGCGAAATATCAAATATATGACAGCTCATAGAAAACAGACAATTTTTCAGTTTTCACCGCCTAAGACTCCTTAACATTTAGGTACTTATTATAAATTAGGTGGCTTGTTTAAGGACAATGATTTAATTTTATTCAAAGTATAGTGAAATGTATCTATATTAGGGTGGATTTCACCAGTCTTATTCTAAGAATAAATCCTTATTTACTCTTTTTATGTTTTATACATTTTCTCGAAATAATGTTACATCGAAGTTTTGTTACCCATAATTTTGTTTCATCGTAAGTTTCTGTATACAAAATAATTGAAACATCAATTTTTACTTCAATAAATCAATGTACATTCAAAATACGATTTCATGCAACTAATTAGTTCTGTGCGTGATGTCTTTTTAGAGTATTATTTAAAACAAAAATTAGGATGAATGAAAAAAAAAGGTATTTTAAATCGACTCAGTTTACCCCGACTCCACGTAGTCTTATTTGCCCTACCCCTAGAGTGCAATATAAAAGCGCGTAGGCGCGTCGGACCGCCGGAGTCCCGCAGCGCCGGAGCCGTGACAGAAACCATGCCTGCTGCATGCTGCATATTTGCTTGCATGCTGTATACTTGCTTGCATGCTGCATGCTTGCTTGCATGCTGTATGCTTACTTGCATGCTGCATGCTTGCTTGCATGCTGCATGCTTGCTTGCATGCTGCATGCTTGCGTGCATGTTGCATAGTTGAAGCTGTAGTAGGTAGGGAAAAAAATATTAATATTGAACTGACCGCAACACAATTTATAGTCAACAGGCGAATGCATCGTTCGATGAAACGTTACTGCGATAAAAAGTTGTTAAGTGAAAAAGTATTTAGGGTTCCGATACATATTGTAATATGTTTTTATATTAACTTAATACTTTTATGAAATGTAAGTTCGATATACCGTTTTTCTGGCAATCAAAACAACTTTAAAAGATTTTTTTAAGAAACGTTTTTCGATGATATAAAACAGCGATAATTAACTATTTCATGAATTGAAAAAAATATATATTAAAAATCGTAGAATAGTTTTCGGTAAAATGAAATTCGATATCAAAAAAATCTGTATTCTAATAGACACCTAGGTACTTATTATATGTTTTAATATTTTTACTGATTTTGTCATCTTTCACTCACCGCATATAATTGCACCTACATGTCATCTCTGCACCAGCTATGGTTGACTGGTAGAGAATGCCTCAGGTATTAAGTCCGCCATGTAATGTAATGTTGCAAAAGTTTAAATAAATAAATAAAGATTATTAATATCTTTATTATTAAATTTTGCATTTAGATATAGGATTTTTTTTCTAGTAAACATTTTATCCTATATCTATATAGCATTGTGAATGCAAAATTTCAATAATAAAGATATTTATAAGCAATTACGTCTTTATCGATTGTTAAATACTCGCAATAGTATTTCTTTCGACTGTGAGGGTAGACTTCACAGTGACGTAATACCGCTGGCTTACAGCGCAAATCAAACTACTGGAAAAAGTTCAGCCTTAACCGCAGCAGCAAGACTCACTTGATATAACATGTCGGACTTGCTCAAGTCGCCGAACGGCTCGGCCTCCATCACCAACGGCTCGTTCAGCCTTAACCGCAGCAGCAGCGCGAAGCGCGTCAGCCACAGCTGCAGCGAGCGAGGCGTGTGCTTGGTGGCGCGGTGGATGCGGCCAGCGCCTGAATAATACAATTTGTCTATAATAATACGTTAATACTACACTTTTGTAGTTATTTCTTATAAGTATTGCTTTTATATTAATTAATTTTTCTAAGATTGTAGCACTTTTTGTTTATATTCTTTAGTTTTAACATTGTTTACCTACGTGCTAAACATTACTCATATCGTGTGTGCACATTCGTGGGTTCGCTCCGCAGTTTAGGTAGGTTCGTTTGGCGCGCCACCGCAGTTTGGCCGCCGGCGTATGGCAGTCAAGGTTGCCGCGAGCGCGAGAGCACCCAACACCGATCGCCGAGTCGTAACACGAGTAATCCCTGCGCGCGCAAGGAAACCCAAGCTCTGTGACGTCATGACTTCAAATCGATATCGAGTCAGCGTTGCTTAACGGAATATGAACGCTCGGGTCACACGATAAGTTTCAATTTCGCGTGAAAGTCGTTAGGGAGTGAACCTTCTGTACGGTAGTACTATTAGTTATTCTGTGGTTTCAGTCCAGAATTCATAATCAAATAAATAAATAAGTACAAACATATAATCACGAGTATTATCCCCGAAGGGTTAGTTAGAGACTAGGCAATGAGGACCGCAAGAGCAGTCGTCGCCATAGTCCACTTTTCACTAATTAGCACATAAGCTCAGCGTGACAGGTGGTGAGCCCATTGTCGCTCTATGCTCTTGGATGTAAGTATGTAATCTTTGGTCCGTAAGTTGCCTTTTACGACACCCAAGGGAAATGAGGGGGTGGTAGTATTCTTTCACCGCTTCGCGACACGGTAGAAAAAAAAAACATTACAAAAAAGGTGCATAAGGCGAGAGTGATTGGGATAGTTGGAAGGGAAAGACCTCGGCGAACGTACTTAGATCAGCCCCCCCTACTCTTGAAACCGATGCCGATCGATCGAGATTGGTATTGTGAAGTTTCGTACGCCTAAGTTAAGACACCAGACCTAATATCGATTCATATTGCGCGGATATTGAGTGAAAAAAATACAAAACTCAATGCCATTTAGTTCATCCAATATAAATCCAAATTAGTGCTGGTGTCGTAAGTTAAAAGTACGAAATTTCACAATACCAATCCGATCCAATACCGATCGGTTTCAAGAGTAAGGGGACTGATCGGTGACGTTCTCGTAAAGGGGATCCTGCACGAAATTGTGAAATTTTGGTCTTAGCGTGATGATATATAGCCTATAGCCTTTCTCAAAAAATGAGCTATCTAACACTAAAAGATTTTTTTTAAATCGGACCAGTAGTTCCTGAGATTAGCGCGTTGAACGCGCTAATCAAACAAACTCTTCAGCTTTATAATATTATTAGTATAGATGATTAAAAATGTCAAACTTATTACTAATGTTTTCCAAAACTCTTTCAACCGGTATTTTATTTTACTTCAAAAACTCAGTTATTTCCAATTTCTACTACCACAATATCAATATGATAATTGGAAATCACATTTATTCCTTGAAGTGTTAACTCAAGATAACAATTCATTATGATTTATCATTCTCCACCTTTCATCCCAAAAAACGATAAATTACCTATAAGTTTTAGCCGTTCGTATCGCTAGGGGAGACACTTGCCCGCCATTTTTGTCTGGTACCAGGACACGTTTGTTAACACAGAATTCTATCGCCACGGCTTATATTTCGGTTCGACGCGATTCTGTTTCGGCGTGCAGTGGTACTGGGGGTAGCGATGCGCGTTTGCCTGGCACAGACTATAGTTAGTTAGGTAGATTAGTTGTTAAGACTTAACTACAAGTTAATTAACTGTTTTTTTTAATTATTATTAGTATTGACGTCAATAATAAATAAGTTGACTTTGACTTTATCTAAATTACCAGTTTCTCACTTCGTACACATCGCAAATCTTCTTAGTCGCAAAATGTCTAAATTTTAAAATAAGTATGGCTCGGGTCGGGTCTGGCGTGGATTACCCTAAATATAATTTTCTGAATTATATTTGATTCATATTTCAACTATTTCAAGTGTTAAAGGGGAATGTACTTTGATTTTTAAAAGTGGTTTCATAATCTTACTGGAAAAAGTCGAAATATGAATCAAATAGGTATAATCCAGAAAATTAGGTGATCCACGCCGACCCGACCAACTTATTTTAAAATTTAGACATTTTGCGAATTTGCGATGTGTATATAGCGATGTGTGTAATGTTTGATATAAATACATAATATGGTCTAACGTTCAGATAATATAATTTCATTTTCATTATAACAACTGACTCAATAGGTATAATAAACATTTAATATAATTTTAGATTCTATAATTTCATTTGATATAATGTACTTTTGATATAATATACATTTGATATAATAATCTTATCATATGAAACATTATTCATGTAATAAGCAAGCAGCATGCAAGCCAGAATGCAGCATGCAAGCAGTCATGCAGGATGCAGGCAGTCATGCAGCATGCAGGCAGGCATGAAACATGCAGGCAGGCATGCAACATGCAGGCAGGCATGCAACATGCAGGCAGGCATGCAACATGCAAGCAGGCATGCAGCATGCAGCAGGCATGGTTTCTGTCACGGCTCCGGCGCTGCGAGACTCCGGCGGTCCCACGCGAGCTTATCGTCGCAGATGGCTTTCGCTCACCACCGCAGCTTCGGCTTACTGCAGCCTCAGCCGCGGCGGCGAGCGTTAAACCCACCTGCTTCTTAGCTCGCGGGCCGCCTCGCCCCTCCGCGCCTACGCGGGCTTGAATTACACTCTAGCGTAGGGCAGACAAGTCTACGTGGATTAGCCGCGATTTGTTTCTGTCACTGAATTTTTAGCACAACCTCAACGAAAACCCAACGTATTAACTTTTTAAGACAATATTTGAAATCGATTTAGGGTTAAATGCTATTTTTATTTATAAGGAAAAGGTATATCAAATCATGTCATAGAATATGATTATTCTAGCATCATAGTTTTATAGAAAAAGTTGTTAGAGAATATGGGTATTATATCAAATGAATAATATACGTAAAGTTGTTATAGGAAGTGTATTTAGATCAAGTAAAAATTATATCCAATGAACGTTATGTTCTATGAAATTAGTTCATTTGTCATTATATGAAATGATACGCACCCGTATATACGAAGTGAGAAACTGGTAATTTAGATAATCAAACAATTGCGATTTAGGGAATCCGCGTCCGACCCAGTGTGTGTATGTGTATTAATTTATAGGAATAAACATAATTGTTCACAATAACCATATAATAATATAATTACAATAAAGTAACCGTGTCACGTAGCGGTGAAAGAATACTACCACCCCCTCTCTACCGTTGAGTGGCGTAAGAGGCGACTAACGGACTAAAGACTGCACATACATCCAACAGCATAGAGCGGCGATGGGCTCATCACCTGTCACACCAAACACATGTGCAGTCGCTATTTGGTGAATCCGGAGCCCTGACCGGGCACTATGCCACAAAACAAAATGCTCCATAGAATGCAGCTAGCAACAGACAACTTGTGCAGGGCATGTGGGAAGAAAACGGAGTCCATAATCATAATCATAAATCATTTATTGCCAGGAATATGGTACAAAGTGCTGTTATATCAGTTTGTAAGTCTCACAAATTTGACTGTCGTACAGCATGCAATATTAGGTACATAATAAGTAAAAACAACAAATAATATCAACATAATCATTAGGTAGGTAATCATATTCCAGTATAAAATTTAAAGTATTCAATAAAGTATTCAATTAAATTAATTATTAGGATATCAAAGCTCACAATGTCAATAAATAAAAATTAAAATAATTATAATAAAAATCACCCAACTAAATAATATAGGCTCAAATAGCCTTGTCCTTAAAAAAATCATTCAGGGAGTATTCATGCAACACTTACTGTGTGACTGTGACTCCCTTGCTAGGAAAAGAATGAGTCTCCTGGGATTGGCCTATCCGAAACCAGAAGATTTCAGGCTCTTCGCCCTCAGAGACATTGCCAAGCTCATGGCAGTCATTTTCACTGAGTAAACAGAGTGATAGGACGGGGTTGCACAAAAAATCCCAATGGGTCGACGTGCTGCTGCAAGAGGGAGACCTCTGCGGGCCCCACTAAGATAAGATAAGATAAACGGACTAAAGACTAGAAAACTAGAAAGAAAGGACACATATATCCCACAGCATAGAGCGGCGATGGGCTCACCACCTGTCACGCTATACACATGTGCAGTCGCTATTTGGTGAAAAGTGGACTATGGCAGAGGACTGCGGTTCTCATTGCCGGTTGACTAACCTTTCGGGGATAATGATCGTGATTATATGTATATTCTATTTACCAAAAATACATGTTTGTTGTATTTATTATAACCATTTGTTGGTTATACTCGTATTTTTGGTTGTTGGTGGCATTCACGCGTATCTGCTTCATTATTTTTTTATATTTATGTCTGTTTACCTACCTCGTGTCAATAAATCCCAATGAATGTTTATTATCCTACTAATATTATAAACGCGAAAGTTTGTAAGTATGGATGGATGTTTGTTACTCTTTCACGTAAAAACTACTGAATGGATTTGGATGAAACTCGGCATACAGATAGTTTATAACCTGTATTAACACATAGAATACTTTTTATCCCGATATTCCCACGGGAACGGGAACCACGCGGGTGAAACCGCGAGTGGCCGCTAGTTATTAATACTTTTAAAAAATTTACTGCATAAAACATAAATTGCAATTCACAAGATTTGTCTTTTTTCCACACACATTTTGCACAACACAACTTGACTTAGTCTTACATGACTGAATGTTATTATTTTACTAAGAAAGCATCACTATAAAAAAAAACTCGTTTTGTTTTAATGAAACATATTATCAAACTCCGTTTTTATTTTTAACTGTTTACACAACATGATTTAATGAATCAACTGACAATGAAATATAAAATTACAAATGAATAACAGTATAACGTCAATAGATACGTTCACAGCTACCCGCCAATAAAAAAATAACATATTAAATTTCGATGGTTCAAAAAATTCTACTCTTAGGTATAATTAAAAAATTTATTTGACGTTTTGCTAAACGATTAAATTTAATTTTGTATGAAAAACAAAACTTTTTTTAAGTGTAGTAATTAGTGTAGAAAAGTTGTCAATAGATGTCGCTGTACCATTCTGAATCGCGCTATAGCTATTACTTATTGATTGGTACAAAGGATCTTACACACATTTCACATGTAATGTGTTAATGTGGTTACAATGCTTTTTATCTTGACAGGGCTGCGATTTGTCGACGGGTCGCGGCCTTCATAACTTACTAGTACAGACAGTACAGGATCTAGTCGTGGGTCGTTGTCGAATTTTATGACGACGAAACGCAACCGTATTTTCTGGAACGAAAACTAGTCCTCGAAACGGTCTTCGTTCGCAACTGGTTTCATTGTATGGGGACGGGCAACGGATGACGACGCAGGACGCGATCGAACGAGAGAAACGTAAACTCATCTCGAAGACGAGTGAAATGGTTGCGGAATGAGAACTTACGGTTACTTAACGTTTTTCGTTTGATTATAATAGATTTTTTTATTTAAATAAATGAACTTTCCTTCATACTTACATATCGCAGTAATTATTATATTCATACTACATACATAAAAAAATGTAAAATGTTAACATTTTTTTAGTTTGTGTGTGATAAGTATGAATATAATAATTACTGCGTTAAGTAATTATTATTAATAATAATATTATTACTTATTAATAATAATAATTATTAATAATAATTACAACAATATACATATTATTAAATTAATTAAATAATAATTAATAATAACTATTAATAATTAATACTTACTTAACGCAGTAATTATTATATTCATACTAATTATCACACAAACTAAAAAAAATGTAAACAAAAACTGTCACCCACGCGAGCCGCGTGAGTGAGCGTTGCGACTCGTTTTGCCATTTAATATTCCTATTACATTTTTGCCAAACAACCTTACACTCTATATCAACGACGTTAAGATACACAGCAATGACTACCGCGTTGCGAACGAGACGAAATATCCAAAAAAATAAGTTGCCTTTCACGATATTCGACTGTATTGTGGTAGTAATAAAGATTATTGTATTATATCAAAGACCAAAACGAACGAATCGAGCGACGACGTTGCAATGATCTCATTACGTTCTAAGCTCTATCTTCATATACTTTAAGTACAAATTCGCTTCAAACAATCCGAGGACCAGTTGCACGACGAAGACTGCTTTAGAATGAAACGTAAAACGGTTCTACCGTCGCGGAACACAAAACGGTCTTTTAAAACGGTTCGTCTTTGCAACGACCATGCCTAAGTCGTGGGTCGTTGTCGAATTTTTCGACGACGAAACGCAACCGTTTTTTCTAGAACGAAAACTAGTCCTCGAAACGGTCTCCGTTCGCAACTGGTTTCATTGTATGGGGACGGGCAACGGATGACGACCGACGCAGGACGCGGTCGAACGAGAGAAACGTAAACTCATCTCAAAGACGAGTGAAATGGTTGCGGAATGAGAACTAGCGGTTACTTAACGTTTTTCGTTTGAGTAAAATAGACTTTTTAAAATTTAAATGAATAAACTTTCCTTCATACTTATTTATCCAGGCTTAGGACTGGCTGGTATAGATTTTTATACCAGGCGTATTTAAAAGTTCATTTCATTTTATGTACATAATTTGTATTTCTTTGTACTTACATATTTACATATTGACATTTAGATATTTATAAGTAGTTTTTTTTTTTGTATTTTTTGTAGTTTTTTTCGTAGGTATGTACATAATTTGTCTTTTTTATAAGTATATTTTACACATTTAGGTAATTAAGTTATTCTATTTTTAGGTTTTTTGTACTTTTTTTAGATTAATTAGTAGGTAAATATTTACATTTTAAAGCGTTCCTCTGACATGTTGACATTGAGAAACATAAGCTTCTTTACTTTTTTAGTTGCTAATCTTGTCCGGCGTTGGTTACTTATTAACCCTGACTTTGAAAACATCCGTTCGCAGGGGACTGATGTTGCCACAATGTTACACTGGCGGACATATAATTTGGTCAAATTTGGGTAAACTGCACGATGGTTCTTCCACCACTCTAACGGACAATTCCAGCCACCAGCAGAATTTTTGCGAGGCAATCTCTCATCAGACAAATACATGTCGATTTCCTTGATTGCCCGGGATAGTGGAGTCCCCTGCGTGGTAGGTTGCCCAAGTAACCTGTCAAAAATTGTCCATGGGCTCAGGTCGTCATCAGGCTGCGGCCGCGGCTCTTGTATTACAGGATCCGAGTATACAACGACCTTCACCGAGCGGTTAATGGATGAAAAGTATTTTATATCAAATTTAATGTGTTAAAAAATATATTGCGAGTGGGTTGGCTGAAAAATTTCAGTCCAGTATATGATTAATTAAATATTTAAAAATATTTTTTTTTAAATATTGCATTTGTTTCGATAATAGATAAATTACATAGGTACCAATCGAAAGTATGAAGCCTCTATAATATGCAAACGTTAGGTTGACTATTTTTTTCCTGTCATAACATTGGGTAGGCAGGTGTAAACAGGCAAGTCAATATTAGTAATTTGCAACCGTCTGGTTAAATAAATAAAATTTATGTTTATACACTCGGCGTCAAAAAAATCGCACCTTTTAAAAATCATCTTTAAAAATTCTTAAACCTTATGTAGAGGATAGTGTTGGGTATCATTAGAAAGGTAACAAAAAGGAGTATCAAAAAACAATTAAATTTAACTTTCTGTTTAATTATAATTATACAAACAACATTAAAATTAATAAAATAATAAAAATCCTTAATTAAGTCCTAATTAACAACAGATAATTTACAAAGAAAAATGTACAAAAAGTGTCTTAAAATTAACTTAAAATCTAGTGTTACCCCCCCTTGCCCTGATCACGGCTTCCATACGGTCCCTCATGGACCTCACCAACTTCAGGAGCTCTTCTTGAGGGATAAGCCCCCATTCTTCAATCACCGCGTCTTGGAGCTCCTGTAGAGTCGAAGGAGCTGGATCCCGAGATCGAACCTTACGTTTAAGATGGTCCCAGAGGTGCTCTATAGGATTCAGATCCGGACTTCGCGCTGGCCACTGCATCACAGAGATTTGGGACCTCTGCAAGAAGTCGCTCACGATGCCTGCAGTGTGAGCGCGAGCGTTGTCGTGCATTAATGTGAACCCCTCGCCAAAAGATTCGGCAAAGGGGACCACATGCACTTCCAGGACCTCAGTGACATAGCGGCGAGCAGTCAGCGACCCTTGTCCGCGAGCACCTCCAGTCCGGGAGACGCAGACAAGGTCGGTTTTGCCGGCAGCAGACATACCGCCCCAGAACATGCAGGATCCGCCACCATATTCCACCGTCTCCTGGATGCAGGCTTGGGCGAAACGTTCACCCTGCCTCCGGTATACTCTTCTCCGTCGGTCGTTGCAGAAAAGACACACTCGCGTCTCGTCTGAGAAGAGAACAGCTCTCCACTGCTCAAGGGTCCAATCGACGTGGTCACGAGCAAACTGCAAGCGGGCTCGCCGATGCGCTGCAGTCAATTTTGGACCCGTAGCAGCTCTGTGGGCCGCTATCTTCTTCTCCTTCAATCTTCTTCTAACCGTAGATACGCTTACGGTGCGTCTGCGAACTGCCTGGAGCTGCTGTTGCAACTCAACAGCGTTGGAGAAACGATTTCTCAAAGAGTTCGACACAACGAACCGGTCGTCTCTTTCCGAAGTGCAGCGACGTCTACCCGAACCGTGTCTGCGGATATAGCCACCGGTCTCTATGAAGCGCTGGTACACTCTTCGAACGGAATAACGGCTCAGGTTCAGTTGCCGGGCGACATCACACTGCCGCACCCCTGATTGCAGTAGTGCAACCACTTGAGCGGCTTTATCAGCTGTGGTATCCATCAAAATCTGTGCGTGTGTCCTCTTCAACGGTTGAATAGCGAATGACCCACATTGAACCCGTGTTGACCGTTTTATACCCACAAAGGAAGCGCAACTAGCAACTCTCACGGGTAGCAAAATTTGCATCGAATTTTTGTGACACTTTATTTGTTGCATTAGGTTTTATTTGATAATGAAAAGTAATGTTTTTTATTAAGTTAATTAAGTAACCTTGTAAATAAAATCATAATTAATGCGACTGCATGTGCATATCAAGAGTAAATGACATTTGAAAGTGATTTTCTAAGAGGTGCGATTTTTTTGACGCCGAGTGTATAAAGATAAGCTCATTACAAACACACACACACCAAACCAGTGCAATGTAAAAAAAAATTTTTTTTAATTATAAATTAATCATTAATGGTACTGGACTGAAATTTTTCAGCCAACCCACTCGCGTTATATTATTTAACATATTAAAGGACATCGGCAAAATCCCATACTAGCTGGATGGACCTGATAGTCAATGACTATGGGCATTATAAATTTTGTGTTGATTACATACCTAACATATTTAGAATCAGTCTCCTAACTTCATATTCAATATAAAACTTCACAAATGCGAGGTATAATTTTTTAAAATTGTTGAGCTTTTGAAGTTAGAAAATCATTTTAACGATCTAATAGATTAAATTCTTAACTTAAGTTGACCTTAACTATCTGAAAACTACGCAAAATAGTGATAAGAGAAATGTAATTAATGGTATTTGACATGAAACAAAGAGGATGCCTAGAAATAAAACACTTAAGAACGATGATATTAGTTTATAATATCATTGCATGAATAAATGATACCTACATAAAGATTTATTTAAAATCGTCTCTTTTAACTACACTATCTAAAAAACCTGCTGGTGCTGCTATTATGTTATCTTGGTGCCTGGCCCACCCAAGGTACCACACCACGGTCATGACATGTGCACAGCACCCAATCGTTCGACGATCTATTATACAACTGCAACAATATTCTGTTATTCCCTCCCTTCCAGACACATTATTTTCTATGAATATATACATAGTATTGTTTTCTTGAAATGTGTCTGGATTTAATTTTCCCTCTTAATCCTAACAACGTATTATCTCCATACCTCTCAAGCGATACTCTGATAGTTACATCTATATAGAAACGCACATGTTCTCCATAGTAGGACCGAGCCTGTCGGATTTGGTACGTTCCCAAGGCGAATAATATTAAATCATTACTAGCCGGGGAATGTTAATAAATTATCGCACAATACGTATCGGAATCGGAACAAACGCAGAGATCGACTGCTGACTATGGATGGGCGTTATTTAACGTAATCAGTTTCAGTAACAGGTTATGCAGCCTGTAACGGAATCACTAATTTCGGCTTAAACAATGAACCGGTGATTTTTCATAACCAGTTCCATAAAGCAACGACGTTATGCGCAAAGCGCGAGTAACGCCGAATGTTACTGACACAAAATAAAACGTAATGTAAAAAAGAACAAAAAAACGTAATTTAAAAATGTGTAAAAGGCTAAAAAGAAGTACTTATTAAAATTTTTCAATAATCAAAAGTTGTAAATAGACAGAAACGATACAAATTTGAATAACTTTTAAATCCTTTAAATATGTGGAAATGTGTAAATAACTAAAATATTGTATTAATTTCAAACCATTGTATAGAATGAACTTTTAAATACGCTTGCATTACATAATTTATTCTTCCTACATAGTTAATAAAGTTAGTCCTAAGCCTGGTTAAAGTATGAAGGAAAGTTCATTAGATCAATGCTTACTTACTTCTATAATAATGATAAAAAACTTGTCTAAAAACTCACTAAGTCCTGATAACTAAATAACGGTAGCTAGCTACATCATACTCATGAGTGATAGGTCGGTTGGTGTTACCTAGTCAGGCTGTTAGGTTAATAAGCTCATTGTCAAAGCACTTGTAAAAATAACTGGTTACGAAAAATCACTCGTTTCAAAACAGGTGACGATATCGGAATAACTAGTTAGGTACGTTTAGTTTTAATAAAATCACGTAACGACTCATATCTACTGCCGACTGCAAAAAAAAAAACAATGAATAACTTCTGTCATTCGATTTCAACAGTGGCGTTCCTTTACACGCAAGTCAAACAATAAAGCCCTTTACGCTTTTTTGGTTTTTATTTCGTTTACTTATTGTATCATTTTCACCAATATAATACTGTTTTAAAAATACTTAACTGTATTTTTGTCTAAGTAGAATACTAAGATTTTTTTTCGACGAGTGTAAGGTGGGAGCATTACATGTAAGCACGTGAAATTGTAGACCCACTTGTGAAATGGAACTTGACATCGTCGTTAAGATCTATTGTCTATGGTCAAAACCGTTCAAAGGTTATGATTAAGTTTTCCCATGCATAATAATTATTTTTACGCATTAATTAATTTCTCTAGAACTAGAAGTTCTTGAGGTAGGTATATTATTTGTATTTTCAAAGTTAACTAATAACAGCATATTTTTTAGAATATAATTGATTTGTGCCCATAGTCAGGTCCATTTTCGCCATTGTCCCTTGATATAAAATACTTTTCATCCATTAACCTTCTCGGTGAAGGTCGTTCTATACTCGGATCTTAGACTATTGGTTCTGTTCGGAATTTGTAGATTCTGCTCTCTCATCTCTGCCTATGAGCCAATCTCTGCCAAATCTCTGCCTGTCTGCCAAGAGCTTGTTAACGTGCTCTTTCGTTCTTGTGGCTTCGCTTTGTTCTTCGAAAGCCTGCATTTTAAATCTCGGGTCCATGAATGTACACAGAGACAAGGTTCTGCTTTGTTTGATGTGCTTATGTCGATCCGTTATACCAGCTTTCAAGAATATAGCAATATCACTGACGGTTTCCAAATTAGTTTTTTCGATAGTGATATTAATTGCCTCTTTAAGACATCTTGTCATCACTATAATCGAACTCGCAGTAACATACTTTTCGCCGCTCATGGATCTTGTGAGCTCTTCGAATGGACGCAAAACAACGATTAGTTCTTCGAACATGATCCAGTCTTCTGTTGTTATTTGTGGCAAGTCCCGATCGATCAGAGCCATTGTAGAACGCACTGCTTCTTTTAACTCCACGAACCTGTTCAACATATAAAAAGTGGAATTCCACCTCGTGTCTACGTCTTGGATGAGATGCTTGGGTTGAGTGTTTTGGTGTAATTGGTACTTGGCCAAACGCTCTGCCGACACGGTGCTTTTTTTGTAATGGGTCACGATTCTTCTTACATTGTCTTTTTTTTCTTTGCAGTATTTTAATGCATCTTCTACAATTAGATTCAAGGTGTGTGCGAAACAGCCGAAATGCTTTAACCCCAAAACTTCTTTAACGGCTTTGACAACATTAGCTCCATTGTCAGAAACAACAAAGTTAACTTTTCCGGTTATACCCCACTGATCCACAATAGCACTTATTTCAGATGCTATGTTTTGAGAGGTGTGATTACCTAAGAAATGGCAACATCCTAATAATACCGTTTTGAACTCCAAGTCGTCAGTGAGGTAATGGCCGGTAACGGCGATATAGCTCTCTGTGCACCGAGAAGTCCACAAATCAGTAGTTAAACAATTTGAGTGTACTTCACTCGTTACTTGTAACTTAATTTCTTTTTCAACTTTAAAGTAAGTCTCATCAAGCATTAAATTTGATAAGGTTTTTCTAGTAAGTAGGTAATTTATAACCTGGTATCCATCGGCAAAACTTGATAAAACTTCTTTCTTCAACAATAGAAAACGGATGAAAACTGTCCACACATAAATCCAGCAGGTCTTGGTCAATTTTTTTTTTTTTGCTCAACGCTAATTTTTTTATAAATAAAGGCATCAATTTTTTGACTTTTTTTTGTTGGAGGAGGAACTACTATTTCATCTCTTTGAGTAGCTGCACTAGCAGCCCTGGAAGTAGAAGGTTGTGCTAAGTCACGGACGTCTTCATTGCGACTGCTAGTTCCTGGGTTTTCTTCCTCAATCAATGATGTGTATGTTCCGATATGCTTTCGTTTCAAATGATTTCTGAGATTTGCTGTGGTAGATTTGTAACTTAAATTTTCTTGGCACAAATGACACTGAGCTTTCTTATTAATAACATCCCTGTCATAATGCGACCACAAAGCACTAGCATTTCTACGCGACGCTGACATCGTGATTTATGTGCCTACTTACTATTTACAATCTAATGGAATTAGGCGCCAAGTAGTCTAAAATTAATAAAACTAAACTCTCATTTAACTATTTACAAAATTACAAATAATTTTCATGTATGTACATCAATAAACATTCACAATCAGTACGAGTATGTAACTTTCGTAAATGCAATTCAATTCGTATTTAAACGCAAACTTAATGCGCGTGTATTGAATTATTATTGCAAACCTTAGATTAAAACAAAAAGGGAAGATACGGCATTAGCGTCTCGTGAGTGAGCCGCCAAAATTAGGCCTAAAGGGGCTACCACACTGTTGTAAACAAGCCTTTCCCACCAGGTCACCTTGGCAGGAGGCTCGTTTACAACTTGTTGTGAACGAGCTTCCACTTGGTTTGCCACAGTCCACAGTGTTGCCATTCAGTGTTGTCATTCCATTCATGCCAGCAGGATCCTGCTTATTAGTATTTTTAAGAGTAAAATTTAGGCTACAGCTGGATGTTAAGCATTATCGTAAAATTTAGCATATTTGACATATTTTGTTTTATTTGCGAATTTAAATAGCGCTATTGGCATCCCTTCCTTGATATACCTAAGTAGTGAGGCAATTAAAAAACAATTATTAATTTACTGGAGAAAAACGCGATTAAAGGAGATAGGGCAGCTTGTATGGACGTTTGGGCCATTATATTAAATTGTGTTACAGACATAACAATTAATGCATTTTGAAGGGAATGATGTTAACATTACAGACGTATCATTATTTTGCATGTACAACTCCGCAGATTAGAGTTATAGAGGATTCACGTGAGTTGCTTACCTCGATGCCTTGTTCTGCTTTTACACTCTTTCCTAGTTATTTGTGTAGTTACAAGAATTTGAAGCTTATTTTTTATTAATCTAGATCAAATTCTGTATTCAGGGGTATAATTTAACATAAAATGTCGTGAGAAAATAACTATTTAGAAAGAAAAGCCGGCACAAAATATTCTACAATGCATGGAGCAAAGAGAATGAATGAATAGATAAAAATCGTATTGACAAATGACACATTAAGACCTGACATGACATTTCAATAATCGATTTTAAAAATCGATTTAAATTACAGTTTTACTTTTCTTTTTGTATTTATTATCATGATTGTTAATTCAGATAGTCTACAAAATACAAGAACTAATGTATTGGTATATTCATTATTTTAAATTAAATACAGTTTCAATAAGTATTTGCAGTTAGACAAAAGTATATCGAATTCGATAAATCGATTTGTTACTGACTAGATGTGTGTTTACAAAGTATGTTTAAGTGTTATTTTCGAATATCCGTTTTTTTTGTTTATCTTGGTTTTGCGGAGTGTTACAGGTTTATTTTAGAAACCAATAATAATACAATAAGAAGACCTTATTTTCTATACCATTTTTATTTCTGTAACGAACAACTCATTGTGGCCCAAAATTACCTATCTCCTTTATATAATTATTAGCTAAATATGAGCTTTTAAAGATGTAAAAAATACCGCGCTGTACGTACTTACATTAATATATACGAACTTGGCTTTTTCCAGTAACCACGTTGTATGTAGGTAGTAGGTTGAAGATAGCGGTTTGTGTGTAATGGTGTTTAAGGCAGTGGCAACACAGCGGTTTTCAAAGCGCGCCCGCAAACAAAGGTCGTGGAAAGATTGACCGAAATGTCGTTGAAAACAACCTACCACACTGTTGTAAATGGCTGTTGTAAACGTCGGTTTACAACAGTGTGGTAGCCCTTTAAAGGCACAATTTCACTTCAGTCACAATTTGCCGAGCGAACAGGCTACATCGCACTATTGCAGATATTCTACTGTGTGAAAAAGAGAAAGACGGTACTCCGCAGTGGCGTCGGAATCGGTCTTACGTACTCGTCTGTATGAACGTCAGGATTGAGGAGCCACCCCTAATTTTTAAAGGAAAATCATACCATCAACTAGTAGTATAAAAAATAATTTTGTAGGACAAATTCTGGAATTTGTAGTATAATACTTTCTAAGGTACATCAGTATAAAGGTGGCTCCTCAATCCATACTGTATGGATTGAGGAGCCAGCCTAGAACTCGGAAAGTAATGAAGTTACATTTTTGAAAATTTTGTATGTTTTAGTAGGTATTTTGTAAGTTATCTACTAAAAATATCTACAAAAGCGTGAATTCCTATTAAATTGATCGACATATTAATATATTCGAACTAATGAACAATTAGTAGTATGTATGCTTGAATTTGTAGTATAGAAATAAAATAGTAAGATTAAGTAAATTAGCTAAAAAAAATACATTTCATCTGGCTCCTCAATTCAGACACTTGCATTTAAATAATTGACTGTATCTACCTAACTATAGAAGATAATCAAAAGCTTTATATGCCAATATTTAGTAGAAATTTTTACTAAATATCTATGTACAAAATAACATTGTACAATTTGTTCAAAGGAAGTTATGACGAATATTAGATATTCCATACAATTCTTTATATAGGGGGACCATATCGATACTGGCAAAGAGAATAAAAATACGTGTACTTAAATATATAAATATATATAAGTACACGTATTGAGGTAGCGTATTGTATGTTTTGCTTCGTATGTACAAAACGATACGCGTACGTTAACTTAAAGCAAACGAGACACTAACCCGTATTGGGCCAGCGTGGGAAGGCCTGTCCCCAGCAGTGGGACGTGTAAAGGTTGATGATGATACCATGGGGCATTTCCGACTGCTGATATAATTGAAAAAAAAGGCTACAACTCTTCAGACTCTAGTTTTAGAACACGACCAGAAATGCAATTTATCACAATTGCGGTTACATAGCATTTGTTTAAGTTTATACAAAACATAAACAGTATTTTATTGTACAAATTGTCATGCTACTAACATAGTTATGGTAAAGAATCATAAATGGCTCTTTCATTTATTTATTTATTGATTCCTAAATCACGCAAACAGGTTTACATTTTAAAAGTTCTTAGTAAAAATTTAGCACTTCTAGCTTTCGATCACTAATACTAAACCATACATGTTTATACAGCGTAGTTTTGATTGAATCCTCATCCACGATCTTTTAATTAAATATAGTAAGTACTTACCTATACTAAATACTACTTTAGTAATATAAAACTAAATAATTAACAATCTAAATATAAAACTAAGAAAACCTGAATTATTAGCATCATAGAATGTAAACTAAAGTTTTTTTCTTGAGAACCTGACCCAAAATGTCAAAAGGGTGTAGGATAATAATCCTTTGTAGTAAGAAAAATAAAGGAGATGACCCACCCCACTTCCCTATTCATTGTCCGCCCTACAATAAAAAGTTCATGCGTCATCGTGATCAAAATTGATTTACTGTATTGGTTTTTCAACCTTTAACAAGAATCAACAGTAATTAGCAGTTAAGGTTAAAAAAATACTAATTAAAAATTACTCGTGCTTGTGACAGGTAAAATTCCCGCTGACAATTTTGTCCCAAATTACATTTTTAAGCATAGGAAAAGCAAAGAGATTGCTCTCATACAGTCTTAACATAACGTTATTCGTAATTTGTGTTATGCATCATTAGCATTTTTTGTCAAATAAAGGCTGTTATATAAGTAACAACTTATTTCTTTACTTTCGAACTTTGACTTTTTTCTTTGATTTAAAATAATAAAACTTGTGATTCATTAGATTGTTTTATTTATTTATGATGTTTGGCTCAATAATCTTTGATGCCAGTACCGTAAAGTATTACAAATTATCAGATGTAGTAGATAGGACATGACGTAAACTATGATTCCTTTTTATACAATTTTCGACACCTATCAGTTAAGTAATTCAATTATTGCAACAGAACACATACACTGGTAATATAGCATGAGGCGCAAACATTAAGTTTATTTGTGTATTAATTATTGTTGTTTAACATACGATTTACGAAACTGAATAAGCCAAAATACTAATTGTCCGTTTTGATTGCTCGGACTGGATTTGGGGGTTAAAGTTTCTCGCGTCCGTAGGTTTACCCTTGAGACCCTATACGTGACCCCTGGGTGGTGCTAAATGAGTGACACTGACTGAGTGGTAGAGCCACGCTGCGTTTCAGCACGCATTAGGCCGGCTCGCCCGGCGTAATACCACCCTCTCACGAATATCCGGCGTGAAATAATGGCACTTGGTTCTATTGTGTTTCGTCCGGCCAGTGAGGGTTCCGAAGGCCCATCCCCCCCTCACACAATTCCTATTCCTTCCTTAACCCTATTCCTTCCTTAAAGGACGGTAACGCGCCTGCGATTCCTCTGGTTTTGCAGGTGTTCATGAGCGGCGGTGATTACTCTCCTGTCTGGTGACCCGCCTGCTCGTTTGCCTCCTTCTTTTATATAAAAAAAATAAAAAAACACAGTGTCGTTCGTAGGAATTTGTAAAACACTAACAATGAAAGTCGCAAATTCGTAGAAACAATATTCAAAAAGTTGTAAGGGTTTGACCATAGCCGCGCGGTTGAAAAGTGGCTGTCACTCATTCTCTCTCTCAAACGATGCATAATAGACGTCCCATTCTTTTTGTTAATAACTGATACGATTTTTCATAATTTAAAATAGCTAGTAATAAATACGTTATTATGAGGTTACTTACCTTACCTCAGTTTCTAGCTTAGTTTTCCAAATACTATAGGTACAGTAGAGGAAGTTCCCGGTCGGCCACTTTTCGGCGATGTTCGTTTGCACACTATCTACGCGTACGCTACTGTACGTACACGCGGTCGGAATGGAGCGCAAGCGAATATCGCCGAAAAGTGTTCGTGTATGTATGTACACGTGTATGTTGTGACACCTTACCGGGAAGCGAATAATGTGTCAAGTGTAAGTTATAATTGATTTAATTACTTTTATAAGATTCAATAGTAAAATGTATAGATTAGATTTTTTTATTTATAAGGTTCGGCTAAAAAGTTCTTGATGCCAGTGCAGTAAAGTATTACAAAATGGCAGATGTGGTAGATAGGACATGATAAAAGTTTTACTTTAATTCCTTTTGTACGTAATATTTAAACATAATTTAATAGGTACGAAGTATATTGTATATATTTGTTTACATAAATAAGGTTGTAATTTTATTTAAACGTATGTATTTTTTTTCACATATTCAGATCTTATATATCTGTCATCAGAAATAAGATCTGTTAAAAGGTTAACGTTTTAAACGCTTAACAAATTACATAACTGAATCAAAGGAACATGATGTGATTAGAAAAGTCCAGTTCCAGTGTAATGTAGCTTTTAAAAATACAAAGCTATGTATTTATCCAATATCATCGATAAGTATTAGCAATTATTAAGTTGCATTGAAAAAGTGTCTAAAAGAATTTTATTTGTAATCTGTATAAAACAAAATTTGCTTTAAAATTATTTAAACAATATTTATAACATTAAAATAATTATTGTTTTCTAAGGTTTAAGCGAACACTACACATTGAAATGAAACACTTTTTACGTATTAACTCGCGTTTAATTTTACTACGTTACATAGTTTTTTAGTTTCCTGACGTTTCTAACCCTTATGATAATTATAATAATTGTTAAGTTCATAATAATATAGGTAATATATTTTGTTAAAAATTAAATGTAAACAACAATTTGTCCGGTTTTCATTCATAAAACATGGTCACCTTATATAAATTGTACGGAATATCTAATATTCGTAACTTCCTATGAAGAAATTGTACAATGTTGTTTTGTACATAGATATTTAGTAGAAATCTCTACTAAATATTGGCATATAAAGCTTTTGATTATCTTCTATAGTTAGGTAGATACAGTCAATTATTTAAATGCAAGTGTCTGGATTGAGGAGCCAGATGAAATGTATTTTTTTAGCTAATTTACTTAATCTTACTATTTTATTTCTATACTACAAATTCAAGCATACATACTACTAATTGTCCATTAGTTCGAATATATTAATATGTGGATCAATTTCATAGGAATTCACGCTTTTGTATACGGGCTGAGGAGCCACAACCAAACTATTTTATTTTCTTTAACTTCGGCAGTACTGCACTGAAATTTTTAGTAGATAACCTACAAAATACCTACTAAAACATACAAAATTTTCAATAATGTAACTTTATTACTTTCCGAGTTCTAGGCTGGCTCTTCAATCCATACTGTATGGATTGAGGAGCCACCTTTATACTGATGTACCTTAGAAAGTATTATACTACAAATTCCAGAATTTGTCCTACAAAATTATTTTTTATACTACTAATTGATGGTATGATTTTCCTTTAAAAATTAGGGGTGGCTCCTCAATCCTGACGTTCATTCGTCTGTTGCGAAGCTACCGAGACGTCAACGCGCTACTCGCTGACTCCCTCGCGCTACTCGCTGACTCCCTCGCGCTGACGTTGAAACTTACCGCTTTGTCTCGCTCGCTCGATTTACACTTTATAGGTGTGCGTGTGTGAGTGTTTGCTTAAGTAGTTGAGTAGGACTATATTTTGAATGACTACAAGTAGGAGCATGCCGTATCTTCCCTTTTTGTTTTATTCTAAAGGGGCTACCACATTGTTGTAAACCGACGTTTACAACAGCCGTTTACAACAGTGTGGTAGGTTGTTTTCAACGACATTTCGGTCAACCTTTCCACGACCTTTGTTAGCGGGCGCGCGTTGAAAACCGCTGTGTTGCCACTGCCTTAAACACCATTACACACAAACCGCTATCTTCAACCTACAACCTACATACAACGTGGTTACTGGAAAAAGCCAAGTTCCGTATATATTAATGTACGTACGTTTTTCTCCAGCAAATAGATCATTTTTTTTTAAATTACCTCACCACTTACCTTATATCAAGGAAGGGACACAGTAAATATATTAGCTCATATATTTACTGTGGAAAAGATGCCAATAGCGCTATTTAAATTCGAAAATAAAACAAAATATGTCAAATATGCTAAATTTTACGATAATGCTTAGCATCCTGCTGTAGCCTAAATTTTACTCTTAAAAATACTAATGCTGAACTGATCTGATAGTCATAAGCAGGATCCTGCTAAAAATGGCAACACTGTGGACTGTGGCAAACCAAGTGGAAGCTCGTTCACAACAAGTTGTAAACGAGCCGCCCGCCAAGGTGACCTGGTGGGAAAGGCTTGTTTACAACAGTGTGGTAGCCCCTTAAGTTGCAAACTAAAAAAATGTAAACAAAAACTGTCACACACGCGAGCCGCGTGAGCGAGCGTCGCGACTCGTTGCCATTTAATATACCTATAACATTTTTGCCAAACAACCTTACACTCTATACCAATGACGTTAAGATACACAGCAATGACTACCGCGTTGCGAACGAGACGGAAATATCCAAAAAAATAAGTTGCCTTTCACGATATTCGACTGTATTACGGAAGTAATAAAGATATATTATATCAACGACCAAAACGAACGGATCAAGCGAAGACGTTGCAATGATCTCATTACGTTCTAAGCTCTATAGTCATAAACTTTAAGTACAAATTCGCTTCAAACATCCGAGGACCAGTTGCGCGACGAAGACTGCTTTAGAATGAAACGTAAAACGGTTCTGTCGTCGCGGAACACAAAACGGTCTTTTAAAACGGTCCGTCTTTGCAACGACCATGCCCTTATCTATAGCGCTGAATGGGTAATAACAGGTTTTTCGCGTACCGAAACCGAAACTATGTACCTATTGGTATTTGGTTTTCGATAACGGTTTTCAAAACTATTTATTTTTGAAACTATTTATCGGAGATGTTGTACGGTATGTATTGCCAATCTAACAGCACCGAAATAACTAGTTTATTGATACGGTGTTGGTAAATTCATGATACCTGTTTATCGGATGTTTTAGATAAGTTATGGAATAGTATATGTATTCAAATGAACTTTCCTTCATACGTACTTCATCCAGGCTTAGGACTGGCTGCATAAATGTATAGTCAATAAATGCAGCATTCATTGATTTTATATACCTACTTACAATTTGTTTGTTTAACATTATTTACATAAGACTTCTATTTTAATTTTTATATTTATAAGTATTAATTTTTTTGTGTTACCTACTGTTTTTTTCTGTGGTAAGTACTTATACATTTTTAGTACCTAAGTAAGTAAGTAGGTACCTAGTTATTTACACTTTATATTAGTTTGTTTTTTCAAAGTAAATCCAAATAACACTTGAGTTCGCGCGAGACACTTAGATTAAAACAAAAAGGGAAGATACGGCATACTCCTACTTGTAGTCAATCAAAATATAGTCATACTCAACTACATATGCAAACACTCACACACGCACACCTATAAAAGTGTAAATCGAGCGAGCGAGACAGCAGTAAGTTTCAACGTCAGCGCGAGGGAGTCAGCGAGTAGCGCGTTGACGTCTCGGTCGCTTCGCAATTTGCAACAGACGAGTACGTACGACCGATTCCGACGCCACGGCGGAGTAGCGTCTTTCTCTTTTTATCACAGCAGAATGTCCGCAATAGTACGATGTAGCCTGTACGCTCGGCAAATTGCGACTGAAGTGAAATTGAGCCTCTAGCCTAATTTTAGCGGCTTACTCACGAGACGCTAATGCCGTCGCTAATCTTCCCTTTTTGTTTTAAAGGGCTACCACACTGTTGTAAAACGACGTTTACAACAGCCGTTTACAACAGTGTGGTAGGTTGTTTTCAACGACATTTCGGTTCACCTTTCCACGACCTTTGTTTGCGGGCGCGCGTTGGAAACCGCTGTGTTGCCACTGCCTTAAACACCATTACACACAAACCGCTATCTTCAACCTACAACCTACATATAACGTGGTTACTGGAAAAAGCCAAGTTCGTATATATTAATGTACGTACAGCGCGGTATTTTTTACATCTTTAAAAGCTCATATCTAGCTAATAATTATATAAATTGAATCGCGTTTTTTCCAGCAAATTGATCAATTTTTTTTTAAATTGCCTCACTACTTAGGTATATCAAGGAAGGGATGCCAATAGCGCTATTTAAAGTCGCAAATAAAACACAATATGTCAAATATGCTAAATTTTACGATAATGCTTAACATCATGCTGTAGCCTAAATTTTACTCTTAAAAATACTAATAAAGCAGGATCCTGCTAAAAATGGCAACACTGTGGACTGTGGAAGCTCGTTTACAACCAGTTATAAATGAGCCTCCCGCCAAGGTGACCTGGTGGGAAAGGCTTGTTTACAACAGTGTGGTAGCTTCTAGCGCCCTTAGCAGCGCCCTTTAATCTAAGGCGAGACATTTTTTGTATACACTCGTCACGAAAGCAAGAGGAATAATGAGAAAAAAGCGCTGCGGTCAAGGTCATAAAAATAGGTACTTATACAAATCAATTTTAAATAGATCATCCTAAGGTCTAAATTTTTTATGCAAAACTGTTAATCTAATTTTGAGACATTTAATATCTAACTTTAAGATCTAACCCCACCCATAAGGCTTAAAATAATTATTTAGATGTTGTGCGTATTTGTCGGTTATGCGCGGTAATACGCGACGTTGCCAAACCTACGCGATTGCACAAATACGGTACAGTTTTTGTAAACGCTATGGTATTGTATTTAAGGTCAGTTATTGAATAACTGTATTTTTCTAAAATAAATAGTTTCACCGATACATAGTTTTGGTTATTGCACCGATAAATAGTTTCAATAACTATGTATGGTTTAAATCGACCATCGCTAGCGATGCGCGATTTTAAGAGACTAATTTCATTAACGAATTAATCTAATACTAATCTAAAAAATGGAATACCAGATTAATTAGTAATATTCTAAATATCAATAATCGAATAAGTATTAGTAATAAAATCGAACGATTATTGATATTGAAAGAAAGAAAGCTAAAATGTACTAACTTTAACGCAACAGCATAAGGCTCATAGCGGTTACCAAGAGAGGCCGGCTATTTATAATCGAAAATGATGATGAACCGTCCAGTGTATTAGAGCGAGGGAATTAAAATGAGTAATAATTAGAAAAAGTCAGCTACTTGCTTTTACACCACCCCTGGTAACGCACTGCTCTGTAGGTAAAATGAATGAAATTTTTGAATATGTCACATGAGCCATATTATATTTATTGTCAGTCATCATCAATGAATGACCATTCGTTGCAAGAATCTGTATTCGTTAGTGGTTGATTACTACTACTGACTGATTAGCACCCGATAAGTAGTACCTACTGCTTAGTAATTAGTAATATCTACATTTTAAGTCATTCGATATTCGAATGAATGTAATAATCGAATGATTCAGTTAGTATCATTCATAATCGCGCATCGCTAGAATCTACAATCCACATTCATTAGTTATAGTTATTTTTCAGAAAAATTACAGTTTTGTTAACAATATAAAGAAAGAATAGATGTTTCATTCAACGATAATAATTATTTAATTCAAATAAAACTGAAGAACTGAAAAAAAATCACAGATCTCGTGCCTTTCACGACCTTCTTGTACATTGAAAATGAATTTAATGAATTAAACAAAACAAATCTCATTGTCGATTGCGTGATGAAGCAAATATTAATTTTTATCTTATTTTATACGTAGAGAACGAGAACTTACCTATGTCAAATCTGGCAACTTTGCCACTTTACACAACTGATGAAAAGTCATTGTCCATTTATAACATAAAATCAAACTGGTGAAATTGTTGTAGTGTCTATGACAGACGGTATATCTATCTAGGAGTGCATAGACATAAATGTTTTTTAAATTAAGTTGATGGATATTAAGGCAAACGTCTAAAAAAAAGTAACATTACCAACTATATTTTTATTTCCTCGAAAATGTAAATTGTACCTACTTACAATATTAATAGAGAATCTTCAACAGTTATGATACAAAACTTTAGGAATTTGATCCCTATGATTTAGTTATTTTGAAGTAAACCACAGTGAAATTGGCAAAGTTGATCACCATTTTATGAAAATTTCATAGAGAGTTAGTGAATATGGTCAGGGTTGACACAAATATAATAAACATCACGTAGGTAATAATTGTTCACTTTATTACTTATGAGTAAAATATACAAAACACAAATAAAATTACTAGGAACGAAAACTTAATCATACTAAACTCTGTAACATTATTAACAAAAAAAAATCAAGTACCTATCAAAACAAACAAATCACAATCATGTTACATCAATAAGATATAACTTAGAACAATTGTTAGAATAAAGTAAGAATCAACATTATTAATCGGAAACTTATTTTTTATATTATTAATAACAAATAACAAAGTGTGAATTAATCAAAGGTTAACCTTAAAAATATTGTTCATCACATTTCTCAACTAAGAGTTCTCGGTTTTTCTTCACGGAATGTAATTTTACAGCTTTAACAATGGATGTAGACAGTATTACATACCGGTTTCTGGGGGAAGCTTTCTAGCAGTGGATATGTTTTTACTGAAATTATGCTGATTCATCAAAGACAACTTCACAACTCTATTGAACATAGACATCAAAACAGTTGTTTAGTGTATGTAATTTATTCGTGTAAGTATGAATGTTATCTGTTTGGGTAACTGGCACGTTAAGGCTAAAAGTATGTTATCAAAAATTTTTTTTTTATTTCTTGTTCTAATTTGTGTCAACCCTAGGCCACATAAAAACATGGCAAAGTAGCCATCCCATATTGGCCGGCATAGTCTGGTAACATTGCCAACAAAATTATGAGACGTAATTCAAACACTACAGCATTTTTAAAGTAATCAGTCCATTTCTTACCATAAATATAACATTATAACTGAAGTGTACGTACCTGGACCCGATGTTTATACTCTAAAATGTTTAAAGTTCTTGAGCACTAAATTTTGATGTTCGATCACTGACGGATTTCAAAGTTAAAATTGCAAAAAATGGCTGCCGTGGTGTTGTCCTATACAAAGTAGTGTTGCCAATTGATAACCGTATTTTGTCCTAAAAGTAGTCACAACACTAAAAAATTTACGTATTCTGTAGTATGAAAAGTTTTCCATAGGCACTCTGCTGGTGGCAAAGTTAGTAACAATTGGCAAAGTTGCCAGATTTGACGTAGGCTGTTTTTTTATTTGTTACAAGGTAAATTGTTGACACATGAAATAGATAGTTCCTTCAAGTAAAAGACTAATTTTATTATTTCTATATTCATATCTATCTAGTAGCGCTTCGTCTTCTCGAATGTAGGAATAGCGTGGCTCATCATCATCACATCTGGCGGACGAAAGCGTGTGTGCAGAAGGCGAAAAAAAAGCTGAGCATTGTTAAACGGCGTAGTCCGTTTATAAAAAATAACGGCACTCGCCGGTACCTGCTACTGACCCTTGTTCTCTTGCGCAAAGAGTTGTTTTCATTATATTTGCCCTATCTAAGTGCATTTCCAATGTAAGTACCATAAGATCGTGAAAGGCACGAGATCTGTGAATTTGTATACTTAGGTAGTAGTAGATTGTATAGCAAAGAAAGAAATAAATAAAAGTTAACATTTATTATTAGTTCTAAAATTACAATTTTTTGCACATTATTACAGGCAACACATAATTTTATTTCTTACTACAAGTTACAGATAGATTCATTACATGCTGTTACAACAGTTTCATTTAACGCACAAAGTAGGTACTTGTCGAGATCAGATTTGTCACAAGATCTATTAGCAACACCACTCGTAGCAACTTCATCGTCACTGGAATCAGGATCACCACCACCGACCTATTTTGAATTGAAGGCGAACTTTTTCGGCATCACGCTTCTCGAGTCGACATTCGACGGCTGCAATTCGTTAGGCATAGCTCAAGATTCTTCACTCCACCTCCGAATAGAGCGACAGGCCCGTGCGTGTTATCTTGAAGTCTGAAATCGATATTACAGAGAAGGCATGAATGTACTTCGGCTCCAAAACGAGACGCTTCCATTTAACAGTATCGCACTGATTCTTGGTCGGATCTTTGAACTCCATCAGCTCGATGTGAATTCTAGTCGGCGTCGTCTGTCTGTTTGGCACCTTCACGTTGAACACGCCCGGAACCTTGCCTTCATTGTTATTTTTAGTCGCTGACAGAATTTTGTCTCTTAAATTAAACCAGCACTGGCGCATTTCAAGCCCGAACTTGTTCATACTCTCCACAAAAGGCTCCTTCGGGATGACACGCTTCAAGTCGTTTACTAACTTGGACTCAACAAATTCACGCATCAGAAGCTTGCTGTTTTCATGCCACCAATAATCAACCGATGGAAGCAACATAGACACTATGTTTCGGCTGCACTAAAAGCGTTACTGCCCAGTTCTACATGCTGACAAATGGAAACGAAAAGCAAAATCGTCCTCGCGTGATGACTTAGGCAAAGAGATGTGCTAGTTTACTCGTACTTATTTATATTGGCTTTCATTATTATTCTTAAATTCTAAAAACATCAAATTCACGCAAAAAATCATAAACTCTACTGTTACAACTCATATTAGTCCGCGCGTGACGCATACTCTCCGCGCGCCGCAAAACCCCGCCGCATAAAGGTTAAGCTACTATCTAGACCGTTACAGTTAGCGAGGTCCCGTTTCATGCAAAACGTAGCCTAACTCAATACCCTGAGACAATTTTTTAATTTTTTGTATATCGCTTTTCGTTTTTGAGTAATCGTCGTTTTAATGAGACGAGACCCGAAAAAATCGCGTAATTTTTTGATATTTTTGCACTTTTTCAAAAAAGTTTTTGACTTTTCCAAAATTTTTTTTCACCATCTTGTAGCCCTTGCTAAGACGCATCTTTTGACAGTGTCTACGTAGCCCTAAATTCCACGACACTAGATCGATGTCGCACTTTTGTTGAAAATGGGGCCCTATCAACGCGATCGAAAAAACATTTTCAATGTTAAAAAACACAAAAACTTGACGTATTAAAGGGAGCAAGCCCTGATGGTTTACCGACTGTGTTTGTTAAGCGCTGTGGTGCAGTATTGTCCTGGCCGTTGGTTTTAGTATTTAACCGTTCATTGTCTGACGGTTGTTTTCCCGAGGAATGGAAGAAAGCAAGGATGTTACCCATACACAAAAAAGGTGAACTAAATAACACAAATAATTATAGTACAATTGCAATCTTGTCATGTTTTTCTAAATTGTTTGAGTCGCTGGTATGCCCGCGTTAAATCGGACACGTTGAACCTCTTTTAACATCCTGTCAACATGATTTTAGATCTGGTCGCTCAGCTGTGACAAATCTGAGTGGCTTTGTGTCTGACTTGTCAAGATGTCTTGATAATGGAATGGAAGTTGATGTTGTTAACACAGACTTTGCTAGTGCTTTCGATAAAGTCTGTCACTCTATACTATTGAAAAAGTTGGAGTACTTTGGCATAAATGGATCGGTTTTACATTCGTTTGAGTCGTACCAAGCAAAGAGACTCTAGGTGATTTCAGTTAACGGTTACGAGTCCCTGCCCTATTATGCTTTATCGCGAGTGCCCCAGGAATCCCATCTTGGACCCGTACTCTTTCTTATATTCATAAATGACATGACAATGTCTGTAGAACATAAATATAACCCCAATAGCACCTTATTATTATTTGTTGGTAAAAGAGGTAATCTGAACAAAACAAGCCTTATAAAATGTTTAAAATGTTTGGATAAGTTAATTGTAATGAAAATTATATTGTTCACATTACCCTATTGTAGTACTCGTAGTTTGCCACAGGAGGAAAATTCTATTAGATATAAGCTTAACCTGACATTACATTTATTTTGCAAAAATGACATAATGCATTTAATTGACACTAACAATTATGTTAGTAATTTTTATTTGGCGAGAGATAGTTATTATCTGTCAAATTATTATAAGCGACAAATAGCTTTATCGCTATCCTATTGTATTCAAACGCCAGCCAAAAACTTGGCTAAACAAGTTGCTTCTATTGAGCAATTAATGTATATTTGACATAGACGTCAGTAGTGTTTCTACTGACATTCCAATTAATTATTTAAATTAAATTATATGACAAAAGAGGAAAACTCTTGCGAAATGTTTGTTAATTAAATGAATGTAAAAATAGCTTTAGCAAAAGCCCATGTCAATCATTAAATTTAAAAAATGTACAATCTTTAAACATTGTTCACCAGAACATCCAAGGAATGATGGGCAAAGATTTGGAGATTGAATTGTTCATGAACTGTAATAAAATTGATATTCTTTGCATAACAGAACACTGGCTTAAAGACCATCAGTTCATGTTCAATTTTAAGAATCATTTGGTAGAAAGTTCGTTCAGTCGAGGAAATGCAATACATTGTGGCTCCTTAATTATTGTTAGTAAAAAGTTTAAATTAAAGGAACGCAAAGACATAGTGAGCCTCTCGGTTGAGCGAACAATAGAAATAGCTTGTGTGGAGTTGGAGCAGTTTGTTGTATTAAATGTGTACAGACCTCCTTCAGCGTCATATGATTTTTTCGAAAAGGTTATGGATGAGGCATTACATAAAGTCCGTAATGTAATGTTTGCGGGGATTCTAATATTAATTTGTTAGAAAATTCCACAATATCAACTAAAATTAAAAACCTATTTCTATCATACAACTTAAATCATTTATTTTTGGAGCCGACAAGAATAACTGCCACTTCGGCCACCTGTATTGATAACATATATACAAATGTAAAACCACTGGCTAAGCAAATTATTAATAACCTGGACTCTGATCATTGTGGCCAAATGGTCAGCTTTCCACACCAGCGTAAACAAGTGACGAAAAAGAATATCACTGTTGTACCAAAAACTGCAGGTCGGCTGGAACGCTTTAAAAGCAATCTAATTACAAAATTAAATTATTTAGAATACAATGACAACCCTAATGTCTTTTATAATAATTTTTTTAACGTTTATTGTTTAGAATGTAATAAAACTTTTGTTCCAAAAAAGATCTCAGTTAGTTGTACTGTAACTTTTAATGAATGGGCTACAATTGGTATTCACAGAAGAAGGAAACGCCTTTATGAACTTTATGGTGAACGCAACTATAACACCAGCGATGACTTCAAATTATATGTCAAAAATTATTCAAAGTTATTCAAAAGAGTATGTCGATTAGCCAAGGCAAACTATCTGAGTTCTAAGATTAAGAATAGTAATGACAAAATAAAAATGACATGGAATATTATAAATAGTGAAACAGGAAAGGTCAAAAGTCGTAATAATGAGTACAATTTAAATTGTGATAATAAAACCTTGACTTGTGATGCTGATGTTGCTGCAGCATATGAGAGGTTTTTTACTGACATTCCAGTTTCAACTACAAAAGCCTTGATTTCCTCCCCCACTTTAGCTGAATCTGTTTTGAAGGAGAATGTTAAAGATTGTGAAAGTAATTTCAGTTTTCAAAAAAATTGTGTTATAGATATATTAAAAACATTTAACATTCTCAATAAAAAGAAAACTGCTGATCTGTGGGGTAATTCCGTGGACATCGCTAAATCTGTAGTTATGACAATAGCTCCAGTTTTAGCTTGCATATTTAATGAATGCATTGAGTGTGGTGTTTTTCCTGACCTCATGAAATATAGTAAAATAATTCCATTATTTAAATCAGGTAGCACTTCTGACCCCTCTAATTTTAGACCTATTTCTGTGCTACTCACATTTAGTAAAATTTTTGAAAAGTTGCTAGACCAAATGCAAATTCATTTTTATAAAAATAAACTTTTACATTGTAAACAGTATGGTTTTACTAGGGGTCGCTCTACAACTGCCGACGGTGTTGAGCTTTTAATCCAAATATTTGGTACCTGGGAGGAATCACAGGATGCCCTAGGGGTATTTTGTGATTTATCCAAGGCTTTTGATTGTATTTTACATGAAACTTTGGCCAGGAAGCTTAACCACTATGGAATTAGGGATGCTTCTTTGAGCCTTCTAATCTCATACTTGAGTAACAGGATTCAAAAGGTCGACATTAACGGTAAAAGATCTCCGGGATCAGTGGTTAAAATGGGAGTTCCGCAGGGTTAAATACTTGGTCCATTCTTGTTTTTGGTTTATATTAATGACTTACCTTATTTTGTAAAAGACAGTCATGAGATAGTATTGTTTGCTGATGATACTTCACTTTTATTAAAAGTGAAACGACGACACCGAAATTATGACGATGTGAATAATGCGGTCTCAAAGATTGTTCACTGGTTTAGTGTTAATAACTTGCTATTAAACGAGGGAAAAACCAAATGTGTAAGATTTGTATTGCCTAATGTTAAGCAGGTAATAACTAGTGTACAAATTAAAGATAATAATGTGAATCCTGTGGACACAACTGTGTTTCTAGGCATCACGTTGGATGCCAAGCTTCAGTGGGGCCCACATATAGCTAAATTGTCGAATAGACTTAGCTCTGCGGCTTATGCAATAATGAAGACCCGTCAGTTAACTGACGTTGATACAGCTAGATTAGTTTATTTCAGTTACTTTCATAGTGTAATGTCGTATGCCATTTTACTGTGGGGAAATGCTGCTGACATTCAAACTATCCTTATGCTGCAGAAGAGGGCTATTCGAGCAATATATAACCTACAGGCTGGTGACTCTCTCAGAGAAAGATTTAAGGATATAAGTATAATGACAGTTGCATCACAATATATTTATGAAAATCTTATGTATGTTCATAAAAATATTGAAATTTTTTCAAAAAACAGTGATATTCACAAATTAAATACTAGAATTAAAAACAAATTAGCAGTGCCTTAAACTGGGCTCCATAAAATAAATAATTCTTTTAAGGGTTGTGTGTACGATTATACAACAAAGTACCAAAAGATATTTAGAAATTAGATCTTGATTTTAAAATCAAAATCCAAGAAAAGCTTTATAAAAAAGCTTATTATAAAGTGTCGGATTATACAGAAGACAAAACAGCTTGGGTCTGAAATGCTCCAAGTACCTACTCCAACAGCTATTTCTAATTGTCTATAATTAATATAAATAGAGCACCATATTTAATTAAACTATTTACATTCAAATTCATATTTTGTATTTTGTGACCTGGTAACGACATATAATATATTTAGCCGAAAAATAAGCTTCGGTAGGCGTGGCCTAAGTGTGACGTCATAGTCACGCGATGGTGGTGCGAGGTGTAAGAGGGCCTAAGAGGGGCGCGCAGGCAGCCGGCTGAGCGGCGAGCATCTTTTGCTGCGGATTTAAATTTAGATTCTAAATTCAGAAGTGGGATAGTAACCACGTCTTCGTTGTTTTTTGGACGGTTAAAAGTTTAAATTTTATCAATTAGTTATTAAATGACTATTCGCAATGCCTCAAGAAACGAATAATAAATCTCGAAAACGTGGACGTTCCTCCGCTCCGGGTATCGAACGACAACTTCAAACGATAATTTCTCGTTTGTCGGCGTTGGAAGATACTAGGAATCGCCATCTAGGTCAAGCGGGCGCGAGCTCCGGTGTGCGTACGCGAGCTCCGGTGTGCGTACGCGCGCCGCCGCCTTGCCGGCGCCGGCACCTGCGCGGACGGCGCGCTCGCGCACGCCGCCGCCACCGCGTTTGCTCGATTTGGCGAGCGAGTCTGCCGTCCTTGTAGGCGCGCGCGGCGTAACTCATACGGACACGCTGCTGGCGGTGCCGTCTAGCGCGCTTTCGGGTGCGGCGAGCGTGGCCGCGTCACTACCCCCGAGCGTGACGCCGCGCCGTCGGCTACCGATGTCATTATGAGTGAAGTAGCGGATAAGCTTGCGACCGCAATCAATGCTATAAATCCGGTAAGATCCAACCATCATATTTATATTTCGAGTTTCGATCCGTCTTTAAGTGATTTTATTGTGTGGTGTGAAGAGGTAGATCATTTGCGTATTATTCATCAATGGGATGACCGTGAGTGTTTGTCGAGAATAGGTAATTGTTTGAAGGGTGACGCTCGCGTGTGGCTTAATGAGTGGACGACTAACAATTGTACTTGGTCCAGTTTTAAGCGAGATTTTCAATCGTTGTGCCCGCGTAGATTAGATATCGCCAATATTTTGTTCGACGTGATGAAGACAGATTCTGATCGCTATCCGACATACGCGGAGTACGCTAGGCGCTCATTGTTGCGATTACGTGTTGTTATTGGCTTAAGCGAAGAATTAATTTCTGCAATAATTATTCGTGGAATCACCGACCCACAGATTCGCGCTGCCGCTATGAACGCGAATTTGTTGCCCGGTGATTTAGTTGGATTTTTGTCCATTTATATCAAACCTACTCAGATTGCTCCTGTTCGTGTCAGACCCCGCGTTCAGTCGACCCACAATTTTCATAATAATTTGCGTAAAATAGAAAACTTTGATACGAAATCAAAATGTTTTAAATGTAACGGTTTTGGTCACAAGCAGTATGAATGTCCTAAACGTGTGAAATTAAATAATCCGAATGACAGAAATGAACCGTCAAGTTCAGGATTGTCAGTTTTGAAAAACTTTGCTGATAGATCTGATCCATGTAGCTTCTGTAAAAAGACGGGGCATAAAGTTGAGGATTGTTTCGCATAACAGCGTGCTGAATCTCGTGGTAAATCTAATGTTAACTTTTGCCGTGAGAGTTTTGACGAATACAAGCAGAACGACATTGCAGCTGCGGTGATTCAAGGGGTACCTGTAGATATCCTTATAGATAGCGGCTCGCAACTTTCCTTAATAGCAGAATCTGTTGTGAAACATTTTCAGTGCACTCAAACACCGTCTGTGTAGATTTTCGGGCGTTAAACGCGAACACCGTGAAGGATCGCTATCCATTGCCGCTTATTGAGGTTCACATTGACCGTCTAGGCAAAGCCAAGTTCTTTACTAGTCTGGACATGGCGACCGGCTTCCACCAGATTCCAATGGACAGCGATTCTATACATCGCACTGGCTTTGTCACGCCAGAGGGTCACTTCGAGTACCTTAAAATGCCGTATGGACTCGCCAACGCACCTGTAGTTTACCAACGTATCATATCCGATAGCTTACGTCCTTTTATCGAGGCAGATAGAGCTTTAGTTTATGTTGACGACGTCCTGATACCGAGTAAGAATACTTGGGGCGTACAATAAGCCATGGTCAGGTTAGGCCGAGTCAGTATAAAATTAATGCTTTGGTCGGGGCCCGAACACCTAGCAGTGTGAAAGAAGTAAGACAGTTCCTTGGTCTCGCTGGGTATTTTCGGCGATATATCCCCGGCTATTCTCTTAAAACAGCTTGCATTGCTAACCTACTTCGCAAAGGTGTGCAATTTAAGTGGACCGACGAGCACAAACAAGTTCGTAAAGGTATTATTGACCGGGTAACTAACCAACCAGTGTTCTCTATTTACGATCCTTTGTTGGCCACAGAGGTGCATACTGATGCGTCGTCGCGGGGTTACGGTGCTGTCTTATTGCAAACTGACGTTGAAGGACGTAAACGACCTGTTGCGTACTTCAGCAAGGTTACTCAGGGTGCTGAGCCCCGTTACTACTCTTACGAGTTGGAAACGCTGGCTGTGCTTAAGGCGCTGCAACACTAGGCATTATTTAGTCGGAAACAAGTTTAAAGTAATTACACGGATTGCAACGCCTTAAAACTTACCCAACGCAAGAAAGATCTCCTGCCTAGAATAGCTCGGTGGTACTTAAGTCGCAATGCAATTAATATGTGTCAAATAGCGAGGCCGCATAACTGGGCCCCGATAGCGCAGGCCGCTGACGAAGAAACCCAGTCGCTGCTGCAGAAACTTAATGACGGTGCGCTTGATGCGGGACGTTATGTAAAACGTAGTGATGTGCTATATTATATAAGCTTAATAAGACCGGAGAACGGTCCCGCTATTTATGCTTTATTCCTAAAGGTCATCCTCTAAGTTTCCTGCGAATTTTCCACGATGAACACCAACATATCGGTGCAGAGAAAACAACCGACTTGATTCTCCACCACTTTTGGTTTCCTGGACTTAAACAATTTTTGAGAAAATATATTCAACATTGTATTGTTTGCTTAGCTCATAAAAAGGTACCACGTCAACCCTTACAGCCGATCCAGTCGTGGGACAAGCCTGGTACTCCTTTTAATACAGTGCATACAGATGTTTTGGGCCCTCTTCCCGACTCGAGCGGCTATAAGTTTGTTATTTTAATCATAGATGCTTTTACAAAGTATTGTTTATTGTATCCAATTTTTAGACAAGATACTAACGAATTAAAACGTGTGTTTGAGAATGCTGTCTCTTTATTTGGTATACCTCGTTTAATTGTAACTGACCGAGGACGAATGTACGAGAGTTCTTTGTTTTGCATATGGAATTTTGCATAAGGGACCTAGGTAGTGAGATTCATTTTACAACTGCAGAAATACACCAAAGTAATGGACAGGTTGAGCGGTACTGTCGAACAGTTATGAATATGATTCGTGTGGAAACAAACTTTCGCCAAGAAAGTTGGTCTAAAATTCTTTGGAAACTACAGCTCAACCTGAACATTACAGTGCAAAAATCTACTCAATGTTCACCTTTGAATTTATTAATCGGCAGTGATGGTGTAACGCCTGTCATACGATCCGTGGTTCGCGATATCGCGATCGAAGCAGCCAGCCCTAACCGAGAGTCTCTGCGCGAACTGGCGCGGCAGCGCGCAAGCGAGCTGCTGGATCAAAACCGAGCACAACAAGACGCTCGTGTGAACGTGCGCCGTAGAGTGCCGCGGTCTTTCCAGTTTAATGACCTTGTTTTCGTGCGCAAAACAAGCCAGTCTACTGGCAAGCTAGACTCTGGGATGCGAGGCCCTTACACTGTTACGAAGATACTGCCACACGGCCGATACGAACTCCAACTTATCAGTGGCTCGTATGGTAAGACTACACGAGCTGCGGCCGAATATATGATTTTGTGGCGAGGAGAGTGGACCCCGGACGTTTGCACGGCATTCTTCGAATGTGAGTATGAGTAAGCGGTTTTGTCATTCATGGTTCCCCGAGGGCTCTGCGCGTATTAATTAATAACCCTCTGATGGCTCAGTTGTATTGCCGCTCGTCGCTACGATGTTATGATGGCACCCTGAGGGCTCTGCCTGTTGTATATTCCTGAGGGCTCTGTACGTGGTGAAACCTGGTACCCTGAGGGCTCTGCCAGTCATGCAGTGTGAAGGATCTGTATGCGATTAGAGTGGTAACCCGAGGGCTCTGCCACTCGTACAACCTGAGGGCTCTGTACGGTATCTAGTAACCCGAGGGCTCTGCTAGTAGTGTGGATATTCTTATGTTTGCCATCCTAGGCCCCGTCTAATATAAAAATAAACGCAAAAGAAAAATTGCTGGTTGTTTACGTAAAGCTTATATAAAATAAGCTAATGTTACTTTACTTTGGATATTATGTACTAATGAAATCAATATTGTTTGTAGATAATAATGACGAGACGGAGACCGATAACTCGGATGCCGTAGAAAGTGTGGAAGGAAACCTACAAGAGGTAGAAGCGGAGGTCCATGCTCAACCATCGCGACCACGCCAGGTGCTGTCTGATGAAGCTGCGGTCGAGGACGAACCGCCTTCAGGAACGGCCGATTTAGCCGAAGAATAGGCTTCGGTAGGCGTGGCCTACGTGTGACGTCATAGTCACGCGATGGTGGTGCGAGGTGTAAGAGGGGCTCGCAGGCAGCCGGCTGAGCGGCGAGCATCGCGCACTTTTGCTTCGGATTTCGGATCGGACGGACGTTCATCTAATTAATATATTTTTGTTCTTTATAATTAAATCTGTATTTGTTTAAATAATATATTTTTTATAAAAATCGGACTAAAACGCTAAATATATATATAATTTTTGTAAATGTCGTTGCTTCTGTGCGCTGTGGTTTCTTGCGCCCGTTCTTTGCCACAGTTAAAAAATGATGTCCTGAATGGGTGGTAGGTTAAAAAATATTTGGACGTTTCAAAGTACTTGTTTATTGAGTTTATTGAATAAATATATTTTGACTATTGACTATTGACATCACTTTTGCTATTCAAAATTGCAAGACCCTTTTATTCGCAGATGATGTAAACATTTATAAAAGCATCTCTTCTCAGCACGATGCTAATCTTATTCAGAATGACTTGTCCAGAATAGTTAACTGGTGTAGCCTAAACAGGATGGAATTAAACGTCAATAAATGCTTTCACATGAGATTTTCGAAAAAGAAAAATCCATTTGAGTCTACTTACAGTACAGGTGGAACTTCCCTGAGTAGAATAGGTCAGGCTACAGACCTTGGTATCATTTTGGACAGTAAATTACGATTCGTGTCGCACATCGATATGATAGTAAAAAAGGCGTCCCGAATGCTCGGATTCTTGGAACGAAATACTAGGCACTTCAATAGCGCACACTAGGCTTATGCTTTTTAATTGTCTTGTACGGAGCCATCTGGAATACGGATGTGTTATCTGGAGCCCAGTGTAGCGTGTAGCGTACATTCGCAACGGGTGGAGAGTATTCAACGAGCATTTACGTGACACTTGGCATACATGTCGAGTGATATTTCCCATCGATGCACATATGCTCAGCGTCTTGACTATTTTAACATTCGGACACTATGTACCCGTCGCTAAATGTGTGATATGGTTTTTCAGCACAAAGTAGTAAATTATGACATTTAGTGTTCTGACATTCTTGGATTCGTAGGTCTGAACCTTAGAGCAGTTGGTTTAATGCTCTAAGGTCTGAACGTGCCTTATGGTTTTAGCCTCAGGCCAAATTATTTGGTCCGAGGTTTTAGCTATCGAACATGGTATGATTCTTTATAATTTCAAACAGTGACTTCCAAGTAATAATAATTTCTACATGTCGATATATGTTTACGTATTTTTTTGTCTTGGAATGTTTATTTTTGTAATTTTTGTTATAATTTTTCGTAATTAACTGTTAATTTATTAAAATACTGCGTTTTCTAAGCATTCCGTACGTATATTAAGTTTTGATATAGCCTGAGTAGTTCTTTAGTTCTAAGCTTTTTTGTCAGCTCACTCTTCTAGCAGCTCTGGAAACAGCTGTACGCTGGGCGCCATGTTGTATATACAGGCTTGGACGCTTATGTGTTTATAAACCGCCACTTACTCATGTGCCGCTACGTCATGCCATAACTAAATTATTTTACACTTCACTAGTGAAGTCTAGTCTCGGTCTTAATTCTCCAATAGCTATAGAATGTGTATTGAGTATAACATGCTTAATGGTAGGGCGGATGTTCTGGATATATTCCACGACTCTTTACCCTCCTTTATGAAAAAGGTGCTGGAACTGCTTGCATAGCTTGGGGATTGTTGGTTTTTGTTTATTTCTTTTAAACTTAGTTTAAATGGATAAAGGGTGTTGACAGACTGACAGACGGACAATTTAAAGACACAGGGTTCCCTAGGTAACGGGTGTTGACAGACTGACAGACGGACAACCTAAAGACACAGGGTCTTTATGTTGTCCGACTGTCAGTCTGTCAAGACCCTTTATCTTGGGAACGCGTTTTTTTAATGATTTAATTACAAATGTATAGTTTTCAGATTTTTCCCTATACTTGTAGTATAAGACGGTAATACTTGCCAAATTTCATAGTTCTAGGTCAACGACAAATACTCTATGAATTTTGGATTCCCTTGAGAGTGTCGAAATATACGTTTTATCGGCATAAACGGCCGTATCTTTTTTTTACGTTAACTTAGAAGTTTATGTATAATATATACAACAAAATTAAGTCTTAATGAAAAATCTGTTTTGTCCTTAGATTAAACCCTTTTTGTTTTAATCTAAGGTTTTGTCGTTAAAAACATTCGTGCATATATTGTAAATTATAATGGATAAGTCTCATTGGTAATGCGTAAGTATCCTTCCTGCCGCAGGATATCCTGCGTATATAAGGCGACTGCTAGAAACCGCAAGAAACTTCAAGGGTTAGTCAGGTCAAGTGTTTTAGACATGACAAAAATGACAAAAAAAAATCGGCCTACTTTATTTTTCATTAAATAATTTATTTTATGAATATTAATTTGATGGTCTCTTATTTATTTTAATGCAAAAATTAACTATTATTTATAACGCGCGGGCAGCGGCCGGCTGTTGACCCACCCGTCTGTTGACCCGTCCGCGTCAGCTGGGCGATAAGTACCTACGTTAGTCTGCAATATTTTTGTCATTTTTGTCATGTTTAAAACACTTGACCTGACCAGTCCTTGAAGTTTCTTGCAGTTTCTAGCAGTCACCTTATATAGTTACAATGAATTTATAAATAAATGAATACTCAAAAAAAATTACTTACAGTTTATCTAAAATAAAATAAAGTTTAGGACTATCAGGTTTTTAAAATTAAGTTATGAATATTTTTTTTCTTTTAAAGCTTTAATCTAAACCTGGCGCATTTAAAAGTTTTGATTTATTTTATATACATTGTCTGTTTTTACATACAACACGTTTACACACTATATACTTATTTACACACTATACACCTATTTACAAAGTTACTTATGTCTTTACAAATCTAATACACATAACGTATTATCTGGGTACAAAGCAAAAGCAAAATTCACATAACTATTTACAAAATTATTGGTAATGATCTGATTAAAAAACACCAAGTGCTGTAATTTCCTGACCCCTGCTCGATCTTCTGTCTGCTAAGATGTTTCCTGCTGTTTATTTATTTATTTATTTAAGCACACAAACAGGTTACAGTCATACAATAAAAACAACACAAGTAGAGACTATGTATCGGGAACTAGACCATAACCCTTAAAAGTGTACATAGCATGCATAGAGAGTAATACATTACAACTTACCTACCTATACAATAATCAGTAGTTTAGTGTGTGGTAAGCAACACATAAATTAATTATTATTTTTATAAATTAGGTATACAAAATTGAGTTATAAAAATTAATATTGAATTACATTAGAAATTATTTAAAAAAAATAAATCAAAGAAACATACATTATAACATTAAATTAATTGCAAACAATAATAAAATAATATCAATTAATCATAACAGAAAAAAAAATGTAATTACCAGTTTCAGATTAAAATATGTATAAAAAGTAAAAAAGTATCACAGAAATTACGGAACCCTAGGTGTAGTGAGGCTCAGTGCCCCGTCAATACTTCTCCGGAACGAGTAAAAACTGTGCTGAAATAAATCCAATTCAGGATTTTTAGATGATAATTCGTTATAATTACGGCGCATTCTGACCAACGGATTGTAAAACGATGTGTTGTTTTTATACACTTCGAGTCTAAAAAGAGGGACATGACGACATCTATAATTAACATTTAAAAATATTTGTGACAACAAACTAGGGCAATCAATTTTAGAGTGTAAGATCTTATAAAGAAGAAGTAGGTCACATCTATCGCCTCGAGACTTTAGCGTATCCACTTTAAACTTTACCAGACGCTCACCATAGCTACCGACACCACGCCCAAAACCACATCGATAGGATATTATTCTTAAGCATTTCCTCTGTAAGCGTTCTATATCATCGGAGTGAACCGCATATTGAGGAGACCAGATAGAACAACAATATTCCAGAATGCTCCTGACTAGGGCATTAAATAAATGAATCACACTTCTTGGATTTTTGAAGTCCTTTGAGGATCTTAACACGAAACCCAGCACCTTATTACAACGGTTGACAACGTACTCGTAGTGCGGACGAAATGTCAGCCCCTCATCAAACAATATACCTAAGTCTTTAACAACTGATTTACGCTCAAGGGCCAGACCGTTTAACCTATATGTGAAGTGAATTTTACGTTTTTTGTTATTTGTAAACGAGATGACAGAACGTTTGCTCACATTAAGATGCATGTGGTTGTGAGAGCACCAATTCGCGACAGCCACCAAGTCCCTTTGTAAGCGTTCACAGTCTGATATATCATATATTGGTGCAAACATTTTAAGATCATCAGCGTACAAAAGGGATGGGCTTGCTATGAATTCAATAAGGTCATCGATAAACAAAACAAAAAAGCGTGGTCCAAGGTGAGACCCCTGCGGAACGCCAGAAGTTACCTGAACGGGTGCAGATAAGAATCCTTTTATAGCTACGAGTTGACTTCTATTCTCAAGATACGAACTAATCCAACGAAGCAACTTGCCATGAATACCGTATGATTCCAGCTTCTGACAAAGCAAGTAATGATTGACTTTGTCAAAAGCTTTGCTGAAGTCAGTGTAAATTGCATCAGTTTGACCCCGCTTAGCAAACCCACCACAAAGATGATTTTTGTAAACTAAAAGATTGGACACAGTAGACCTACCTCTGACAAATCCATGTTGGTTTTCTGATAGCATAGTCGATACCTGATAATAAATATGACCATAAACTAGCACTTAATACAGCTTAGCAATTGATAAGAGTATACTGACAGGTTTGTAGTTTTCACACTGTGATCTGTCGCCAGATTTGTGAATTGGCAATATGTAAGCTGTTTTCCAAGCTGAAGGAAATGATGCGAGACGAAGAGAATTATTAAATAATATAGAGAGTGGAATCAACAATTCCTTGCAACATTCTTTTAGAAACCTTGAAGGCAGCCCATCTGGTCCTGCACCCTTATTAAGATCTAACTTATTTATCGCGTCCTCAATATCTTCTGTCTGAATAACTATAGACGACAAGACGTTACTCGTGCGCAAGACACAATGGTTGTGAGCAGGAGCATGGTTTTCAAAAACGGAGCTAAAGTATGAATAAAACAAGTTACTTATTTCAAGACCATCTGAGGATGTTTGACAGTCATATGTCATGGTGCCCGGTATGTCTGGACTAGATTTCTTTTCCTTGACAAATCTCCAAAAAACTTTGATGTTACTCTGCAACCCTAATTCCACATTTGCTATGTGTTTTTTGTAACAATCCTTTATGAGTTTTTTGCAACGCGTACGCAGCATTGAGTAAACATCATAGTCTCTCGGGTTATTGTATTTCTTGTGCAATGAATGGTACCTGTTCTTCTCCTTAAGACAACTAATCAAACCTCTTGAGAACCATTTCGTATAGGAATTGTTACCTGGTTTGTAATTAGGAGTATGATTTTTCACAATTCCCATCAGAATATCATAGAACACATCTACCTGCTTGTCTATACCATCACATGAAAGCGACTTCGCCCAATCAATGTTCCTTAATTCTGATTTTATTTTGTCAAAGTTGCATTTATTGAAATTGAGTCGCCAAACAGAACTATGTTTTAAGTTACGGTCTACTGCAAATACCGGAATGTCAATAGCAAGCGGGAGATGATGTTTATCAGGTTGGCTTAGTGGGTCCGTGCTACACACCTTAAGGTCTTTTATACCCGACGTGAAGACTAAGTCCAATATACGGTTGTTACCATTAGTCACGGTATTATGTTGAGTCAAACCACATAAAGACACAGTGTCTAACAGAAAACGAGACTTTTTATAAACGGCATCAGTAGTAAACGAAGTACATGAGCCAGAATTATTCGAACAGGTCCAAACAATTCTAGGAACATTAAAATCGCCCAATATCAAGCATGCGTCCGTCCCTCTGTCGATAACAACGTTTTGACAGTTAGTGTAAAAGTCACTAATGTCAGTGACCGGTAAATCCGGAGGAAATTAGCACAAGCAAATATGTAATGACGACAATTTGTACTCGCTCAGTCGGAGGGTGATACAAATATCTTCTACACTACTGTCCCACTTAGGCTGTCGGACAACTTCTATATTTTTCTTAACAGCTATCAGAACGCCACCACCCTCTGTCTTACGAGAACCAATGCTTGTACACAATCTATCCCTGCGGAAAACATTATAACGAACATCACAGAGTTCACCATTAAGTACATTATCATTTAAGTTCGTTTCCGTTAAGCGACATCATAGTCACACGATAATACATTGAGATTAAAATCAGTAAGTTTCGATCTAATTCGATTCACATTCTGATAATAAACCAGTACCATTAATAAAATAAAATATAAGAACACAAAACAGGAAGGAATAATGTTTTAAGAATAATAATTATCAACAAAACACACACTGTTACAGGTTCTTTAGTGTGTCCAAGATTTTGATATGTATAGCGTTGGTGTCCTCTGCCTTACGAACATAAACTCTACCAAACCTCACCCATGCAAATTTGTAAGATTTTTCTTTTATAAACACTCTGGCCGCAGCGTAGATTTGTTTGGTTTCCGCAGACAGGTGCTCGCAAACATAGATTCCCCGAGTCTCCCCAACGATACCCACATGAGACGAGTTCAGCTTAGCAGGGTTTTTTTTATTGAAAAGACTCTTTCACATGGTACTGATGGCCATCACGTTGAGAGATTTTACATCTATCGACACCAATATTACAAATCTTTTAAGCTCCTCTCTATTTTATACCATAGGTGCGCTTCGAGGAATAAAAACACAATATTTTAATTACCTATTCTCAATCGCACCCAACGGGTGCGCTTGCAGGAATAGTTTAGGTGCGCTTGATCTGGTGCGCTTCAAAATGGGTGCGCTTCGAGGAATACCCCGCTGTACGGGGGCTGTACCGACCGACTGCTTTAACTTTTCAACGTCATCCTTCGTGTCCGTGCTTATTATGACCCCGCCGTTTCTAGTTTTACGTAATCCACGGACATGCAGCTTCATTACTACAGGGTTGACAATTTGCTGGATTAGGGTTTTTGTGCCTTCGCTTGATTTTAATTTATCGTTAGGATCAATTGCTACGGACTTTACATTATAGGGAGAAAGTGGTATTATCTCTTTTGACCATATCAGCGAATGATGGGTTGGCTGAGACGTGGACTCCTGGATGCTTTGTTTTAGGTCATAAAGACGTTCTGATAAGTCTTGGTTGTCTCTGAGAGCCTGAGGGTTTGCTTGGACAAGAAGAGTATTTTGCTTTAAAGACTGATACTTGACAGCCATTTGGCAAGTTCCATGTCCAACTCTTCGGTGTAAATTATAAATTCTTAACTTTTGGTCTGAGTTCAACTTTCCTTCTGCTGACATAGCGCAGACTTCCTCGAGGCACTGTTCAATGGTAGACATCCATTGCTGTATTTCAGAAGTCGCTACGATTTCAGGAGCATTCACGTCCATGTCTTCCTCTGGGCGAGGTGTGGGCGGGGGACTTCGTTGCGTTTTTCCACTCCGATTGAATGGATTATTCATGTTGGTATAAGTATGTACTAACTAAGTAAATAGTCAAACACCAGACATAATGCGAGTCGTTCACTTAAGGAATCACAGCGTGACACAGAAACACTACCTATGCACAACTAAATCAATATTTATATTTTAATCAACTTTAAACACGTCCGATCATCAAGAGTACTCGATTATAAAAGGATGTAGTAAGTATCTGTGTTATACATAATAGAGACAGTTAAAATGTCTGTTTTAGCAATATAATCAGCAGCCTTTAGTTACGATGATACTTTTCTCAATTAAAGCTTATGGTTACCTACTAATGTAAGTAGTGAGTATCGTTTTTACTTAGAGCTTACAGTTTTATAATAAAATTAACTAACCGTCAAAATAAAGACACACACGCAGATCATTTTGGAACAAACAACAATATATCTACGTTTATTTAAATTATTATTTAAACGACATATCCAGTGATTCACTGTAGGTATGTATGTTAAAAGGCGGCAAGTGACTGGGGTTATCGTTTGTTGTATAGGTAGAAACAGCACAAGCAACACCAATTTTATTTCAAGAACAAGGCAAAAGGGGATAAACGCCTATATATTATTTTGTGATTCCAGGCAAAAACGGAATAAGCAACATTGGATTAATTTATAGGTAAAACCAAAACGGCCTAAACTTCTTTTTTTTTTATAATACGGTAAAAAGCAATAAGTGGTTAAATATAATGCATATAAGTTAGTTTTGTATATAGATTTTGACTTCGAGAACATTAAAATTTTAAAGAGTAAACCACCATAATTAGGAAAATTTGAGTTTTATTTTTATTTGACAACCTTATAAAACGTCAATTTAAACATAAAAATGGCACATAGGTACTAAATTACTACATAGTAAACTTGCTGAACGAAAACAATTATTTAAATCTTATCATGAGATCATTAATTAGGTTGCGGCACTTGGCCTTCGCCAGTCAGCCACAGGTAGGTAGGGGTTCGAAAAGAAACGATTATTTAGTAGGTAACAATCGTTTATTCAAAGCCTTATAATTTGTGTGACCGCCTCACGTCTTGTTGAGAGATAGGTTAAAGGGAGAACACTGGCCTGAACCGACGTCGTTCTAAGGTACTGCTGCTCCTCAGGGTCCTTCGCAGGCTGGTCAGGTTCAGCGCTTCTTCCTCTAGCTTGATGGGGGTAGGTACGCAGCCGGCCCTTCTTAAGGTCAGTGGTGAAAGATGCCGGTGCTCGTAAGATGTATACTGTTCGTAGAATTCCTGGAAGCCCAGACAGAAGAGGAAGCTTTAGCATGAGTCGCACAGCCACGTCGTCGACGGGTTCAGGGGTCACAGTGTTCCAGAGAAGGTTAAAGCGGACAGTGCTAGCGTTAGAAAGAACTTAAGAACACCTTACAAAGAACACTTCTAATAAAATACATGAGAACTTACCCCAGCGGGAATTCACTATAAATAACGAGTTTATTTTAATAGATTTTTGGCAACAAGTGACGCAGCCGTCACGTCTGATGCCTCGAAATGCTCTGCCCATTGGAAATTCCGATGCCACCCGAATGCACGCTCGGCAGTCGCCGCCGCGTGCCGGCCAGATGAAAAAACTTGTTAGGGATCGCGAATGCGCACGCACAATAGAAGCGAGAACCTTAGCAATATTATGTACTTGAGAGTTCCGTACGTTTTTGATTTACTGCAATAAGTTTGTATTAATTATTATTTTATTATTAATGCAAGTTTTGTCTTTAATTTAGAGTTTAAATGGTATTAGTTTTATAGTTATTATTTGTTTCTTTTGTAAATAAATAAAATTAATATATTTCTTGTATTTTGTAAAGTACAACGTTACAGTACCCCGCCACAAAGCGAAGGATTTTGCCTACTAAATTGCAAAATCCGGCTACAACACTTAACTAATTACTACTTTTTACGTTCATAATCATTTTTCATACTTCACGCATATTTTCATCATCTTAGTTCATAACGTCTTCAAATTCAATATTAATTATAAATTTGAGACCCATACAGATAGAGTTACAATTGAATTTATATTAACTGTACTCAAAGTAGGTTTTAACGTATTAAAATTAAATGTTAAAGACTAATTATTTCATTTAATACGCCTGAGTTAAAGTAGAGGATATTAACAAATGGCTAGGTTGAGAAAAATTAATTTTACAGAAACATTTACTTATTTACGTTTTACAGTTAATAAGTTTCATATCTTTTATATGATATGAGCCTAGTGGCTTTCCAGACATATCAGCTAGTTCATAAACGATTGGGGACCTTTTACCAATAATTTTGCATTTTATAAATTTTGGTGCTAGTTTTTTATTAAAATATTTATCCTTGTCGCTTTGGTAAAACGTCCTTCTCCAGACAGTATCACCAACCTGAAATTCAGCAGGCTTTCTGCGTAAGTTATACTGTTGGCAATTCCTACTGTAAGCTCTTAGTAGAAGTGATTGCACTTTATTAAATATACTAGATAGAACACCTATATTCTCTGCGTAACAATCACGAGGTTGAAAAATAAGATCATCTTCAGTCTCAGTATTAACATAATGTGAACCACACGTGACTAGTTCACGCCCGTACACAAGAAAGGAAGGAGTATAGCCTGTTACTTCGTTTACGGAGCTATTTACCGCAAATTGGATTTTCGGTACAATTAAATCCCAAACACGTTGATCGTTAGAGATGAACGTTGATATAGCTGTTATGACAGTTTTGTTGTACCTCTCGACTGTGTTAACATGTGGTGAATATTTAGGCGTAAAATGTAATTTTGGAACCTTGTACTTTTCTAACATTTGCCTTAGCGTAGAACTTACAAACTGTTTACCATTATCCAGAATCACCGTAGAAGGAATGCCATGTATTAAAAATACATGCTCCTCTAAAATTCTGGTAACGATCTCAGCAGTAGCGCGCTTGATTGGAAATAGTAAGCAGTACTTACTAAAACAACAAGTCACAACGAGGATGTACGAGTTCTGCTTTCTAGTAGTTGGAAGAGGTCCTACTAGATCTATGCTTATGGTCTGAAAAGGTCTAGAGCAGTGTTTAGGTTTACCCTTTTCACCCAAAGGAGCGTGATTCTGGTGCTTATGCGCAATGCAAGTGTCACATGAAGTGATAGTTTCCACGACATCAGCATGCATACCGGGCCAGAAGTACCTGAGGCTGAGTCGCTTATAGGTTTTAAATATGCCAAAATGACCCGCTGTTGGTTCTGAGTGATTTTTGAGAATGGCTTCTTGTCTAGCCTCACAAGGGATCACTTCTTTCCACTGAAATTCTTTATGCAAAGGATGTTTAGTCTGCATATAGCGGAATAAGCGGCCATTTTTAACAGTATAGTTAGCGAAAGATGTAGGAGAATTTTGACAACCATGCCACAAGTTTAGATACCACTGATCACTAGTAGAAGGCAAAACAGTGGGTGTAGTGCTAGAATCAGAGTCTATAGCAGCAACCTGGCAAGCACGAGACAAAGCATCCGGAATGACATTATCAACACCACGACGGTGTTTGATGTCAAAATTAAACGCTAAGAGCCGAACACCCCAACGAGCTAGACGTCCAGTTGGATTATTTAGATTAAGAAACCACTTGAGAGCTGTATGGTCCGTGTAGACGGTGAATTTTTTACCATTATCTAGGTAGCATCTCCGGTGTTCCAAGGTAACCAAAACAGCCAGTGCCTCTCGTTCAGTTATGCTGTAATTTCTTTCAGGCCCCGTCAAAGTTCGACTGGTATAGGCTATAGGATGTTCGAATCCGTTTATTGTCTGAGTTAGCAGGCCTCCAACACCATAGTTGCTAGCGTCGGTGTGGACTTCAAACGGCAAGTCAAAGTTAGGACACGAAAGAATTGGCGCGGATACTAGAAGTTCCTTTAGTTTTGTAAAGGCCTCGTCGGCTTCCGTATCCCAATTAAAGGTTTTAGCTTTCTTGCTGGTAGAAGTGAGTTTATTCAGAGGGACTGCTATAGAGCTAAATTTAGGTACAAATTTACGGTACCAAGAGGCTACACCTAAAAATCTTTTTATTAGTTGGTGTAGGGTAGTGTACAATTGTATTAATCTTTGAGGGGTCGACATGAAGACCCTTGGAATCAATAACATAACCCAAGTATTTGAGTTCGTTACGGAAAAAGACAGATTTTTCAAAATTTATTGTTAAATTTGCCATGGACAGTTTCCTATGTACTTTTAAAAGAAGGGATACATAATTTTCAAAATCAGAACTGATGACGACTATATCATCTATATAAACGAACACGGAGTTCTCAAATTCAGGCCCGCAGAAGAGTGTATCAACCAATCTCTGTTGGGTAGCTGGTGAATTGGTTAACCCAAAGGGCATAGTAACAAATCTGAAGGTCCCGCGACGTGGAATATAGAAAGCAGTCTTATTTCTGTCATTTTCAGCAATAGGTATTTGCCAAAATGCCTTAGAAAGGTCTATACTACTTAGGTATTTAGCATTCTTTAAGTTGTCTAAGATGTCAGATATGTACGGTAGCTTATACGCGTCTTTTTTCGTAACTGAGTTCAGCTTTCGACTATCGAGGCAGAATCTAAGTTTGCCGTCTTTTTTGGGAGTCAACAAAACAGGTGAAGACCATGGACTCTCACATTCTTCAACGACACCTAAAGCTAACATTTCGTCTAGTTGTTCAGCTTAGACACGTTGTTTTTCCGGAGAAACACGATAATATCTTTGCCTTATAGGTAAGGAATCGCCAGTATCAATATGATGTGTTACCAAATTAGTTCTACCTAAACCGCGCACCTCACTTGAAATGTTTCTAAATTGCTCAATGATATTATCAGCAGTTACGCGTTGAGCTTCAGTAAGTTTATTGTACGAATGTAACACACGAGTAGCTTCATTAATAGTTGATACTTTACTAGTGTCAATTGGATTATTAGAAAAAGAAATAGAATTTTGAAATTTTGGAAAAAGATTAAATTTCTTCCAAAAGTCAACGCCTAGAATTAAATTTAATTTTACAGAAGGTATGACGTAAGCTTTTAAAATGTGAAATTGCTTTTCAAATTTAACCGGCAGATGAACGTAGCCAATAGCAGGTAAATGTTCTCCTCCAGCAGCAGTAAATGTTTCAGTGACATCTTTATGAAGTGTGACACCTAATGAATTCAAATGTTCATGAGAATCATTTCCTAGAATAGTCACCGTAGAACCGGAGTCCAGCAACCCACACAAATTTGTATTACCTATATTGATAGTTGCGTACGGACGCACATCATTAGAAGATTTTTTATTGAAGACTGTTGTAATGAAATAGCTAGAAAAAAAAACCTTTAGAGTGGATAGCCAATCTTTCCAATCCTTTTCATCAAAATTATCAGAATTTCTAGTATCTGCATTCTTATTACCACAGTCTTCAGCAACTAGTTTTTTTGATCCGCTTGTGAGTGACACTTTGAGCAATTAGGATATTTAACATTCTTCGTTCTACATTTAAAGCATAGGAAATTTAAAGTATAGGAAATCTATCAGCTTTACACTCACTCAAGGGATGATCCGAACTACGACAGCGAGGACAATAAACTTTCTTAGAGTTAGGATAAAAAGAAGTTATAGCAGCTATATTTGACCTATTGTAGATTCCTTAATAAAATTTGTATTATAACCTTGTTGGCTTTTATTGTTATTTTTAAAATAAGATGAATTAGTTTTAAAATTATTATAATAATAATTATTATTATTGTGCCTATACTGATGATAAAACTGTGATCTGCTAGTATTAGGTTCAGAGATTTTTAAAAAAGCTAAGTCAGGAGCAAGAGTACCAGTTGAAATTCTAGGAGGTTCTTTAAATTGAGAAGTTAGGGATTGCATCTTTTCAAAATTCCTACAGACCTTTTTCAAGTTCTAAATAGTATCGATAGAAGAAGAGTTGGAAGCTAATACACTAGCGTAACATGGTCTAATGTTATGCATTAGGATACTTAATTTATCTACTTCAGAAATTTTTATTTGTTAGTCTAGAAAACATTTCCGTCATTTTAGCAAAATAAATGGTAATATTCTCTGTTTCACCCTGCGTTCTATTTCGAATCTCCGTTAATAATCGGTAATCGTAATTAAATTGACTAAAATCTTCAATTAGCAACGCAATCAACTTATCCCAAGAACTAACAGAACTTTTTATACTACGGTACCAGTGTAATGCATCTCCTGTGAACATCTCCGTAGCGTAAGATAGCAACTTAGAAGATGTTATGTTTCTAGCAGTACTATACTCATTCACTCTCTGTATAAAAGCATGTACGCAAGTCTTACCATTGTACTTAATTTTTTGTAATTCACTAATATGTGAGCGATCACAATTTACTGATACGTTAGGAACCGATTCGAATGATGAAGATGATTGAACAGCTTCAGCTATAGGCTCACAGCTAGGGACAGGGTTAGCAGATTTATTAATAGAATTTAATTTATTTAATAAAGAGATAAGATGCTTTGATAAACTTTTGACTTTTTCTATATGACTAGAATCAGCACAATCAATACGCTTTATGCGATGATACAAGTGATTGCACAAAGCTCTGGTACGTTCAAAAAGGTTAACATCATACTTATCCTCTAAGGATTTAACGCGTGATATAACTTCACTAAGGGAAGTGCCTACTCCAGCAATATCAACGTCAGGTTCTATGCCCGATTCACAAATGTCAGAAGTAGGAATGATAGGTGTGAGTTTATTAATTTGTTTACGCAGTTCAAGTACGGTTGCCGCAGGTTCCTCGCCTCTAATGAGCACTTCGTATGTTAATTCAGTCTTGTTAAGCAAAAATAATTTAATAGGATGAGTCCCCATATCAATTAGAAGTGCAAAACAAAAGTGAAATCAAAATCAACAAAATATTATTTAACCCAGATAAGCCTAAAACCATTTTTTTCTTAAAATATATAAAAAAAAAGTTTTATTTAGTTAAACTACCTCTAAAATACATGAATAAAATATTTAATAAAATATCGGATTGTAGGCTTTTCCGGAAAAGCCTGTCCTATATATAGGACAGTAGGATAATAGGTGGTAGGTAATGTAAAATATCAATATAGTTAAAATGAGACATTTATTTAAGAAAAATGTACGAAAACATTACTAAAAGTATTCAAAACGTAAAGAAAAGGTTACAAATTTGAGTTAAGCATAAAAAATCAAAATCAGTTATGAGTGATACTCCACAAAACACTTAACACACAATCCACACATCCACACATCACATTTTCTGCAGCGAGTCAAACATTTTTTGTGACACTGACGGCAACGTGTCTGCCTTTCTTGAGGAATAACTAAATGATTTTTTCCGTCTTTGCGGCTATCCGCATGTTCATGTTGAGAGGGTCGACTTGATCCTCTTTTCACACTTTTTCTGTTCGACTCAATCAAAGCTGTTGCAACCCTCCTGCGAAAACCAAGATGGTCAAGTTTTCCATGGTTTGTTTTATAAAGTTGCCAAGCATTATGCTCACACAGATCAATCATGTGTGTAAGCAATGGCATATACCATTTTTTACCTATTATGCCAATACGATAGTGAGAAATATTCTCATCAGAACGGTCGACTCCTCCCATATTTTTGTTGTAAATTCTTACCATATTTGGCTCGTCGACAAATATGTTTCTTTTTTCTTTTTGAGAGAATCGCTTTGCAGGTAACATAGGACTTATTCCGACAGAATTTGAGGCGATGCTAAATATATTGTTATCATTCCACTTAGCTATTATGAATTTGTTGTCATGTGTGGTTCTGAAATCCAATGCACCTCGGTCTTTTTTCTTCAATTCCTTTGATGAAATTAGTGGACATTTATGTGTTCTATTTTCCCGAATTGTGCCAGTACAACGAAGGCCCTTTTTAGATATCTCTTCCAACAAAGGCGTCCCCGTGAAGAAGTTATCAAAAACAATATGATATGGAATGTCGAAACCACGTGAAATCAAAACATCACAAAAGGTGAGCACTACACTAGCACCCAAACCAAGATCTTTGTATTTTGGATCACACATAGTTGTGGCACCTTGATAAGGCTCCATCCATAAAACATACCCCAGTCGTGTAGCACCAACCCATGACTTGAAACCATACCGGATTGGCTTACCTTTTATATGTTGCTTACAGCCATGTCTACCATAGTATGGAATCATAGCCTCATCTACGCTGTAATATTCTTCGACTGGAGCAAACTCTAAAAACTTCTCATTGAGCTTTGTTACAAGTGGGCGTATTTTTGTAAATTTGTCATGGACATCGAGGTCATCATTGACATGAAGATGGCGAAAAATAAAGTCAAATCTATCCCTTGACATAGCTGAACTAACTAGCTCATTCTTTGAATCAGGGGAGTTTTCCCAGTACATTCTTCTTCGCGGTAGCCATGCATAACCACTAACCAACAATACACCAATAAAACATTTCATTTCTTCAATAGTAATGTCTCCTGGCATGTTTTTCTTTACAGCAAACTTATTACTCTCTGAGACCAGTAAAGAAATGATATCTTCGTCCATAAAATTTTCGAACCACTCAATAGGAAGTTTTTCTTGAAAAGCTCCTTGAAGTTCTGGCCAATCTACTGGAGATGTTTCTATGTCCTTTTTCCTCCACGCATAGGTCTTTTTACGTTTAGGTCGACTCTCGTTAGGCTCTTCTTCAGTGTCACTAATGGGATCGTCTTCTTGACTATAGATTTCGGCAGGTTGAAGCAAAATATTCCTTGGCAAGTTATTCACTGTTACGTTATCTTCTTCCCCTGAATCTTCATCAGTGCAGCAACCAGGGTCAACAGGAGGTGGAAGAATACATATTGCAACCTCTTTGTTACCACCTTCATTATCGGAAGCGTCTTCCAAAGCATCTAAAATCTCATGCGCGGTAAGCTGCCTAGAAACAAAAAATATTATCCTTATTATCCTACTGTCCTATATGTAGAACACCTTTGTTTAGAAGCAATTTATTATAATTTTACAAAGTATAACATAATATTTTTTTACCAAAAATAATTTTAATACTCTTTAGAACACAGCAAACATAAAATTTCAAACCAAGATTTAAATAAATAAAAAAAATACGTACCTCTTTCTCGCCATTGTTGATCTTCACTGTAAGTACTCACTTTTCAGTAAAATAATTATAAATTTTCCTTTGCTAGATTTTGTATTATAATAATTTTTATATAACACAGCACTATAACCTTACTTTGAAACACGACAACTGAAATCAATAGCTTGCATGGGTAGTTAGATAAAAATAATTATTTTCACTGTCCTACGTATAGGACGGTAGGTTTATCTGGGTTAAAACAATCTATAGATGTCTAAAATAATTGGTGTTCTTTACAATTACTAGTAACTAACTACTACCTTTACTAACTACGTTTAGGTGGTTACTACGTGGATGAAGAAATAAAAACAAAATACAGAAAAGGCAAATAGAAAAAGGAAAATAAAACAAGGTGGGTATGCAAAATAAAAATAACAATGATGAAGAAAGAAAGCGTGCGAACTGTTACGTATCACAATAAAATATAATAATGATTTTATCAAGTTACTACTAGTAGACTGTTCTAAACATTTTGCAACACTAGCTTACAGTTATAAATATTATAAAAATATCTAATCAAACCAAAAAAATCTACTGTTAAAACACCACTTTTGTCGTGTGGTTTTAACTAAGTAAGTACGTAACCTTCACTTTATGTACTTATTACTTTAGGATATTGTAATATTAAAGCTAATAATCAATATTGAAGTCATAGCTACAATTAGTAACAGTGCCATAATTTACAATTATTTTATAAGTGCACCCTACCACAGTTACTTATAGTAAAGTAGACAATTAATACGTAACAGTTAACTACGTAACAGTTAACTACAAGGCGATAGAATAGTAAAAGCAGAAGCACACAAAAGCAGTAAAATAATAAATTTATACGTACGTACCAGTTCGCAGATATTTAAATCACCTTCACGTTCACAGCACTATATAGGTAGGTTTAACTAGCAGCTAGACTTCAGGGAAATCAAGACGTAATTAGGCCACACAAAAACACACGTTGTAGGCGCCACTGCGGCACTTGGCCTTCGCCAGTCAGCCACAGGTAGGTAGGGGTTCGAAAAGAAACGATTATTTGTAGGTAACAATCGTTTATTCAAAGCCTTATAATTTGTGTGACCGCCTCACGTCTTGTTGAGAGATAGGTTAAAGGGAGAACACTGGCCTGAACCGACGTCGTTCTAAGGTACTGCTGCTCCTCAGGGTCCTTCGCAGGCTGGTCAGGTTCAGCGCTTCTTCCTCTAGCTTGATGGGGGTAGGTACGCAGCCGGCCCTTCTTAAGGTCAGTGGTGAAAGATGCCGGTGCTCGTAAGATGTATACTGTTCGTAGAATTCCTGGAAGCCCAGACAGAAGAGGAAGCTTTAGCATGAGTCGCACAGCCACGTCGTCGACGGGTTCAGGGGTCACAGTGTTCCAGAGAAGGTTAAAGCGGACAGTGCTAGCGTTAGAAAGAACTTAAGAACACCTTACAAAGAACACTTCTAATAAAATACATGAGAACTTACCCCAGCGGGAATTCACTATAAATAACGAGTTTATTTTAATAGATTTTTGGCAACAAGTGACGCAGCCGTCACGTCTGATGCCTCGAAATGCTCTGCCCATTGGAAATTCCGATGCCACCCGAATGCACGCTCGGCACGGCAGTCGCTGCCGCGCGCCGGCCAGATGAAAAAACTTGTTAGGGATCGCGAATGCGCACTCACAATAGAAGCGAGAACCTTAGCAATATTATGTACTTGAGAGTTCCGTACGTTTTTGATTTACTGCAATAAGTTTGTATTAATTATTATTTTATTATTGTCGGACTAAGTGTAAGTCTGTTAGTTACACTACAGAAGGTTACTAATTGCACTATTAATTGTCAAAGATAAATAAGTAAACACTATTTGATTAAACCCCGTTTATTGTTCGCCCATAACACAATATTTAGTTACACAACTCGTTAGAGTACACATGTACAAATTGTACAACCGACCCGCGCGCCGATGAATCAGTGACTACTGGAAGGAGAGCCGGGACTCCGAAATGTGATTACAATGCATTACTGTATGTGTCCCTACAGTACTTCCCTCCTTATAAAAAAAATTTTATACTTATTATAAAAAAAAATATACGATTAGTTTTTTTTCTCTCTGACTGTACATTCCAAACGAAATTCAAAGTATGAAGTTGTTATAAACCTACTAGCTACAGCTACACAACCGAATGTGTCGTGTTACATTTCTGCGTACTGCGATAAGGAAAGCGTCACCGGGCCGGTTGCTGCTATAATTAATATTACATAAACAACTTAGTAACACAATGAAACACCTAGTAGATACATTTATTATGGGTATTATTAGGTCACAGCATTTTTGTGAAACGAAATAAACTATCGCTATGCATTTTTTACAATTGACTAAAGATGTGTAAGTAAATAATTTTACATTACCGGATTTATCCGATTAATATGAATTAATCCGTGTTTTAAAATTATGTTGCATTACGTTCTATTAACAAAAACAAAACCATTTTATTGTTAATACAAACAACATAAAAAAACGTTGTTAAAAGACCCCATGATAAAAAAAACACAAAGTTAAAAAGAAATATAAAAACATGAAAATAGCAATTTAGCAATCACTTCAACCGTGTTTCACTGCACTTCACTTTAGTAGGTCATTACGAAATTATTATGTTAGGGGCTCCATCCTGCACCTTCTGTTTGAAGACAATTTTTGTTAGTCTCCTTACAACCCATTTGTCTATCCTTTCTTTACATTTCGCCATTACACAGTACGTGATTATAATGGCCACAATACATAACAGCACAATGACCGCTATGGTAAAATAGCTAAGTTGTGATTGCATGGTTTGCAACCCTGCCAAATTTACTTGCGCCTGCGCCAGGACATTTTGACTATTGTCCACTTTGCTTGATGGGTTTCCCATGTTGACAAAAAAAAAATTTTAGGACGAATGTACGGATTTACAACAAAAATATCTGACCTTAACTGAGACTTGTGTTGAAATGACTACTAAATACTTATTTTACTAAAAAAACATATTCAATAATGTTGCGAAATCGCTATGATGACCTAAATAAATCGGCTAGTCGGCTTTACTACCCGGCCACTGCGCGTAACGTAAGGCTGCGGTTCCGCTGCGCCCAGCGTAGCGGAACGCTCCCGCCTTTGGATCGTTTTATTCGGGTCATCATTGAAAGTTACTTTCTTATTTAACGTATTACTTAACTGCTTACTGCTATAATCATTGTTCTCATGTGCTTGTTCCACTGCATAGTGTGCGGATTTAAGTCTATCAACGGAAATTGTTGCCTTTCTTAATGGTAATTGTATCACAAAAACTTTTTCATTTCTTTTTATTACTGGATACGGGCCCTCGTAAGGAGGCTGTAACGATTTTTTTACCAAATCATTTCGAACAAACACATGGGAACAAGTCATTAGGTTCTTATGAATAAAAAATGAACGCTTATTTCTAAAGTTCTTGGACTTCGGTCTGAGGTTCGCGATTATTTCTCGTAGCTTACTGACATAATCATAGCCATTATTTGCAAAGGAATTAGTCTCGCCATAAAAATCACCTGGAAGCCTTAAAACCTGTCCGTAAGTAAACTCGGCGGCACTTACTCCTGTGTCAGACCGATGTGCCGTGCGTAACCCAAGCAAAACCATCGGCAACTCCTCTAACCAACCTCCGTGATCGAGTTTAGTCATGAGCGCAGCCTTAAGGCTCCGATGCCATCTCTCGATGTGCCCGTTGGATTGTGGGTGATAAGGACTAGTTCTGTTTTTTTCTATTCCTAACAGCTTGGATAAATTTGTAAAAATGCTACTTTCGAATTGCCTGCCTTGGTCACACGTTATTCGTGACGGGCAACCAAAACGTGCAATCCAACCCCTAAATACGGTCTGTGCTACACTTTCTGCCGTTATTTCTTTAACTGGATGAGCTTCTGGCCAACCTGTTTGCCTGTCGATCATGGTTACCAAATATCGATATCCATCACTTGTAGTTGGTAAAGCTCCTACAATATCGATGTGTACGTGATCAAAACGGGCTGCCTTAGGATAACTACCGTAAGGTGCTACATTATGTCTTATAACTTTGCATTTTTGACACTTAACACATGTTTTGGCCCATTTACCGACATCAACATTCATTCCTTCCCAAAAGAATCGTTCCCTCATAAGCTTGCGCGAGGTACGGATTCCGGGATGACTTTGGCCGTGAACACTGTCAAAAGCTGTTCGCCGAAAAGATACCGGTAAGTATGGCCTAGCCCTATCAGTTGTCGCTTCACACACGATAGCAACATTGCTGCCCGGAATAAAAATACGTTTGAATAATAATATCCTGCCGGCATTCATTAATTCTTTTAATGTCGAGTCTAATTCCTGTGCTTTGGCTAACTCAACATAATCAACCGTTGTTGGGCACGTTATTGTTTCAATACGCGATAAGGTGTCCGCTACCACGTTCTCGTTACCTATTACGTGACGGATATCCGTCGTAAACTCGCTAATATAGATTAACTGGCGAGTGCGTCTCGGTGTTTCTTTATCACTAAATAACTTTGTAAAAGCAAACGTTAAGGGTTTGTGGTCTGTAAATATTATGACTGGTCGACCTTCTACTAAATTTCTAAAATACCTCAGGGCTTCATAAATCGCCAACAACTCCCTGTCGTATGTGCTGTATTTTTCTTGTGCTAAGCTAATTTTTTTAGAAAAAAATGATAAAGGTTGCCATTTACTATTTTGTCTTTGTTGAAGCACTGCTCCGATTCTGTTATTGGAAGCGTCAGTCATTATTGCAAGTTGCGCGTTTGCTTCTGGGAACGCCAAACACGCAGCGTTCACTAGGTTGTTTTTACACTGTAAAAACGCTTCGTCAGACTCGGGAGCCCATTTCAATATTGCTTTATTGGCTTTACGCTTTGTTTTAGGTAACATATCATTTAGCGGTAACTGATATTTAACACCTTGGGGCATGTGGGAACGATAAAAGTTGATCATTCCCAGAAACCTGCGTAATTCTTCAACTGTTTTTGGTTTTGGGAAGTTTCTTATGATTTCGACTTTCTCCGGTAGCGGCTTGATACCACTTGTGCTTACTTCAAAACCAAGAAAACTGACTTTTGCTTGCCCAAATTCGCACTTTGATAGATTTAGTGTAATGCCAAAAGTATTGAATCGCTCAAAAAGTTGATGTAAATGTTTTTTATGCTCGTTTTCGTCACGGCCATTCGGGGTTATCAGGTGTTATGCGTGTTTTCACACTGTTGCTGCGGCCGCGGTTCCAATTGTTTCTCCGGTTACGACTCCTTGACCTTGATCTTCCATGTTTATTATTAATCTTATTTATTTTCAGGTGTAACTTTGCAATCTCTTTTAGTATTTGGTCTGTCTGCGTGCTGTTATTCGTGGTTCCCTTAGTATTAGAAACGCTAGTACAGCCTGAAGAACCAACTGATGCCGACGCGTTGCTGTTTACTTCCGACACGAAAAGTGGTCTGGAACTCTCCATTATCTTATCGGCTGTAGCTGCTATTTTATCAAGCTCCTTTATTTCGGCTACAGCGAGGACACCTCTGACTGGGGCTGGCAGATGACCTTGCCACAAAACACTTAACGTTTCATCAGCTATCCTGTTCCTTGCTAGCTCCTTCATGCGCCGCAATAATTGTGACGGCTTTTGCTCTCCCAGCTCCATTTCGCTGATGAGCTTTTGTATTTGTCTAATTTCTGTCTCTTCGTAAATTTGAATTAATCTCTTTTTCAGTGCCTCATATTTTCCACTAGCTGGCGGTTTTATCAATATGTCCGTGACTTGTCCTATGACGTCTTTACCTAACTTAGTAATGATCATGTTAAATTTAATTTGATCTGACAAGTGTTGAGGGGTTAACATGGCTTCAGCCTGCATGAACCATAGGGATGGTTGATCTGTCCAAAAATCTGGTATCTTGGATGCCAAAGACACGGCGGCCATCTCGTTAAGTTTCTGTGCCTCCTGTGTTTACGGCATCGTTGCTGCTTCCATTTGGTCCCGAAATATCACCACCAGTATTGACTCCAGACGCGGGATTCATGGTCGAACCCGTTTAAAACAAAAGGTAAGGAAAAATAGTTAAATAAGGCACGAAGCGATATTTGTGAAGGACGCGCGGGCTGTAGGCTTTTTCGAATCACTGATAAAAATACTTTAAAGACGTCGGGTCACCACTGTCGGACTAAGTGTAAGTCCGTTAGTTACACTACAGAAGGTTACTAATTGCACTATTAATTGTCAAAGATAAATAAGTAAACACTATTTGATTAAACCCCGTTTATTGTTCGCCCACAACACAATATTTAGTTACACAACTCGTTATGAGTACACATGTACAAATTGTACAACCGTCCCGCGCGCCGATGAATCAGTGACTACTGGAAGGAGAGCCGGGACTCCGAAATGTGATTACAATGCATTACTGTATGTGTCCCTACATTATTAATGCAAGTTTTGTCTTTAATTTAGAGTTTAAGTGGTATTAGTTTTATAGTTATTATTTGTTTCTTTTGTAAATAAATAAAATTAATATATTTCTTGTATTTTGTAAAGTACAACGTTACAAGGTCTAAAATTAATATTACCTATATTATTAGTAGGTAACGTAAAGCTGCACAAACGTCCAGTAAAAACTGGCATCACTTAATAATAATATTATGACAACCGGTGTCACCTTCCTGCTCCACAAGTCCGGTAGTACCACGGAACCGAAGAACTATAGACCCATCACATGCTTGCCGATGCTTTACAAGCTCCTTACATCCATTCTGAGAATTAAAATTAATTCGCACATTGTTTCGCACAATATTTTGGCTCCCACTCAGAATGAATGTAAGGTTGGGTCCCGTGGTACTAAGGAGCTCCTCCTCATCGACACGACCATATGCCAACAAGTCCGGCGGAACAAAGGGGCTCTCTCCACCACCTGGATTGACTATGAGAAGGCCTGTGATTCGGTACCTCATACCTGGTTGGAGAGGATCTTAGAGCTGTATAAAATTAATACAACTCTGAGATCTTTCCTAGGCTCTTGTATGAGACAGTGGTCCACAGTCCTTCGTCAACCGGGTGGTCCAGACAGCTCCTCTGGTCCGCTGGACTTCGTAAGGATTGAGCGAGGCATCTTCCAGGGTGATAGTCTGAGTCCGTTGTGGTTCTGTCTAGCCTTGAATCCTCTCAGCACATTGCCAGAGGATTCAGGGCTGGGCTATCGGCTTAGGAGATAGGGTGAAGTTATTTCGCACTTGCTGTATATGGATGACCTTAAACTGTTTGCACCGAAACGTCATGAATTGATGGCGTTGCTGAAAGTCACTGAGACTTTTAGCAGCGCCATCAACATGGGGTTCGGTGTAGACAAGTGCGCGGTCATGCACGTACAGCAGGGGAAAGTTGTAAATTCTACGAATTTGCAACTTTCTGAGACGATGACTTTCAGATCTCTCTCCGAAGCCGACACCTACAAATACCTTGGTATGTCACAGTCATTGGGTATAGAGAGTGGGGGTATAAAACAGTCGGTGAAGGAACGCTTCTTTGGTCGCCTGACAAAGGTACTTAACAGTATTTTGTCAGGAGGCAACAGGGTGCGCGCTTTCAACGGCTAAGTTATGCCCTTACTGGTATACACCTTTGGCATACTAAGGTGGACTCAGAACGAGTTAGAGGCCCTGGACAGAAAAGTTCGAAAGCAACTGACATCACATCGCATGCTCCACCCACGGTCGTCTGTTATGAGACTGTACATCCTGCGGAAATGGGGTGGTCGAGGCTTTTTAAATGCCAAGACCCTCCACGACTGTGAGGTGTGCAGTCTTCGAGAATATTTCCTCAACAACGAGTGTGGGATGCATCGCGATGTAGTGTCGGTTGACAGGACCTTAACGCCTCTCTCCTTAGGCAAAGAGAAGTGGTGCAAGCCTCAGGTGCTGAGCACCGAGGGCCGCAAGGACGTATGGAAGAGCAAGGAGCTGCACGGCCGGTTTTATTGCATACAAAAATAAGAGGTAATATCAAATTATTATATGCAAAACTAACCTATTTCGAAATATGGTACTATTGCATATAAAAATAATAAGATACTTACGTGTATGTTATCTGCAATACGAATTTATTTTTTAATACGAATTTATTTTTTAATGTAGCTCTTTTGAATATATGATTTCACCTAATATTTAGCAGTTTTTTGGAATGTGGTAGTTTTTCACTAAAAACGCGTGTACTTCTGCCAGAAGTCTGTTGGCAACTGACAATGTGGTACTTTTGCACGAAACTCAATCACAGAAACGGTAGAAAACAAAACTAACGTTTGTGCGTTTACGGGTGTTTCTGATCGTAAAACGAAGCACTATACGACTATTTAAGAGATAACATTCTATTTTTTTTATTTCATTTGCATAAAACAGTAGTTCAATCGATGAGCTCAAAAAAGCGACTCCGCGCATTTTATGAAAATCTTTCTCTACAATTTTGGGTTTAATTAATAAGTTAAGCAAAATTTACAAAAAGCGAGGCCGCTACGCACTATGCCAATAGCTATTCTACACTATTCTATAAGTCAAAATTGTTAATGTATTTTTGATTCCGAGATCCAGAGCGCCAAAGTTGGTCATTTCACGCAAAAATCACAGTCGAGATGTAATAGGCCTCTCGACACCGAAACAATTCACTGGTTGTAAAAAAACTGTGTTTTAACTCGATAAATGAAATCATTGTGCCTGAAAAATTCAAAAGCTTTTTATTAGCTAATTACATTGAGAAAAACAGAATTTTAGTTTTCGCTGGTGAAATTGTAAAGCGATATAAGCTAATCCTAATTTGACAGTCATGTGTGATGGAACTTTTAAATTCTGTCTACAACCATTTAAGAGGCTTAATACATCTCAAATGTGATTTTTGCGTAAAATGCCCATTTTTGCATTTTGTAGTAATTTTGCAGTTGTATTTATAGTTTTTATCAAAATAGGATAATAAATTCATTATAAAATCATTATTCCTCATGAAGTACCTACTTAACTATTATTCTGGTATAAATTTTGCTCAATAATATTATCGTAGATAGGAGCAATTCACACTTAACTTAAAGCGATTTTCGAAGTTTTTTGGTTTAGAATAAGATTTTTTTTTCTATATAAAATCAATGATATCTAAAAATTTCTAAAATGTGTCTAATATCACAACAAAAAAAGAAACATGTGATATCGATGAGCATAACAATATCACTATTACCGACTTAAAAGAAAGAAAAATGTCTGTGGAACTATTGTATCCAGCAACTTTGTAATTGATATAAAAAAAATATTGATGTATGATTTTAAAATTTTATAATGTATATTTTTGAAGACTGATTTTGCACTATTACATTATATTATATTTTAGTCTTTCGCGTTGCGTTTTCCATAATTGATGTTTTTATATTTATTACTTATATTTTTATGTATTCATATATTAAAATGCTATTTTTGATGTTGATTTATAACTTAAATTTTAAACAAACAATTTTCATCTGTGTTTTTTTATAAGTAAATCATATGTAAAAAATAGTGAAATACTTTTGTGATATTGTTGATTAATACTAAGTTTTACACGTTTGTTACGTCCATTTCTTATTTTATTTAGATAAGAAGAAGCCAAATGGTTGTGTGATATTATTGATTACTTATAATACTTTTCATAACTTTTTGTTTTTTTTTCGTACTTAATCATAACAGCTGTCTGGTATTAAACATTATTACGTTTTTCAATTCTTTTTGTAATTGACTGTACAGATTTTAACAAGTGTGCGAGTTGACGACACAAATAATAGGTTTTTTTTTCTTTTTTTAATTTATTTATCTTTCTACAAAAAATACACATAGTTAGCATAAATTAATAGCAACAAAAGACCACTAAGGTTTAAAATCAAATGGTGCCATCTCGCACATGTGTGCGAGTTAAAAGTGTGCGAGTTGACGAATGACTCATTCGACGCAGAAATAAAACTGAGTATGACCTTATTACTTGCTCATTTTCGACTAAAGTGGCGCTTGTTACCTTTTGCCTTTCAAGCGTCGACATGCACAGCAGATTGAGCACTAATTATACGTTCCACTCATAACACTCTAGGAGCTACTTTCCTGCTGGGGTAACGCACACAACAATGCTCACGGCGCGGCTGCATCGGTAGTGTATATATTTTCTCTGGCGGCGGCGCCAAATGCCCGCGTCACGAGCACCAATATGTATACACTTTGACTCTTATTCTATTGTATTATGAGTTACAATTGTTTACATATTTTTGCTCGTGACTGTACGTAACTCGTACAAATACCTATCAACTAAAACTAAAGGCCTGTATTCACTAGTGATTAGTGCAGGTGACGAGTGTAAGATAGTAGCCTGCGTAGTAAAGTGATTAGACGCGGGTTCTATTTTTCCCCTCACTCGCAGCCTGCCTTGCCTACACTACACACGTCTAGACAGCAGTGTTTAGTGAATAGTGTTTAGCGTTTGGCATCGGACGCTCGCTTGTTTTGCAAAATGGCGAAGTGGACCGAAGACGTAACCTATAAATTTTAATAAATTAATAAATAATTTACAAAAAAGTATTTAAAAAAATAATTAATTATTCCATTAATTTCCCCCGATTTTTTCCCCCTTTTTAATTTTTTTTTTTCGGTTTCAGTTACCACTGCGTTTAAAATGTCTTTCATTATTTCTTGCAATTGCAAGCGCGCTTCTTGACGTGCGTCCATATCTACTTGCTGGTCGACGGCTCTAAAAACTGAATTTTATAAACACAGCCACTTGACAAAATTGGACACATCTCGCACTACACACCTACACTAATCACTCGCAATATTCACTCGCAACTAATTACCTGCACTCGCACTAATCAAAGCGAATACCTACAGGCCTTAAAGCTCAGCATTAAGCCGTGACTTATTAATATTTGGTCAAATCCACCCTAAATAACAGTAGCAATCGGAGTAACAACAAATAAATTGGTTATTCATTATTAATACACGTAATTCAATCCTTAAATGTGTAAATATTCAAATATAACAAATGCGCGAATCTTTAGTTGGTGAAGTTATCCATAGATGGCGCTGTATCATTCTGAATCGCGCTATCAAGATGCTGTGGCGTTTAGTATAACAGAGACCCTCAAACATATATTACATTAACACTTACCGTAAGGTAATAATCTGTAACCTTTTTATATACTTGATTTTTGGAGGATTGTTGTCTTTTGTGCAATGTATCCCTATTTAATTTAGTATTTATTTATTTAGCGCGTTCGTAGTCGAGTCGTACTACTAGAGTTGCAAAACTATCGATAGTTTCGCTATCGATAGTTGACCTCGAAAACTAGTAACAATATCGATAGTATCGATACTATCGATAGTACAAAATAAGCAATACTATTGATAAGAAGCAATACTATCGATAGTATCGATACTATTGCATCACAATACTATCGATAGTATCAATTTTTTTTAAGTAATACTATCGATAGTATTGATGTATTAAATCGCTAATACTATCAATACTATCGATAGTTTTTAAAACTATCGATAGTATTACACTATCGATAGTTTAATAACCGCCGATAGTATCGTTTCCCAAATAATAGTTTATGTAGCCTTAGGGAAAATCATTTTCTGACAGGTACTGTCTTGTGTAGTTGTGACTTATAATTCTAGTAATACTAACAACCCATCTTTTCCCTTGGGTTTCGCAAAAGGCGACTAACGGACTAAAGACTGCACATACACACAACAATTTGACACAGGGCAACACTTTTAGCCTCGTCAAATATAAAATTTTTCCTTCTACTTTTAAATAACTAATAACTACAGTGAATTGCGAGCGGGTTATTTTATTGCCCACATTTAGAAAGTTCCCTACCTACCTACTTTAAAAAAGTTTGGTGAAATTAAAAAAAAGAAAAGAAAATCAGCGATATGGATACATTTTCGAAAGGAAGCTGATAGACGAGTAATATACTTAATAGAGTAGTAACATACTTAATACTAATTGCTGCATAAACTATAATTGGGAAACAATACTAACGGCTGTTATTAAACTATCGATAGTGTAATACTATCGATAGTATCGATACTATCGATAGTATTGATAGTATTAGCGATTTAATATATCAATACTATCGATAGTATCGATACTATCGATAGTATTGATATATTAAATCGATACTATCGATACTATCGATAGTATTGTGATGCAATAGTATCGATACTATCGATAGTATTGCTTCTTATCAATAGTATTAGTTAATTTGTAATATCGATAGTATCCATAGTATCGATACTATCAATACTATCGATAGGCTATCGATACTATTGTTATGACGTCAACTATCGATAGTCTATCGATAGTTTAGCGATAGTGGACTATCGATAGACAACTCTACGTACTACCCGTACGTATATATTCGGTCATCCTCCACACCAAGTGTTGCTTATTGCCATGTTAACCATTGATGTTAACTCTGACTTTGAAATAACGTTTAAACTTTAACGTAGGCCAGATCAGACTAGACATGGGTTGTAACAGGGTAAATTGTGTACCTGTTACACCTGTTCCTGTTTCAGAAAAATAACAGTTCCAAAAACCTGTTATATAAATAACAGCCCTTTCGACGACCAATCCAGCTTTTCTTTGCTGAGGTATTTATATAAATTTAATGAAAAAAATAGATAACAAATTAAAAAAATGCAGTGCCGAAAAAAAAAACTTTTTTTAAAATTTTGTGTTATAATTTTATATAAACAATAACTTAAAATAGATGTTTCAAAGATAATTATTTAATTCAACTATAATTGAAAAACTGAAGGTACAAATAAGTAAACTTAATAACTTATAGGTAGTTTTAATTATTTTGTTAAAAAAATCTAATATTAAATTCTACTTGTTACTTATATTTTACAGTGATCAAAATACAACAATTTAATAGTAGATTGTTATACAAGGGGCTAAAATGACGCATTATATACGAGGTAGTTTTACTCCCGAGCTTTAGCGAGGAAGTAAATAGAAACCGAGTTTTAAGTTTTAATGGGTTTTTAGCGCCGTGTGTTACACTATGATTTTCACTACGAATGCGAGAAAATAAACCAATCCAATACAATATGAATTGGTTTATTTTAATAAAAATTAACCCGTTAGTTGCTTTAACGACACCCAAGGGAAGAGAAGGGTTGGTAGTATTATTTTGATGAGCCCATCGCCGCTCTATCCTGTTGGAAAGTAGGTATGTGCAGTCTTTCCATCGCTTCCCTTGGGTGTCCTAAAAGGCGACTAACGGACTAAAGACTACACATACATCCTACAGCATAGAGCGGCGATGGCTCATCAAAGTAATACTACCAACCCCTCTCTTCCCTTCTGTGTCGTAAAAGGCGACTAACCGACTAAAGACTGCACATACATCCAACAGTATAGAGCAACGATGGGCTCATCAAAATAATATTACCAACCCCTCACTTTTCTTCGATGTCGTAAAAGGGGACTAACGGACTAAAGACTGCACATACATCCAACAGCATAGAGCGACGATAGGCTCATCAAAAATAGTACTATCAACCCTTCTCTTCTCTTCGGTGTCGTAAAAGGCTACTAATGGACTAAAGACTGCATATACATACAACAGTATAGAGCGGCGACGGGCCACAGACATACTTCTATTATATGTCTGTGCGACGGGCTCATCAAAATAATACTACCAACCCCTCTCTTCCCTTGGGTGTCGAAAAAGCGACTAACGGGCTAAAGGCTCACCACCTAAGCACATGTGCAGACTGTGTAGTTTTTTCTTGCTGAAGCGTGGTCTGTGTTGTCCATAGATTCAAATGATTACTAATTTTACCATAAACTTTAATAATAACTAGCTCAAAAAAGTTGTTGATCTAAGTAAACAGTAATAAGTCGAGTCTTTATTCATGATTATTCTACAAAACACTAAATACTTTTTCGTTTTTGTAGGCTCATTGTCATGTAACTGACAAAAATTAAAAAAAAAATTACTTTTTCCCTTAGGGCGAGAAAAGCTATTGTAGCCCCGCTCTAGAACGCTACAATGACGTACTTTTTGAGCAAGAGGAGTGAAAAATCTATTGTAATACAACAAGCTTCATTGTTCGCAAGGTCCGTAAAGTGGTCCCAATTTATACTATACGGTAGTCCTTTTTGAAGCCTTAATGATTTACAAAAGTTTAAAGTTACTACACTTTACACGTTATTACACTTAAAATATTTTTACTAAAACTTAAATTATAGTACAGAATTCAAATTGTCAAAAAACATAAGAAAAATCACTTTTAAACACAGACATAAAAATGTCTGTGCTTTTAAAGCGCTAATGTAAAACACGGAACACAGATATTCAATATATCGCGCGAATAAAGACAGTTACCGTTATGAGACTTTTTTTTTAAAAGGCAAAGGTTCTATGCCCATATTGCCCATATCTGCCAGCTTCAAGCAGTCTGCTTAAAAATACAGACCAATTTAGGAACTAAGCGTTGATGTGGTTTCCACAGTAAAAAGATAGAAAATTTACTGAAGACTCAAAGGATTTTTTGCAGCATCACAGAAAGTCACTAATGTGCATTTTATTACACTTAACGATAATTGTACACTTTCTCGAGCACTTGACAAACATTAATCTATCATTAATGTAAATCAAAACTCATACATAAATCAAAAATACTAGAAAAACACGACCTTACAACACTGAAAATTCCCGCCATTTACCGTTATGAAAGAAACTTTCAGTTTCTTTTTTAAATCGTCGGTTTAGTAGTAAAATATGTAGTTATTGGGTTAAATTTTAAATTTAACTAACATTAATATATAATTTGGGTAAATATTAGTTCCTTTTTCTGTCACGCGGCACGCGCAGACTTACTTTGTGCGCACTCTAGAACGCTAAGCTAATCGCGAAAAGCCAAAATAGGAAGCCATAAAATGGCGGTTCCCGCGCGTTGAAAATCGAGGAGTGAAAATATTTGCTTCGTTGAAAATTTTTAAGCATTGTATGGACCTAAAGCTGGTAGATATATCAAGGGAATTGAAAAAACGAAAGACGTCTAGTGTATGGGCTATATGTCCCTTTCCCTGAATAGGGTTAAAAAATACTACATACGTTCAAGGCGGGAAAGTGAAGCGTCATGTCTGCAGTTTTTTATTTTCTATAATTTGTGTTTTGTCGAATATTAATGTGAAGTAATGGTGGATTATTTGCTCTTATGTGTTCGTGAACGTGCATGAGTGTTTGCAAATAAAACAAAACTGTGCAACATCACTTTTCAAATTCTCTCAAGAAGCGGTGTGAGATGTCAATAAAGTCCCACAGCTTTATTTAATCTCAAGGGGTTTAGAGGAAAATCATTTACCATTAAACGTTCATTACCATCTACTTTATGCAATAAAAATATTTACAATAATATTACGTGACACTGGCTAAATGAGCTGACCGCGCGAAGCCATTATATAAGAGAAAAAAAAACTGTCAGGAACAGGAACAGATAACACGAATAATTAACGAAGTCGAATTTATTATGGTGCTTCAATAGACTAAAATGTAGTTTTAATATGGTCGGGTTATATAACAGGTAAAATAACAAGCTTTGTCTCTTTTCTTTATATATGTAGCCCATAAGTTAGAGTAAAGAAGCGCTTGTTCCAAGAACAGGCGTAACAGTCATACGGCGTAACTATGGTAACAGGTTGTTACAGCTCGGTACAGTTCCTCCGACAACAGTAGGAACAGTGAAGGCGGCGGAACAGTCTCTGTTTCGCCTGTTCCTTTGAGGAACAGTAGTAGTAAATAAATTGGGCATTCTGGCTCACAAAGTTGTGTCCTCACCGCTCGCCGTGCTCGCTTCGTCATCGCTCCGCGACGACGTTCGCACACAACTATTGTGCGCCAGAACGCCCAATTTTTACTACTGTCGTAGATAACAAACAAAAGTATTAAATATAGAACCGTTATAATTTTTTAGTCATTTTGTTGTAACCTTTGAAACAATGCAGTCAATTTTATTATGAGATTTGTTAAACAAAAAAAATCATTGAAATTGGAATGCATCTGTCCTACGTCATCAAACGCTCCAAAACGACATGGTACCTTATTACCAAATACTATTCGCTGTATTGTTTGCGGACCGTCGAATTGCGGAAAGACCAACTTAGTGATTAGTTTATTGCTTCATAAAGATGGTCCACGTTTCCGTAACTTGTACGTTTATTCAAAATCATTATACCAACCTAAGTATATATACCTAGAAAAAACTTTGAATTTGGTAGCAGGTACGTCGTACAACAAATATAATTATAATAGTGAAATTCTAAGTCCGCATGAAGCTTTACCAAACTCAATCATTGTTTTCGATGATGTTGCTTGTGAAAATCAAAACAACATTCGTGATTATTTTGCTATGGGGCGTCATAAAAACATAGACTGTTTCTACATAAATCAAACATATACCAAGATCCCAAAACAGCTCGTGAGAGATAACTCAAACCTTATTATATTATTTAAGCAAGATGACATCAACTTAAAGCATGTTTATGACGAACATGTTGGGTCTGATATGACATGGCCTCAATTCCGCGAAATGTGCTCAATAGTTTGGAGTAAACCCTTCAGTTATGTTGTAATTAATAAGGACTGTGAGCGAAATAAAGGTTGCTATAGAATGAGGTTTGACACTTTTATAGTTATTAACTAATATACATAAGTGAATGTTCTAATATATCTGAATCATTTTCACTTTTGATTTGGAACGGAATACTTACATACTAAAATGGAAAGAAATTTAAAAGAACAAATTGTAAAATCTGCAGCAGCTGTGAAAAGAAAGGTTAAAATGATAAAAGATCTAAAAAATTCGAATAATATGGCTCTGGGTACAATATTTAAACCCATTGTGGATCCTCTAAATCAATTGGCAAACAAAAGTGATACAATTTTTCACAACGAAGAATCAGTTCAAACCCCAATGAAAAAGAAAATAAAGTACAGTGATGCTGAAGTATCGTATTCGTCTAACGATACCATTCAAGAAAGTTTTAGTGAAGAAGAAAACTCAGCTGATGATTTTTATGACAAAACTGATCAAACTCTTACTGTTTCACCACCTGATGAACATAATATCAGTGATGACTCGTTTAAATCACCCGAATCATCGCCAAGCATGAAAAATCGATCTTTATCATGGTCACTATCATCTGAAGTATTTAAAGATGTGCCTTTTGGAATAAGAACTGAACGGGATAAGTTAATGTTGGGGAAAGCCCGCGTTTATGATCAGGGTCGTATCTTAAAGATTGGAAATCGCACTCTGAAGAAGACGCCTGGTATTATGGAATTATTATTTAAAAAAACACCAAATATAGATATAATCACAGACGAGGATATGCAAAATTATAAAGTAATTCTAATTGATACCAACGCACACAGACGTAATTTTGATCCAAATAAACCTATAAACAGTAACAAAGGCTTCAAATACATGAGTATTATTAAACCCTTATTCAAATTTACTAGAAAAGTAACTACAAGTACTGAAAGCATCCCAAAAGGGGAAGGTATAAATATTTTTAAAAAAGTTAAAAAGAATACCGATTTGGTTTATTGGGATGATCCAAATGAATTAGTGGAACGACTAAAATTACTGCTTGCATCACGCGAATCAGGCAACACTGGCCTAAACAATGAGATTATAGCAATCATCGAAGAACTGTTTGAAGCTGGTATTATAAACGTGAAATATAAAAGGCATGTATTGAGAAAATTAAGCAGTTTAATAGCAGTGAACAACCCATAAAGACTGCAATGAATATAGATAAATTTGGACATCACGTTCATAAGCGTTTAAGATATTCTGAATTTATGAATACTCTTGACTACACGTTAGCAAAATCAGAGACTGGAGATTACGATTTGCAATCCTCAAGATTAAAAGGTTTGTTACCTCCACAAAATGATGATGAAGCTGTAAATAAAGCTCATTTAGATAAAGAAATTGAAGACTTGAAAAAAGAATTGAAAAAAGTTCTTAACGACGTTAGAGTTTATCTTAAAAACTTAGAAAAAGTTACTTCTAATAATATGAGTACTTTGTATTATACAAAAACGGAAATCGATTTTCTGATTAATACTAAGACAACCAAAAATGAGTAAACAAAACATAGTAGATGAGCTTCATAGATCTGCTAGAAGAAATTTTCCACGACGATGCACGATAATAAAAGGAATATATGATTTATGGCAAGCAGATCTTATAGATGTACAAAAATATGCATCCTTTAATAAAGGTTATAAGTACATATTAGTTGTTATTGACACTTTATCTAAGTATGTTTGGGTAAAGCCCTTAAAATCAAAAGAGAAAGTCTGTGTTACTTTTGCGATGCAACATATACTAGCAGAGTCTACTCAAACACCAAAAAATTTGCAAACTGATTTAGGTAAGGAGTTTTACAATGATAGCTTTAAACAACTGATGAAGAAATATAAAATTAATCATTATTCAACCTACTCTGTAAAGAAAGCAGCTATTGTTGAACGTGTGATAAGAACTCTAAAAAGTCGTCTTTTTAAACTTTTTAGTTTATGTGGTCGATATGAATGGTTAGGGAAAAATTTAAACTCAGTAGTACAATGCTATAATAATACCATTCATCGCATAACCAAATTTAAACCAGTCGATGTTAACAACAGAAACCAGATGTTGGTAAGAACCAACATAATTAAATCCCAAAAGCACAATACTTTGAAAAGACCTAAGTTTCGTGTTGGTGATCATGTTCGTATTAGTAAATATAAAGGCGATTTTTACAAAGGTTATACCCCTAACTGGTCTACTGAAATATTTACTATCACAAAAATCAATCATACAAACCCACCAACTTATCACATAGAAGACAGAAAAAACCACAGTATTTTAGGTTCATTTTATGAATATGAATTACAAAGAACTATGTTTCCAGACTTATATCTCATAGAAAAAGTTTTAAAAAGAAAAGGGAACAGGCTTTTTGTGAAATGGTTAGGCCTAAGTAATGAAGAAAACAGTTGGGTAGAAAAAAATGCATTAGTGATGTAATATAAATAAAGAACGCAATACCCGCTCAATCATTTTGTGAGTATCAATGAAGGAAGGAAGTGGTATCATTAACAGTTTAATTAATAATTTACCTTTTGAATTACATTTACCTGGTTATCAATTTTGCGGTCCTGGAACTAAACTTCAAAAACGGTTACAAAAAGGCAATCGAGGTGTAAACAAATTGGATGAAGCTTGTATGCACCACGACATTGCATACATCAATAGTGATTTGGATGTACGTCATAAAGCTGATTTAGATCTTTTGAATATGGCTAAGAAAAGATTGAAATCAAAAGACGCTGGGAAAGGAGAAAAGGTTGCCTCGTGGATAGTTAAAAATGCAATGAAGGCAAAGCTTAAAGCTGGTGGTGGAGCACGTTCTTTCATGTCTATCGTGAAAAAACTACAATCTCAAGTAAAGAAATTGAAATCCAAAAGCAATAATTCAGCTATTAAGTATGCATATGCTGCTGCCAAAAAACTATTTATGAACAAAAGAGGTATACGCCTGCCACGCTGTATTCCCATTCCTAAAAGTGGTGGGTTTTTACCTTTGATACCAATCTTCGCTGGATTGTCAGCTTTGGGTTCATTAGCAGGAGGTGCGGCAGGTATAGCAAAGGCCGTGAATGATGCCAAAGCTGCTCAGAGAAGTCTTCAAGAGTCTGAACGCCATAACAAGATGATGGAAGCGGTTGCTCTTGGGAAAGGATTGTATATTAGACCTCATAAAAAAGGGGCAGGTTTATATTTAAATAATTCAAAAAACTAGTGGAACGGCTACCCAGGCGAGCATTAACAAATTTGGATATTTTAGAACACGCATGTGACATTCCGTATTTCCGTGGTGTTTTTATGAGAGATACTTTACCTTCAAAACCAAGAAAAAATGAGTGTGCTATAATTAATTTGGACACTTCTGTGAATCCTGGAACTCATTGGGTAGCCTACGTTAAGAAAAACAATAACTCTGAATATTTTGATAGTTTTGGTAATTTAAAACCTCCGCTAGAATTACAAAAATATTTAAAAAATATTCCTATAAATTATAATTATACACAACATCAAACTTTTGGCACATTAAATTGTGGACATCTTTGCTTAAAATTTTTAAAGGAATATTGGAAACACCATTTAAATACAGAATAGTAAATATATTTCTCAGTATAAAAATGTCTTTCACTGTGTCGATAACTGGTCGAGGAGCCTTTATGGCAACTAGCTATTCCCCAACCTTAGACTTATGTGGAGAATATGAATGTGGACTACTTTACTTTTCTACGTTTAATTCAATCCCAAATGTAGACGAGAGAAATAATAAGTTTTATTATGGTACCAACGAAGTTGTTGAAATTCCTGAAGGTTCATATGAACTTCAAGACATCTGTGATTATTTAAAAGCAAATATAAAAAATTGTGTTTTTAATTTAACTTGTAATAATAACACACTTAAGACCAATATTTTCTGTACAAAGGATGTGCACTTTGAAAATGATAATTCGCTTGGAAAAACTTTGGGTTTTGGTATGGAAACGGTGAAGGCTAATATAAGTAGCAAGTCACAGTATCCTGTTAGTATTTTATCAACAACCATCGTCCGCATCGAATGCGACGCAGTAAGCGGATCATTTGTAAACGGAAAAGCAAGTCACATAATCTACGAATTTGTGCCTAACGTACCACCTGGTTATCGAATTATTGAAATACCTAAGAATATAATATATTTTCCAGTTAACCAAAACTCAATCAGTTCATTAAACATAAGATTGTTAGACGCTGAAAATAAGCAAATCAATTTACGTGGCGAAGAAGTACAACTATATTTGCACTTTAGAAAAAGATGCTAAATTTTAATAAAACCCATTTACCATCCGGGACTCAAGTCAGTTCAAAAAGAGCACTTTTAAAAGTAGCACCTCTTAAATTCAAAAAGAAGTTAACCAAAGAAAATAAAGAGTTTCTAAAGTTAATAGGCTTAATAAAATGAATATTTTAAATATATCTCAACCATCGTCACACGATAATAGCATTGAAAGTTTCGAATATCATTCATATAAACCATACGTGACAAGTTTCAACAAGAATGATGAAATACGTATACCTATTAACCAACAAGATTTGTATGTGTTGCCTTCCCTCAGCACTTTGTATATTGAGGGCAAAGTACATGTTCATGATAGCACTACTAAAGCAAAAGTATCCAGTGTGCATTTTATAAATAACGCAGCATTATTTCTATTTCAAGATATACGATACGAACTAAATGGTGTTGAAATAGACAAAATAAAAAATGTTGGCCTTACGACCACCTTAAAATCATATCTTTCGCTAAACGAAAACGAATCAAAATCTGCAAATGTTTGGGGTTGGTCTACTATTGGTACGACCAATAATGGAGTTTTTTCCGCTTCAATACCTTTAAACAAAATACTGGGGTTTGCAGAAGACTATGAAAAAATAATTATTAACTGTAAACACGAATTAGTTTTATTAAGAAGCAGCACTAATATTAATGCATTAAAGTTAAATAAAAATGAAATTATCGATAACCTTGAAATAAGTAAAATAGTTTGGAGAGTTCCGCATGTAAAAGTATCAGATCGTGAAAGGATTACTTTGTTAAAACATTTAGAAAAAGATCGTTCTGTTACCTTAGCGTTCCGAAATTGGGATTTATATGAATACCCGTTATTACCAAAAACACGCAAACATACATGGTCAATTAAAACTTCAACGCAAATAGAAAAACCACGTTATGTAATTATTGTATTTCAAACCAATCGTAAAAATCAGGCGGACATGTCAATGGCTGAATTTGACCACTGCAATGTTAGTGACGTAAAAGTTTTTTTGAATTCTTCATATTACCCTTACGAAAATTTGAACGTCAGCTTTACGGAAAACAAGTATTACTTATTATATGAGCAATATGCTAGATTTCAACAGACTTATCACGGACGCCGAGCAGAACCGTTGGTGACTTTAAAAGAATTTAAAGATATCGCTCCATTATTCGTAATTGATTGTTCTCGACAACACGAGGCATTAAAGGGGTCAATAGATGTAAGAGTTGAAATTGAAACTGAAAAAGAGATACCTGATCAGACAGCTGCATATTGTCTTATATTAAACGACTGTATATTCGAGTACAAGCCTTTAAGCAACATTGTGAAAAAGTTATCATGAAAAGTAATACAATTATCGTGGATGTACAAGGATTTAAAAACCTAAACAATAAGTTTCTGGTAAAGGAATTAGCTATAGCCACTGAAGAATATACCCATATTTTTTTAATAAAACCACCTTACCCGTTTACCGCTCTTACTGATAAAGAAAAGCAAAGTGTTTGGTGGATTGAACGAAACAGAGGATTTCGATGGAGCGAAGGGTACATAGATTATAGGGAATTTCGAAGAATTATCAAACCGTATTTAAAAGATCGTACAATTTTAGTTAAAGGTAAAGAAAAGATTACATGGATACAAGAATTATGTGATCATAACAACGTGTTAGACATAAGTAATTTAGGGCTTCCTAATTTACAAACTCTTTCTGAATTGTATTGTAAAGATGTTTTCGTATATAACTGTTTTACTCATAGGAAAACATGTGCATTAAAAAATGTACTGTGTATTAAAAAATGGTGTTTACAAAATAAAGTGATCTTATAATTTTGTAATAATTATAGTTTTATTTAGGTTTTAATCATTGAATTTAATAGAACTAGGCATTAGAATAGAACTTTTTATTTTTATGTGACTGTTAAAAGTTTTTTTTTTTTGTTTTTATAATGTAAGTATGTGCTTTAATACCTATTAGTTATTTTTTAATAAACATAAATTTAAATTGAATGCTGTGTTTTCTTTATTAAACTACGAGTATAATCAATATAACCGAGAGCAATAAAATGAAAAAAACGTTATTACTATTATTTAATTTTATTTAAGTTTATTATAAAGCTTATTACTAAATTTACAAAAAATTTAACAAGTTTCAATAACATTTAAAAATATATACGTTAAATTTATTTATATACTAAAAAGAAAATTGTGTAACTAAGTATTGTACCCCTCAAAATAAGATTTTATACAATCAAAATATTTTATATATTTAAATGTGTCTCTGGAGGTTTACACGTAAATATGGAAATTACGCTTGAAACCTTTTGAGAACTTTAATTTACAAATAAATCTGCGCCATATAGCCTCAATAGAAGTTATAGCTATAGCCGCACAATTTTTTTGAAATGTTACTAATAACTCCTTCTGTCTGATCCATAATTGGATCAACATCATCCTCCACAACATATTGTGCGCACAACAGCTTCTCTGGAACAGGCACTCTTGATTGTAAGTCAATAACTTGAATTTTGATTAAATAGCGACCCTTTTTCGGCGCGCTTTTCAATACAAAGGAATTTTGTTTGTTGTGAAAGTGTCTTAGAAAACATCTTTTCTTTTGATGTCTATGTTTCAAATTCTTTATCTCCGGCTCCGGGTTCTGAGGTCTGAATCCATAGTGAAAGGGACCCGCTTCGTCAATTCCCTCATGTTGGCCTTGTGTGTATTGATTCAGTACTCGATCTTGGTGTTCCTCGTCAGGCAGAATGTAGACCGGTGAAGTGGGTGGAGTTTCCTGAAATAAAATAAAATAATATAAAACACTTACAAATATAAATTATGTCCATCATTTTTAAATACATAATTCCACTTACCATGATAATAACTTTTTATTTAGAACAAAAAAATAAAAACAATTGAGACAATGCAACTGCTGCTGACAACGTTCTGTCTATTAATGTAAATGAATTACATGACAAACCACGCTTTATTTATCTAGTTTACTACGACCGATAATATGTGTGCGTCGGTGTAAGTTGCTTCGTTGCATGTTTAAACATGCAAAAAACTAACCGCTGACTAGGTGTTATTTTCAACAACATGACACGTAATTATTGTGAAACGTGTGCGAATAGCATCAAATGACTTCCCATCATAATCAGCATTATATTGTCGACATGTAATGACTTGTTTAAATCATACAGTTCGGTACAATCTTTTTTAGAATTTGATAACAACTTAACAAATATAAAATATGGTGCGGTTAAAATTGGTTTAAAAAAGTCTTATGCTTTTGTATACCTAGTCCTCGTAGAGTTTACATTATATGATAATTCTTTAATTGAAATTTTACTCAGCTTTCATATTTATTACACCTAATTATGAAATAATGTAATAATGTAATGTAATGTAATTGTATAAAATAGTAATTTTAGGCACATCATCAAATAAAACCATTAATTCAAAGTAATAAAAGTAATTAGTAATAAACTAAACAAGTAGGTAAGTACTTTTAGTTTGTATAATAATTGTGCTTTGTAATAGTTAAGGAAAAAAATACTCGGGCTAAGTATAAATAAAACATAAAAATTCACTTTATTGTTTATTCACGAATTAAGTAACAACAGTTTTTATAAAGAGTGTATGGATAGGTACATACTAAAATGAAAGTAACACATCAAATTGGTTGTAGACAATACAAAACTTTTTTTTGTATATTATATTACAACAACATTTATTTAGTAACTTAAGAAAAACAATTATTAGACATAAACTTAAATAAAACATACAAAAATGCACTTTATTGTTATTTACAGTTTTAGTTTCAACAATATAAAGTGTAATCCACACAAAAATGAAAATTATACATCAAATTGATTGTAAACAAATATTTATTTTTAAATTTAAAACAAACTTAACACCAATTAATTAACTTAACATATTATATAGCTGATTAAATGTCTTAGATTATTTAACTTTTTTTAAAACTACCTATCAGATTAAAATTAATCTTAAAAATCTATGTTTATATTTTAAATTTATCGATGACAGTAAAACATTAAATTGATAGTATAAAACGTTAAAGTTTTAGTGATTTAATCTTGATATAAACCATCATACATTATTATCACCTATGGTAAAAACTATCTATTGCAGGATAGTATATTATATTGTAATAGAATAATGTCCCCACGATATCGTTGACACGTTATCACCTAAAATAAAACGTTTATCATCTTTTCTCGACAATGCCACTTTATACTGTTCTCTTGTAAAAATTTGATGCTTTATGGTTTTGAATAGAACGTTTTTACCTTTAAGATCTGTTCCTGTTGAAAGAACATTTACGTAATCAGAAAATTTTAACTTTTTAGTTACAGGTTTTTTGACTCCTTTTGCTTTTTTAACCTCATTATCAATTGTTTTAATACTGTACAGTTTGGATCGCAATCCTACAAATTCCAAGAGAAGTTTACCACCTAGTTCGTCTTTGAACAAACCAGGGACTTTTTTGTTCCTTGGAATAATACTAAAGCAGTTATTACTAGAATAATTACTAGTGTCAAAATAACTCAAAAAGTGGTCTTTCAAATCGCGATAGAAGTCATCCGTTTGAATGGAGTATAACAAACTATCAGTATCTGTGTAACATAAAGACAGTTTTTCGTTGTAATATTTTTTCATAACAGAATAATGAAAATCGTACATATGGCTTTTTGATATCTCTAAAACTGAAAACCCTATGTATATTGGTTTGTTCAATATTACTTTTTCTCGTTTTAATTGAATAGCTACAAAGTTTTCATCAAACACTGCTACGCTATGGAAGTTAGGGCGAGCTATCAGTTGTTCGGCGGAATAGTACTTGTTTGTTTTATTGCGATCGTCATGCCATGCATTAACAAGTTTTACATCGACTCTGCGCTCTGTATCTTCTAATGTTTTTCCAAAAATACTGTTATTTAACAATTTAAAAAAGTCTTGCTCAAAAGCAGAGTTAGATTTTTGTCTTAACTCCGTATTTAAATCAATATATTGTTTTAAGAACTGACTCTGCTTAAATGTTATTGCTCTGCGAATTCGTTTAAGGCGTAATCCATGATTCAAACACATTTTCAAATGAACGTAATGTATGACATATTCATATTTATCGAATAAATTAGGTATCAGTTTTTTATGTTTCGAACCCGGTGGAACAAAATTTTGGGCGCAAAATGGAAGGTCATTGTGTAAGTCATGTAAACTCTCTGGGTATTCTAAATCTACTTCTAAAATGTATCCATATTCATTTTCATTAGGAATGCTCAGTATGTTAAGCTGACTACATTCCTCCTCATCAAGTAATCTAAAGTCCGCATAGGGCAAATAGCTACACATAGCGTAACCATATAAGTTATTACAGTCCAAGTACATTAAATAACTATTAGATTGAGATGAATCAAAATCAGGCTGATATTTGTTATTTGATTGAGCATACCTTTTTGAACATAAACAAATGCCTCCTCGAATACCCTTTTGTATCATACGAATTATTTCCAAGTCAGATAAAAGTTCCAACTTTATTTTAGTTTTTAAAAGCATTGCATCGAAGCTTAGGCTTGGTGCTGTAATATAAAAAGCCGGATCTAAATCATAATTTTTTTTGCAAGTTAAGCGGAACTTTTCGAATATATCGGCTAATAATAAAACATCATTTTTTACATATAAATCTGTATACTCTCCTAAATTTTGTATGTCAAAAGTTTTCCATACGGTTAAGGCATGTTGGTAATCAGTTAAGCTAATTGATTCACTCGTAAGACTACTGTAAAATTTTTCTATCGGCGGCAAACTAGTTTCTTCATATACCTCCCAAGCAGACATATATTCATATGGATATATACCCTTGCGACGCAACAATGAACATTTTCGTTCACTATCGCAATTTTTACGTAAATGTATAAAGTCATTAGGGTTAAGACTTTTAGCTAACTGGTCTAAGCTTGTCCCTAAAAATTTAAAAGAATCGACAAAACGTACTGCAACGAAAGTTTTATCTGAAAGTGGAATAAACTTAGTAAAAGAAATATAATTTTCTTTGCTTTTCGGAATAACTTTGATTGAGCCTGATATTGTGTTTAATTCCCGAATAAACAAATGGCAATCGTAACCCGACAAATTATGAAAGAAAATGGGGATAAATTTAGGAATCTGAAATTTAAGATTACAGTATGAATGAGCTGCGCCTCTGTAAACACCTGTGAAGTGACAGTGATCTCTCACTTTATCTACGACTAATAAATTTGAACATAAATAACAATAGTCTGCGCGATCAAAAGCACGCGAGTCAATATTACTAAAAATTATAGGCACTGGATTCTCTGAAGCCGACTGAATAATATCATAAATTCTTTTCACGTCTTTCTGTAAATAAGTAACAAATTTGAATGCACAATCAGGACCGCGATACTTTACTAGGCGGTTTAGAGAGCTATCATAATTACAAACAATATAATACGCAAACGCAGCGGGAATGTGCCGTTGAATGTTAGCTGTGTGTTTACTTTGACTTTCAACGCACGGTTGTAATAATGTTTCAAAGTCTGCATATATTACATAAGGTATGAATTGCTTACAATGAAAATTTTTAAATTGAACCAAAGTACCTTTTTCGGGCAAAATAGTTGCGACTCCACCGCAAGAGTGATTTTTATATTTTAGATTAGACTTAAAAAACAACAAGCAATCATCACAAAAATAAAGCTTACTGTGATGTTTAGTCACTTGACTTCTTAATAGTTTAGGAAAGTTTTTTATGAGACAGTAATGAGACTTAGAACCATTCTGAACTAAAAGCATATTAATATGATTTTTTTTTCGTAAAATGGTTTTATACAACGGCCCAGTAATATTACTTTTACTATCCAAACCATAGATATTTACACTTATGTTTTTATTATTTTTTTCAAATGTTTTTATGTCATTATTTGCAACTGGAAACGACATATTAATTAAGTTTAATACTGTACTAAAGTGAGGATAAGATGATACTCGACAAGCATTCTTTTTAACTGGGTACAAAGCCGCCATCACAACCCAAGCAAAACAATATTCATCATCATTTTTTATATTTACACAAGCTTGTTTTGAGTAAATTTTTTTTGGTAATTTTAGATATGATGATCCTCTCAATGGCGTATATTTGTTAATATTAGTTTCGAGGTATAAAATATCCAACATAGACCATCCACTCCCCTTTTCCTGAAATTCGTCTATCTTTTTACAAATAATTTCAGAAATGTTATTTAGTAGATCATTAAAACTGTAGTTTAAATGTAAAGAAATGTTTGCAGTTGTAAATGATTTAGTTTCCGTAGAATCATCTTTAGGTAAAATTACTTTAACAAAAAGTTCAAAGTTTACTTTTATATTTATATGATTAGATAAAGCTGAATGAAGTATTGTTTGTAACTTTGAGGCAATGCAACGCAAGAAGTGCGTGGGCGAAGTAGCAGCTATTTCGCTGCCGTCAGCCAGACGCTCGCGCTCTGCCCGTATGCGATAAGACGCTATGCGACAACGAAACGCGGAACTTATTTTTTCAATGCCACTATCGAGACTTACTGCACTATTACTTTTATGTTTAATACTGCGTAAATGCCCCGAAAACGATTTACTTGGTAATGACTCTTGACAAATCGAACAATAGATAGATTTACCCATAGTTGAGTGGTTATTAGTTCTGCGGTTGATTAAGCTAAGTTAAAAAAAGAAAATATAGTTTTAGAATTTATATTACCTAGATTAACCATTACATTAGTTAAGTATAAGTACAATAAAGTTTTTACAATGTAGTGAAAAAAAAAAAAAAAAAAAAAGGTGAATCGATGGATGAACCTATTATTGGCTGCCAACCTTGTCACCGTAGTACATCGCCTCTTTTGAGAATCTCTTCTTCGCTTCGGCGCACAATTTCTTCAACTCTTTCCACAGCGGATCGTCTGGTGAGACCCGCAAGCGAAGATTAGCAATCCACTTGTCCGAGCGTTCACGAGAGCCGAGATTAATGATGTCTTCGGTATTATATATTTTGACATCAAAAAATATGTTACCATCAGGCACCAATTCCACCTGACGTAACACCCCGCCCGCGACTCGCCGAGACAACGACGACCACAAGGGGCTGCTGGAGGAGCGCTTAGGCTGCTCAGACTCGTCGTCGGAGCCAAATAGGTCGGACAGCACAGAAGCCGAGCCGTTTGTTTTCGCAGTAGGCTTCCTGAAACAATTGTATTTATAAATTGTTACCGCCAATTCATGAAATCTATTTTTAGCACAGTAACTAACTCTTTATCGTAGAATTATTAAATAACTAGCGGTCGCTCGCGGTTTCACCCGCGTGGTTCCCGTTCCCGTGGGAATAACGGGATAAAAAGTATCCTATGTGTTAATCCAGGTTATAAACTATCTGTGTGCCGAATTTCATCCAAATCCATTCAGTAGTTTTTACGTGCACAAGTAAAAAACATACACACTCACAAACTTTCGCCTTTATAATATTAGTGTGATTGTCTAAAACCAAAGTTTTGTCTAAAAAATTATCTTATTCGTCTATGCTAAAACTTAAAAACGTTATACATACCCACTTGACTTCTTTTTCGCAGGCTCTTTTTTCGGTTACGCCGATTTTTTCGCCTTCTTCGGAGGACTGTAAAAAGAAAAGAAAGAACATAAATTATAAACATAATAAACTTTCCTACACTCACACCAATTATCTAGCCCAAGAGAAGCTTCGTTATGAAACTCGTTAAATGGTTACTTGACAACGGATAAACATACTTAAAATACTTAAATACATACTTATTATAGGTACATAGAAAACACCTAGACCCGAGAAAATATAGAAAAACAATAATTTCTAAAATTGACCCGACCGGGGATCGAACTTGGGACCTCAGAGATGGCGACACCATGAAAACTGGTGTACATACCACTCAAACAAGGAGGTCGTCAAAATAAGAAAATAAAAATAAAGTATTTAAAAATATGGCAATTATGGCGACATAGTACCAAAGTCTTGAGATATGCATAGCAAATAATTACCTAGAGTCTTCTTCAAAGTCAGATGACTGTTCACGGTCTGAGTCTAGGACAGCTGCGGCGGCGAGCAGTTTCTTGTACTCGTGTTCAGACCTGTAGAGACACGAACGGAAAATAAATTATAGGTCTGTATGTCAACCATCGTACAATCATTGTAAATAATACCAATAAATAAATATATTATAATGAAATGAAAAAAAAAAAACAGTAAAATATTATTGACTCACGAACATTATGTCGACGCACTTGATGTGAAGAACAATGGTGATGGAAATAACACTGCAGGCAGCAATAGGTAGACGTGCTTGATGACAAGTCGATCGTAATTGATTTAATGTATTTTATGGAAACTTTATTTATACAAAAACTTGGCAAATACAGATACACGAAAAATGTGTGCAATTATGCACACATTCGTAGATATCTAAATCAGCAATAACGTGTGACCAACAATCACTTCATCGAATTACAAATTATGAAGTAATTAAAATAAAGTGTCATCAAAATATAAATTATAAAACCAGTTACGTGTAGTAATAAGCTTAGGTAAGTAGCAGTGCTAAGTTCGATTCCCAAAAAAAACTTAGGTAGGTGTACCTACTTACTCATAAAGTCCAAATAATAATAATATTAGTAAGTAGGTACATGTAATATTATTGTATGTTTTGTGTATGTACTTGTACTGTGTGTTATGTTTTAGCATAGAATTGAATATATTGACTTGACGACCTCCGTGGTCGAGTGGTTAGCGCGCCGGGTTTGGCATCGCGCCATCTCTGGGTTCAATTCCCGGTCGGGTCAGTTTGGAAAAAACTGTTTTTCAAAATTGATTTCGGGTCTTGGTGTTTTTCTATGTTTATGTATATTTATAAAAAAAAAAATTACATCTTTGCACTGGCTATTTTACTTCTAAATGATGGAACACAACAATGCAGATAACATTGTTGCTATGCGCAAGACCTAGGTAAGATGGACTACCATCTATATACTAAGTTAGCCAGGCGGACTTAAAACAAACTATACCACCAACCAAACCGAACACAACATTGTGCCCTGGGAATCGAAACCGGGACCTCTGGGTCTGAGACCACAGCGGCTGTTATTAATTGAATATATTATTTAACAATATTTAAAAAATAATAATTAATAAATAAAACCTTGCATTGAATTGAGAACCTCCTTTTTTATCAAGTTGGTTACAAGTTATTCCCACAGAGCTGATGCTTTGTTTGCACCTATGTAAAAATAGCAAGTTAATCATTATAGTTCTCATGAAATTACACCGTCGTCATTTTATAAGGCGCATTAATCGCAACGTCCACCGCAAGCTATGAAACGGCTGTGAACTATGAATGGCTATGTTATTTTGCGTGCTATACTGAGCGAAGTAAGCTAAGCTCGCAGTGTAATTCATACTTTGTAATAGTAAGAAATAAAATAAAATTTTAGTCTTCAGTGGTCGTCAACGACGATGGTTGACATTTGCATACATGGTTCGGAAACCGGGATACATCTGTTTTAAAAAATTATAGACAGTTTTGTAGAACTTTTTGCTTCACAATAAAGGATACATTGATACGTTGTTACTTGGCGATTGTGATAACAAGTGATAAATCTTCTGAAAAGTGTAATCAGGTGAGTGTTTTTCCTTAATTTTAATAACACATTCAAAAATATCGCGACCTTTGTAAGCTCTGTCAACCAACAATTAAATAACTATGTAATATAAATTTGGTTACCATTAAATTTGATTTAACAGTTAGGTATAACAAAAAAAACAGTTCGTAGATCAGAATTTTAAGAACCTCCTTCTTAAAACTGAGCATTTTTGTTTTCCAACGATGGGATGCATTGTAACTTGAAAGAAAAAATAAGACTATTGGTATACTGTATTACGTACTTTAAGGCTGATTTGTCGTGTAAGAGTCAAGTGCCCAACATTGTCTGGGATACATAAGTACATTATGTAGGGCGCCTTCACAATTCCCGACAAAGGGATGCACTTTAACTTTGAAAGAAATAACAGTGTTGAGTACTTCGTAGTTGCTTTGTTGTGAAAAGCCATGTGCCTCGCAAGTCCAGGATACATCTCAGTTTTAAGAAAATCTTAAAGTCTGTTTTGTAGGGCTCATTTCACGTTTCCCGACAAAGGGATGCATTGTAACTTGAACGAAATAATACTTAAAACTATTTAAAAAACACTATAGTGTTACGTAACCTACTTCAAGTCTGATTTGTCGTGTAAGAGTCAAGTGCCCGGCATTGTCTGGGATACATAAGAACATTATGTAGGACGCTTTCACAATTCCCGACGAAGGGATGCACTTTAACTTTGAAAGAAATAACAGTATTGAGTACTTTGTAGTTGCTATGTTGTGAAAAGCCATGTGCCTCGCAAGTCCAGGATACATCTCAGTTTTAAGAAAATCTTAAAGTCTGTTTTGTAGGGCTCATTTCACGTTTCTCGACAAAGGGATGCATTGTAACTTGAAGGAAATAATACTTAAAACTATTTAAAAATACTATAGTGTTACGTACTTCAAGTCTGATTTGTCGTGTAAGAGTCAAGTGCTCAGCATTGTCTGGGATACATAAGTACATTATGTAGGACGTCTTCACAATTCCCGACGAAGGGATGCACTTTAACTTTGGAGGAAAAGATACAGTTACCGATACCTGTTTTTTTCTTTTTAATTTATTTTATTATCGAATATTTAGTCTTAAAGTAAATTTGCTCTGAGCTTGAATGATTTACCTTGCATAAATAAAACGTTTTAGGTATATTTGATCCGTTATTGGCACTAAAATATGAATTGTAAAAGAAGTATTTAGAAATTAATATTAAAACTATAAAAATTTATAAGGAGTAATAAAATGTCGCGCTATTTTTAACTACATATTTCTTAAATCTTTTTTGTATCGATTTACTGCGGTTCGAAGTTTGTGATGGTAAATTATGTTTTATCTCGTCGTAATATAATTAGGTTTGAGTTTCCTTAGAAACTGTTTTGGAACCTTGATCTATAAAATCCCGAATGTTTTGATTTTTACAAGTTACAATTAATATTTTAAGTAGTTTATTGAAATCTGTGAAACACTGCAGTCAATTTAATTATGAAATTTGTTAAACAAAAAATCATTGAAATTGGAATGCATCTGTCCTACGTCATCAAACGCTCCAAAACGCCATGGTACCTTATATCAAATACTATTCGCTGTATTGTTTGCGGCCCATCGAATTGCGAAAAGATCAACTTAGTGATTAGTTTATTACTTCATAAAGATGGTTTACGTTTTTGTAACTTGTAGGTACGTTCATTCAGAATCTTTTTATACCAACCTAAACATATACTTCTAGAAAAAACTTTAAACATGGTAAGTAATACTTTTGTTTGTTATCTACGACAGTAGTAAAAATTGGGCGTTCTGGCGCACAATAGTTGTGTGCGAACGTCGTCGCGGAGCGACGACGAAGCGAGCACGGCGAGCGGTGAGGACACAACTTTGTGAGCCAGAATGCCCAATTTATTTACTACTCATAGTATTTGCTTAGATAAAAATCCATGTTTTATACTCATATGTTGCAGGGATATTCTTTATTGCCGTGTATATGTAGAAAAAAAATACCAGTAATAGTTTTTCAACACATTTATTTAATATTTTTGTAAGCCGGGTTTTTTTGTCAACTATAGATGTCGTTGGCGTTGGGCCCGCAAGTGCTGGTCAAGTATAGACGACTTTGGCGCTCAAAAGGTTAAAGATCTCTTCTAGGAATCTATTCATAGAAATAAATCAATCTCTCGGGCACAAAAAATGCATTTTTTAAAGGGCAAGCTGCGTGGGGAGGCTGAAACAACTTATACAGCATCTTCATATCAGTTCAGACAATTACCAAACCTGTTGGGACATTCTAAATCAAAGATACAATAATAAAAAATTAATTTTAAACTCGCACATGAATATACTCATGTCTTTACCAATCATGCACCAGCAAACCGCAATTAATATAAAAAGACTCCATGATACTACAAATGAATGTCTCAACGCGATAAAGAATCTAGGAGTAGATATATCCACCTGGGACCGTATGATTGTTTATCTCATCGCACAGAAGCTAGACGCCGAAACGTACAGCGACTACATTGAATCGCTATCAGAACCACGAGATTTACCATATTTGCAAGATTTCTTATCCTATTTAGAAGGAAAGTTCATTGCTTTAGAGACTGCTCGCCGTAAAAATGAGATATCTAAATTTTCGCAACCATCTATAAACCAATACCAACATTATAACCAAGCGTTGAACAACGGCAACCAATATAAGAAACAACGAGATGCAGTTAAACAAGCTTATGTGAAAAATAAATATGTTGAAAATAAGCCATTTATTAACCATTCTACTACAAAGGCATACCAACCAACTATTAATAAATGTTTAATTTGTGATGAAAACCATGCACTGTTTATGTGTCACAAATTCCGTGAGTTGAATAACCAAGACAAACTGAAAGTCATT